>CM029116.1:17848719-18313719 GCA_016859345.1 Istiophorus platypterus | reverse complement strand
CAAAAAAAAAGGCAATATGCTGACAGTCATTTTTTTCCCCTCTCTGTCAGAACCAGCACGAGGACCTGAAGAAGCAGTATTACGAGCTGCAGGAACAGCACCAGGTGCAGGGCGAGGACCACAGCCGGCTGCTGGATGAACACAAAGATCGGTACGATAAGCTGCAGCAAACCAAAGAGGTGGAAATCTCCCAACTCAAAGGTACAGATTTTCGTAGCTTTCTCTAGCAGTGTCATCATTAAACACTTACTTTGTCTCCATCTTCTGACTTAATCAAATACTGCATTTCTCAAACCAAGTGTAATATGTGCAGGCTTTTAGATCTAGAAAAAAAATTCTATATTGTACCATTCAATATGTGGTTAAAAGTGTACTGTGCTCCAAGCTTACTTACTTGACACAGATGGATTTCATAGCTTAAATATAAATAATAAATATACAAATGGTTGTAATCATAAAAGCATATACTTTGCAGTATAGATATTTATCATCTTTCATATATTTTCCTGTTTAGTAACATGCTTTCTGTTCATGTGGCTGCTGTTTTTGTCTGCAGAAAATGTATATAACCTGAGAGAGGAAAATAAACAGTTGAGGAAAGCCCACCATGACATTCATATGCAGCTGCAAGACACACAGGTCAGAACAGTTGATTCTTTTGAAGTTTTTAGTCTTTTTTTTTTTTTTTAAACATAAAATGTATGCTTTCTTTAATCAAGGAATTAAAGTCTTGTCAGTGATTCATAAATAGTGCCAGCAAAATTTTGGGGAAAAACGTGTGTTTTGTTCTCTTCAATTTTATTTAAAATAAAAGATCAAATGTAAGCCTCACATAAAAATAAATGGCACGTCCCTGCTCTCTGGTTGCTCTTGTGTGTTCAGCTTCAGCATCAGGACTTGAAGGCGGCCCACAACCAGCTGGCACTGACACTAGAGGACCACAAGAGTGCGCTGGCTGAAGCTCAGGTAGGATGGCAGGAGATAGATGCAGTCTCATTGTTCACAGCAGTCAGTGAATGCAGCAGCTGATTTATGCTGAATAACTGCTGAGAGGAAAGATTTGACATTTAGTTACAGTGAGAGATTAGAGATTTGTGTTTCATTTTGTACCTAAGTATTTTTAGTCTTTTTAGCATGTTAGCAGAGAGGCTGAAGAGCCCAGGACAGTATAAATGGAGTAAAAAGGCTCAGGGATAAGGATGGCCTGTTGGTGTTGCCCAGAATGTGTCACTTCTCTGAGCTGATGAAAAAGGAGGTCATACAGGAAAACCGAAGACTTGGTTCTGCACCCAGCATGTACCCAGAGCAACTAAAACATCCTCCCCTCTACTCTGCATTCCCCTCAGCCCTACTAGCTTTTAACTTAACCTTCTCAGTAAAGCAGAAGTTTCTATTGCAGTGAACTGTATAATCCTGAGTGACAGGAAAAAAAGATGCCTGACATGTTGCTTGTAAATTTGGGTTAGTCTCTGGCCTGGTCCCAAAGTATGTGTGTTTGTACTGTATAAAACTGTTGTGTCATTTAATGGTATATTGATGGGTACATTTTTTGGCTGTGCAGTTTGTTTTTGTTTTTTTTTTATAAAGATTGTGTTGTTGTCTCTTGATAGGGCAGGAAATGACAGCATTAAGCACAGTATTCGAATGTGTATTAAGGGAGAGGAGTCAAACATCAAAACCATTTAAGTACCAACCAAAATGTCCAGCGCCAGATTAAAAGCTTTTTGGATAAGTGTAGGTCTCTCCTTCAACTGACCAAAATGTATCTGTGACACAGATAGAATGGTCAAGCCATTAATAAAAGATCATGAGTTTCTCCCTTTCTAACTGGTCAACAGTAAAAGGCGACAGTTTTTCATATTAATGGTTTACGACTGAACTAATGAAATTAGCGAATGATTTAATAACCAGTAATAAAGCATTTAATTACAACCCTTTATTTAGGATGTCTTATTGTACAGAGGTAATCTTGGAATACTTAGAATCCCGCTGTATCTGACAATTCCTGCAGGATGTTCACTCTTAGCCCTCTCATGGTTGTGCATGTTGTTCCCTTTAGGTGCAGGTTGATAAATACAAGCAGCTGAAGGAGTCCCTGAACAAGTTGCCCAATGTGAGACAGCCCGAGCAAAACCCCGTTTCCCAGCAGCTGCAAGTAGAGTCCCAGGCCCATGGAGCCCAGCAGGCTACTATACTGGAACGGCCACAAAGAGATGAAGAACATCAGGCTCACCAGGTAACTAAGTCCAGGGTACTGTGGAATTGTATGGGGTCACTTTACGATCAAAACAAAAGGCATAGAGCAATAAGAAAATACATAAATCAAATTATTTCTCCTGTTCCTTTCTTCTCAGCTGGACCACCAAGTACAGGAGAGGCATGCCCAGTCTGAGACCAAGTCCCGCACCACTATAACCCACCACACCTTGTCAGAGAAAGAGGAGGAAGATGGAGAGGGGGAGGCGGAGAGGAGGAGGGAGCTGGCGGAGGAGGAGATGGCTCAAGCAGGACAGCCTCAGAAGCTGGAGGAGGACCCTGATCAACCACAGGATGAGCAGCAAGAAGAGGAGGGAGAGGAGCCGGAAGAGGAACAACTGGATGAGAACGCGCTGGACCGACAGAGACGTCATCCACAACCGGTCAGAAGTGGTTGAGAAGACTCAGTCTTATCTAAACAGGGTTAGAACTGGCCTAGCAGTCGACTTGGGTTTCCTGTGTCTCATTTGACTATTACTAGTTTAGACAGACTGTTATGTCATTAAAATTTAACTTATTAAACCTGTCAATCATGAATAGTCGTTGTCATATGTGCAAAGCAGCTAGAAGCAGCTAGAAAGCAGCTGCTCAGACTGAAGTGGTAATCCATTAGCTTTAATCCCAGAGGAACCAGAATAAATTACAACCTTTCCTTGGTACTTACTCCTTTGATCACTGGCAGCTTCCTCAATAGGGGTCGTTCTCATTGTTTCATGCTGTCATTTTCATCTTTTAAACTTTAAACCAAAGGATGAATTATGTCCTCGCCTCTGTGTTTATGTCTCAAATTAGCAGCAAATCTGTGTGTTAACTTTTCCCTCCCTTTTTTTTTTTCTTTTGCTTCCATATGTCATCTCAAAGGATCCCCATGTGGAGCTGGATCAGGATGCCCTGCGGCAGCACGAGGCACACGCCCAGGTGGAGCATGGGAAGTCGGCCTACGAGCAACAGCAGGAACAGCAGCACCTGGAGGTTCAGAGGGCTGAGGAGCGCAGGCAGATACAGATGCGACAGGAGGCCCTGCGGGCCCAGAGGGAGAGGGAGCAGAAGGAGAGGGAGCAGAGGCTAAGGGAGGAGCAGGAGAGAGAGGAGCAGCAGCACAGGGAGGCCGACAGACGGGAGCAGCTGCTGAGAGAGGAACACCAAAGGTCAGATTTTAAATCGGTTGGAATCACTTAAAACCAGGTGCAGATATACGCCTCCTGACTTATACTCAGAGGTATGTAGTCATGTAGATAGTTTTATGTGTCCAGGTTTTAGGCTGTTCACCTCTAAAATTTCTGTTGCTATAGCAATACAAAAGAGGCCAATGCAATGTAATTTGTCCCATTCAAAGCCCTCCAAGGCAAGTTTTAACTTGACAAGAAGAAAGTGAAATCAGCTGACCAAAACCTGTTGTGTTTCATCTTCAGTCCTGTTACAGTAGCTCAAAAGCCACACGCAAACCGAGAATCAGAAACTTGTTCAACTGCGGCTTTCGTCAGAGGAAATGCTTGATGAGTCTGCCATTGCTTCCATTGCATTGTACTGTCATTGTTATTAGGAGGAAGGCAGAGGACATGGGCAATGATATTGTTCAAGGAGAAGAGGATGGTCACACTGAAGATGAAGAAGGTATGTAAGAAAGATTACTTTTAAAATGAATAAACAAGTAAAGCCTCAGCCATCAGATACTTAAGAATGTTTATGATTACATCATACGAACAATAAAGCATAAAATATACTCTGAAAATATGTTTCTATGTGTCTGATGGCATTAGAAGAGCTCAGAGTAGCAGTCGGCTCATACTAAGGTAATATGCCTGTGTTTGTGTTTCGGTGTGTGTGTGAACAGAGAGAGATGCTCATAAGCTACACGAGGAGGAGGAGGAGGACAGGGAAGAGGCAGATCACAGAGTGCCTCCACATCAGCAGGTTACTGCCCATCCATCCATCCATCCATCCATCCATCCATCCATCCATCTGTCCATCCTGCTCAGTCCTTCTGTTAATTATCTGTCTGCCCTTTTAGCTCTTTCACTCACTTAAGCATTCATACCACTGTATCATGTGTCATACATCCTTCCATTCATTCAGCCATCCATCCAGAAATCAATTCTTTCATCCTCCCCGCTCAGTCACAAACTGGTATATTCATCTTCCCTCTGTCTTCCACTTGTCAGTCAAACCAGGGATTTATTAATTCTTCTGAATACCAGGTTTACTAACTGTCACAGTCAGTTTTAATCTGCCAAACATATTCAGTTATTAATCCTCCACATCATATTTTTATCCCTTAATCTTTCTCTAATGTTAATACATCTTATATTTCAATCTCCACAAATATCAACCCACTTTTACCATTAGTGTTGTATCTCTTCTTTGCTCTTTTCTCTCTGTGTTATTTTACCACAATCTCTTGTTGCACAGGGCGCTGTAGATGGTGAGCTGGACCCTGAGGATGACCCCAACAACCAGGGGGAGGATGAGTATGAGGAAGCTGAGGATGAGCGGCCACCACACAGGGTTGCAGAAGAGGAGGAGGAGGAGGTGGTAGAAGAAGAGGAGCCAGCAGCACCGGCCCAGCACACAGACACACGCCCCAAACAACCCGCTGTGGAGGAGGAACTGGTGGTGAGGATGGGGTCAGGGGGATGAGAGAGCAGCATAAAGAGTATTAATCTGCGGGGGGGTGCTTGAACTTGTGTGTGTGTGTGTGTATGTGTGTGTGTGTGTGTGTGTGTGTGTGTGTTTTTTGTTCAGATGGCTGGAAACCCAGATCAACAGGAAGACACTCTGGATGACCAGTACCAAGAGGATGAGGTCTGTAATATAGATGCTCAAATATGTGTCTCTCATATATTTTTATATATATATATATATATATAAATATATATATATATTTACCTGTGATGTCTTTGGATTGAGGCAGGCTAGTACTATGTAGCCAATAATAATTAATGCCCATTTCCACAGAATATCTTTGTGATCAATTTTTATTCCCCTGGACTTTTCCTTAGGTCCTATCCCAGCTCTTGAATAGAATCACACCCTGAAACAGTTAAAGCAGAAAGCAGCTGTAAAATGTATTGGTATAGCACCTGAAAATATTCAGTGCTCTGTCATTTTAGCGGTATGGAGATTCACGTCTGTTAGTTCAAGTGTATGCGCATACCTGTGTTTTGACCCTGTAACTTGAACCCAGCCAGTGTGTGTCCTGGTAAAGGAGGGAGATCAGGTGGCGAGTCTGATGGTGATGTCAGGTTACCACCTGGCCTTGGACTATTCAATTTGTTACAAGAGGAAATATGTTTGACTGGAGAAGCTTGCACACATTTTATTATGTTCATCAAATTTAATACAGTATATTGTTTAAATGATTTTTAGAGTTTTTTTATTTGTATTTGCAATGGATGTGAGTCTTAGGAGTACATTTAAGAAGGGTTATCTCCAAAATGTACAAAACTTATGACAATTAGTGCTGTATCCTGCTGACATGTCCTTAAGCAAGACTGACCTGCTTGGAGAGTGATATCAATAATCCTTGGTGGGGGAAAACTGTATAGTCAATTCTCTGCATGCAATATTAAATGTGTATAATCATTTTGTCATGTGGTGCCAGTTATTACAAACGATTTTCAAGCTTAGACGAGTTAAACAGATACATTTTATTCAGATGAAACAAGTTGTTTTAGTTGATAGAAATTACCTGTAAGGTCTTCCATCTTGTTTAACGGACTTGTGTGTCATACTCTGTCAGTCACCTAATGAGTGAACGTACTTGTGTTTCTCTGTAATTGGAGCTCAGGGGAGCTTCCACTTCATTCAGCTTCATTCAGGCACTGCTCTGCAGTTATTCTGGCAGAGGTGTCCCTACTGAACCTTTACACAAATGCCTCTGCTCCAGTTTATTTTTCAACAGATTTGCAATCCAGTGTGTTGCAGTGCTGTAGATAGATAAGCAGACAAAACATGCATGCAAACACTCATTGTCCTGTTACAGAGTCACAAATCATTGATTTCTATGGGGGAACCCCGAACATATTTTTTCCTCTTGTTGGGAGTTTGCCTACATACTGGTTGTCTTTGCTCCTGTAAATGGTGGGAAATCACATGCTTAGAATGCAAATGTGCTTTTACAAAGAGGAGCTTGACACTTAATCGTTAAGATGCAGACAAATAATGTTTTTTCAAGTATGAGCTTAAGTTGTCACAAATACATATAAATGTCTGAAATTATAATCTTTAGTGAGAAAATATGTAAAGTTGGATGTTCACAAGATTGTATGCAATGGCCGTGGAATCATCTTGTTTTGTGTTTGTGATTTGCCCCAGGATGAGGAAAAAAACCAGGAGGGACCTACAAATGAAGAGAACCACAGAAAAGAAGATGAGCATAATGGAGAAGAAAATTACAAAGAGGAAGAAGAGGAGGTAGAGGAGAATATGGCTGGTCGAGAACAGGGAACCAATCGGAGGGCAGAGATGTAGGACAGACACAGACTTTAACCAGCTGCAGTGCCTTTTCGGCTGCCTGAAGAGCTTATCAGGTTTTTCTTTCCCTTGTTTCTCAAAGGAATAAAAGCAGCCATTCATTCAGAATTCCAATAGGAAAACTGGGATGTTGTGCCTTTGAGATGGGAAGCTCTCCCAAACACTGTGGGGTTGGAACTGATCAGCCTATGCTGTGGAAATGGACGGAAATGGGATACATAATGTTTTCAAATTAATTTGCTTTTCTGTCTACTCGCACGTCTGCCTGATCACCTATCTGCTATTGTTTTTAAACAGCAGACAGGCAGAGAATGTATTTTTATCATGTGCTATCTTTCTGTAAAGAAACCAAAATAAATTATATTATTCTAACGTCCTCATGTTCAGGCCTTCATATGTATGTTGTATGCAAACAGCTGTATTCTCTGTAGAGCTCAGATTTTAATTTACATTATGCATTCCAATCGAACAAGTCATTTTCTGTTATTTATTGTTCATTGTAACAACTCTGACAATCGTAAAAAGGTGCAACATTATTATTGTTTTCCCCCTTATTGAACTAGTTTGTCATAATAGCTTTTATCAGCTTCTTCAAGCTGTTACACAGGAGCATTTTCACTGGATATTTCTGCAAATGTCAATCAAAGAGACATTTCTGGTGAAGCCATTCTGTGCTGAAAGTGTCACTCTGACATGTGCCTTTCCATTCTTTGAAAACCTCTTCTGGGTCATACTCATTTTACATTTGGAAAAGCATTTTAGTAGGACAGAAGAGATAAGCTTAGGCCAGTTATTGCTGAACCTCTTGCATTTTGCTTCAGCATAGCCTTAAAAACAAGGGCTATTTCATGTCGACTGCTGGTGTGAATTAAATTCACAAAATGTAATGCAATTTAATGCAACATCTTTAGTCTGCTGTACAATGTATAGTAAAACAAATTTGATAATTTGTACATTTTTCTTCCAGTTATATTTGATACAAAAAAGTGGGATTTTGATTGTAGTAAACCATGTTTGTCAACTAAATGGTGAGTGTAATAAAGAGGTTCTCTTCTCTAATTCTGTAATTTCTCCTTCATGAAGATACAATTTAAAGTTGATGGTCTTCTTGGATGTTCTTGTAGCAAGTAGAGCATTACACTGAATTTTGAACTGTGGGCTGCCTTGGTCCATCCATCATACACATGAGGGGAAAAAGAATGCTACAAAAATAATGTGAAACTTCAGCATGAGCACCGGGAAGAGACTTAGTGATTTTAGAATCACTACAGCATCACAGATGCCAAATGAGACATTATTCAAATGTAGAATTCCAGTGTCTCTGGCTAATGTTGAGAAGTTTAATTAAGACTTGTAAACACTGCATTACCAATGGGGTATTAACTTGCAGTGACTTTTACATCACAACCTTTTCTTTTCATATTCCATCAAAATCAAGAAAAGTAGTTAGGAAAGTGAAAACAACATATTTTTTTGACTGTTTAGATCCATCCTAGTCTTACTCTGTCAGGAGAGTACAATTACTTAACAACCCAGCTGCTCCGTGTAAAAAAAAAAAAAAAAAAATACACTGGTTATAGAACTTTCAGATTTAATACCCACAGAATTAGTCAAGAAATATCATTAAGCAATTGCACACATTTTATTATGTTCAACTATTTCATTAATTTCATTTAGATTTCATTAAATTTAATGGCTACTATACTGATCGATGATAAACTGTTTTTTCCACTATTGTGTTAGAAAACTGATGCTCTCCTGACAAATTCAGCAATTTGAACGTCACTTTTGGCTCTCTGAAATTTTGATGTGCATTTTCCGACACTTTAAAGGCAAAATGAAAAGAAATTGAAAATGCAGCTGCTGAAACTGAATTGAAAAACTTGAGTGGAAAACTGTAATTAAAAAAAGTTCTGAAATATGAAAGAAAATAAATGTTTTCTAGGAATTAGTCAACATTACATTTGAAGTGAAAAATCTTTATCTATGGTTTGATTTATAGTTTGATTATTTAGAGGTTCTCATTTTTCTTCAGGCCTCAAGATCAATACTTCAGCTTTCAGTTTTTAGCTTTTCATTTACATTTTTTTTTTTTTTTTTACTGAAATGTATTGCTTTTCATATAACTATTATATAACAAACACAAACTGAGGGATCCAGGGGAAGTAGTTGGGATTCTCTACTGCAGTTGTTGCCTGACATGACTAATAAAACGAACAGATGGGTGTGTTCTTGAGTTGCAGCAAGCTCAAAACTGGACTTAAGCTGTTTGCAATTCTTCTGTTAAGTCAATTTTCAAACAGACGCAAGATGATCATAAACATGTATCAAGCAGAAGGGAAAAGATCATAAATATTCATTGTCAAGTTTACAGATCCTGGGCTTCCACATATAAATCCTGTAAACTCTGTTCCTTATCTACCATTTCGGGTTGAGAACGGAGAGATGAGAGGATTGTGGGTGAACTCACTCCCCTTGGAAATGAACCGACAAATCAGGATGAAATGAAAATCAAACGAGATGGGGTTGACTGAGAGGGGCAATCACCTCTAATGAACAACTTTTGTCCCCAGCGCACAGTCTCAATCAAATCATCAGTCCTCCTCCTCTCTGCTCCGCCTCTCACTTCTTATCATCCCTGTGCTTTCTCTCCATTTCTTCCCTCTCTGCCTCTCCTCTCACTCTGTCTTCCTCTCCCTCTATTTCTGCCCCTTTCTGCCTCCTTTTTTTTTTTTTTTTTTTTGATTTTTCCTGTCATTATCCTTCTGCTGTTGGGAGATCATTGATCTCCCCAAAGCAACTGCAGGATGCTGGAGGAGTATGAGGGTAACAGGTGTCTCATTACTTTGCTGTTAGCAGGCCACAGGGAGACGTGCACACATACACACTTTTACAAGCAATGGCAGAGATGATAACTCCTTCACATCCCTCATATTTTCGCACTCTCACAGTCATCACTTAATGGGTGTATTACCAGGCATGAATAATTTTAACATGTAGATTGCTCATAGCTGGAGTCTATCTTGAGACGCATGCCCACATGACTGCTGCTGATTCTCAAACCTTCCCTTCAAAACCAGTGCAACATTTACTTGAAAGCAGAAGCTCCAAGCTACGAGAGGATGCTTTTTTTTTTTTTTTTTAATATCCACCCACAATTTTTGGAAAATCAACTCAAACTCCTCTCCTTTCTTCCTACTTTACTGCCATACTGGAAGAGATCATAGCGTGAAAATGTACTGCAAAGAGAATTGGTAACATCTTGAAATCATCAGTTAAAGACTCCAGCTTCTCCTCTTGACCTGGATCTTGTTTTTAGTATGTATGAATACAGTGAGCTCATTACACTATCTCTGCGGCAGTAATGATCTCTCATAAAATGAGCCAGAGACTCTCTCTATCTCCACACGCACACACACACAATTGCACAAACAATCTTCCACACTTAAACAAATCCCAATGAGGCATGTAACTGGTAGTTTGTGCCTGGCTGTATGCTTGTTAGAGAGATATCGGCTGCCTAAATTGTGTTTCTCCACATTACTGTGAGGGAAGACAAGGCATGAGCTATTTGTGTGTTTGTGTGCCCCAGTTCATACTTGATACATGTGTATATGCATGGGTGCTTGTTCAGGTGCCTGTGTAGTAGTATTCATACTTGTGTTTTATGCAGTATCGATAACAAAGTGTATTTATGTTTTGGGTGCAAGCTGAAAATGAACCTATTGGTAAAAGATAAAACACTACTGCAATGTATGAATAAATCAACCTAGCTTACAACAGGGGGCAATGTCTCTGTGTAACACCACAACACAACTTTATGTGCTAAGGTAGTATAGTAGCATGGTAGTATAGTATGTACACCACTGCTTTATTCTATTACCCAAAGCACTTTACAGTACCGAGGGTATACACACTTTCAGTGGGAATGATATTGCCCTTGTGTAAGTGTTTTACAAGCTACCAAGGATTACTCTTTGTGTGCATGTTGTGTGTTTTTGTGACCTACTGCATGAGGCTCATGGGTCATTGCCAAGTGGGTCAGAGGACAATCAGAGGACACAAGAGGTCTTTATCCGAGGGAGTCTGTAAGCAAAATGTTTGATAAGCCTCAACAGTGAATATCGTGTTTTCTTCTCACATATTACACATGTAAAGTGAAAAGCAATCTACTGATCTAGAACAAGAAACTCTACAAGTACATGTAGAAAAAAACCCTACATTTTGGCTGACTGGGGCTGCATTTCTGCACCGCAATGCAGTTCAATCTAAAATAAAAAAAAAAATCTCCTATGTATGTTGGCGCGATCTGTAGGAGAGCGAGGACTGTGAATGTGTTGGCTCAGCGAAGTCCTGAGAGATGTTGAGCTGGTAGAGATGAGTCACGTAGCCTCCCCTCTCTTTCCCTTAATCAAAGCCTAAAGTTCATCATAACCATTCAATACATGTCTCTGTCCTGCACCAATTTAGTAGAAACAACAAAAACATTTCACTGTATATTGTATTTATTATCCAAATTCACATATATTAAAAAAAAAATTGTGTTTAAAAACATTTTTAATTATGTTGTTTTATATAAAGAGCATTTTACATGGTACTGGAGCGCATTACATCACAATGTTTCTTAAAGGGTTTTTCAGTGTGGCCTAAAAACTGATTTTGGGTGACAGTTGTGACACAGCTTGTGTAAATAATAGAAAACCAGTTGGCTTTCCTCTGAAGAGATCAATAACACCTTCAGTGCAATTTCGAAGAGTGGAGTATTTTGCTGAAGCCTTGCCATTGCTTTGGTAAGGGCTGCAATAAGGTTTTGGACATCTTAGTCAGTACACACCCATCCACTGAAGAGTGTCACAAAACGTTACACATTCTGGTGGTCTCTGGGAACTGAAGTCTGGTGAGCAGAGAGTCTTCTGGCAGCTTGGGAATTCCATCCAGGACCTCAAGCTTTGGCAAACGGGAGAAAACACTGCACGGTCAAAGGTAGAGCGGTAGAGAATGAGAGGATAATAAGAAGGTGAAGATACTAGACAAGAATGCGCTCTGTCCATGTACTGTCTGCTCACCGCGCACGATAGTCCTGAGTGAAGGCCACTGGGTTGCGGATCAAGTTTAGGGAGCGTAGCGGGCTGTTCTCCAGAGCACCCAGTCCCCCCAGGGAGCCAATGGCGTTCTCAGACAGACAAAGGTGCTCCACTGCTGGGAGCTTTGGCAGCTGACGCAGACACACCAGGTGATTACGGTGCAGGTTTAGCATTTTGCACCTGCCCAAAAAAAGGAAAACTAATCCTCAGCTTTCTTTTTTTGGTTATTCTCATTCAAATTACCATTATATTGAGTGAAGTAGTAAAAATGTCAGCTGAAAAATAGGAGTAGTTTCCATTTGTGGTGCCATATAAACTTGAAACAAAACAGCAGGACTGCTTTCTAACAAGATATCAGAAACATTACATGAAAAAATAGATTAGATACAGAGGAAGCTTTAAATCATGTCTCATGGAGAGTTAAAGGGAGATCTAACAGTGGGCACTGAAACTGTAAATTCTGCATGTTCATGAGAAAGGCTGTTGTTAAAAAAAAAAATCAGGATATATCCAAAACAAAGATTAGCAGCATTGTCAAAAGGAACAGCTCTCGAAGCACTGAATTGCTATCTTTAAATTTACCTCAAAATAAAGCCGTTTAAAATATGAGAAAGGAGTTTTAAAAAGCTGGCACGGCTGCTATTTGGGAAATGCCTGTATCAACATTAAATATGTTTGACGCCTCATACACACTATTCAAAAAAATCCAGAAAAAGGATTTAAAGACTTCTTAATTTGAACTCTGAATTAAATATTTGACATTATTATATTTGAATATTTTACATACACGTTCTGGAGAGGGTTAATGAAGAATGTGAGTAAAATTAAAAACAATAAGAGGGAGGAGTGGTGCAGTCTGGGTAGTGTTGTTGATACCTTGGTAGACATACAGAACTCAGGTTTGTGAGAGAGTTGTCAACCAGTTGTAGTTTCTCCACACGGATCAACCGGCGGAGGATCCGGAGGGAATTCTCTTTCTGGAAGGGATCACCCAAGTCCTGGTAGGACAAATTTAACTCCTGAGAAGAGACAAGTGGTAGAATTGTCAGAGTCTTTCTTTCTGTGTCCTTTTCTCTTTCTTTTCAGCTCATTCCCTTCCTTCCTCCCTCCCTCCCTCCCTAAATCCCCATCTGTTCTTATACTGTGCATCTTAAAGTTTCTCTCTCTCTCTCTCTCTCTCTCTCACACACACACACACACACACACACACACACACACACACACACACAACTTACCACACAGTTTTCCCAGTTTTCTTGCAGTCTCTCCTCCCATCTCTGTCTTTCCTCCTCTCTCCTCCTCCTTCTCCTCCCTCTCTCCAAATAGACATCATTCCCCTCTTCTTGAAACAGCTCCTCTTCTGATGGCCCTTTTTGATAATATTGTCAAAAACAAAAACATTTGTAACAGTTATAGTTTTGGATTCTTTTTCACAGTCTTTATTTTTTGGATGCTCAAATCAATTAAATTGAAGCAGCATATTTCCAATAACTGCCTGTAATAATCCCTGTTTATTTTTTTACTACTACAAAAACTACACTTATCTTTCTGGACAAATACTTTCTAACAAGAAGAAGAAGAAGTCACTGCCTTTTACCCCTCCAAAGGAAGTTTTGTATCACATTTCCTGTCCTTTTGTTTAATTGAATCCAAAGTTATTGCAGCAAAAACAGCAAAGTAGGACTTCTACTGCAGCTTGATATTTTTTGACTTTGATAAGTGTTCAAAGTTTGTTTCTTTTTTCTTTTCAAAGTTTGTTTCTTTTTTCTTTTCAAAGCTTTCCCATATTAATTACACACCTTCTCTCACCCTGGGGCAGGTCAGCTGATCACCTGTGATGTCACACTGCTCCAGGTGATGCCATGACAGAAATCGGAACCGATTTGATGGGAGCTAACAGAAGAAGAAGAAGAAAAGAAGAAGAAGAAAAAGAAGAAGAAGAAGAAGAAGAGAACTGGATGAACGATACAGTCTCTCACTGGGAACAACTAGTAATGAATATGTGTCACCCTTTGTTGATCATGACACATCATTCTGCCAAGTTAATCAGAATCAAATCATTAGACATATTTTCAGTCAGTAGACTAGATGTGAAAAGGCCGTTGGACCATTAAGTGTAATGGTGAGGAGGACAGTAATGATGAGTCATATCCATCACCCAAGGTTAATCAAAATTCACTCATTGATAGTCAAATTCAGTTCAAGTGAAATTCAGCACAAATTACATTTTATACTGGTGGACAAAAATAGAGATATAAATGTGAATGGCTTGGGAGCACTAGACACACTTAAGTTTAATCTACTTTAGCTCCCCTTTAATGCAATATTAACTCTATTCCCTCAACATGCAAGCAAGTTGCAGCAAAAATCAGTGGGTTTTTTTTTAAGACCATTAACCAGCACTGCTATATGTGACAGTGTTCAAGTTTTGTAAAATGTTGACCATCCACCATTCTCCCCTATATTTTATCTGTTATCCTTCTTGCCTTTATACACTCATACACAAATTGTAATTTATTTTTATGTTATTTAACCAGCCACAGCATCGCAGGTATCATATCACACTGTACACATTTAAACAGCAGATCCACCTGTCAACTTCCTTAACAGCCTGTTCACCTGTATTTTATCCATGTAATTCTACACATCCCTCTATTAATCTAGGCATAAAAATGACCCCACTCCACTAGACCACTGTTACGCATTGGCTGGACACTCACAAAACAGACCCCCTACAGTTACAATTAAAATACAGCTTGACAGAATGATGCAGAGTCTTCATTGCAAATATTGTGAGAAAAGTGGTTTAACATGTCTAAAATACAGATACGGTAAGTGATATGATGATTGTCTTCAAATAGTCAAAATAGAAAATGTAGATGATTCAGTCTACAAATTTTTACTTAATCAAATACAGAGAAACTGTAATAAAATAAGATACAATAATTTACATCATCCTGGTGTGCAAGGCAAAATAATAATGTATAGATAAAATATTTTTTTAAAAATGTATGTGATGCCAATGCTACCTGTAGCTTAACCACCTCAGTATCATTTATTTAACATATGATGACAAGATGCATAGATTCAGTACTAAAACAGAAGCATCCAGCATTTACCCAAGCAACAAAAAAAGTCCAAACTCAGAAGGCATTTTCTAATTTCTGATCAAATTCTTTATTCTTTATGAGAAATTTCATTTTGTTGCATGATTTTGAGAAACACAAATTGCAGAGTCATGAGTATATGTGAGTATTTCTTAACCACAAGTGGGAAAATCTTCATGGAACATGGGGAGGATTAGGTAAGAAGCCATTTTTCATTTTTCTTTATTCAAACAGTTGAGAAGGTAAAAAAAAATCTTTCTGCATACAAATCTAGATGAGAAGCCAGTGGCCTGAGGATAAAATAAAGAGTGCAGAGACTAGACTAGAATATTAGGTTCAGTTCAGAGGGGGAAGTGAGGAGGGAGAAATATAAAGAATGGAAGATGAAAGGATGAAAAGAAAAGGGTAGGACACAGGAGCGGTATGAAGATGGAGGAGTCAAAGCTTCAAATGTGAAAAGAGAGGAAGGAGCACAAATGCCATGAGGACAACAGCAATCGTCGATTGTGTGTGTTTGTGTGTGTGTGTGTGTGTGTGTGTGTGTGTGTGTGTGTGGCTGTGTGTCCGGTGCGTGTGTGCATGCATGCTACTCACGGGAGTAGATACTAGTCCAGAATCAGGTCTGCGGTCCACAGAGAGAGATGTACAGGCAACACCAAGCTCAGAGCACTGGGATGAATGAGATTTGGGAAAACTGCAACTGAGAGTGTTCACACCTGAAGAACTGAGACCGAGACAACGGTGGGACAAAAAGAAAGGACAAGAGGGGAAGAGAAGACAGACAGGGTCATCCAGTAAATTTGTCGGTTGCCTTCTCGTAATATGAGCCTTGCTGTGTGCTGAAACCCTGATCATCAGCCAAGTGGTTAGAGTTACATGGATCTGGGCCTAACAATGCAGATTGGGACCCGTTGCCATGGCAGCAGAGGACACCTGAGCAGGTGCTATTAGCTTGTAATTGTCTCTGTATGCAGAGGATAGCTTGACACTGTCACCTTTAACTTTAATTGGTGCATTATGCTCTGTAGTGGTTTCTGTAGTGGTTTGCTATATATCTACCATAAAAAGGAATTGGATAAATTCTAAATTGATTTAAAATGCAATTAAAATTTTTAAAGGCTATTATGTAGTTTGGGAAGAATTTAGTTTGATCTAACTGGCTTAGCATACATATTTGAGGTGTAAAGATAGAAGAGATGAATAAAAATGGCCTCAGCTGACACCTAAGACGAATAACATAATTAAATTGGGAAAAAAAAGAACCAGAGATTGAACATAATACTTAACACATTTATACAGACATATTTGATTAAACTTACCTCTCTGACATGTCCCAATCTTCTTCCGGTAAATTCTCCTGACCTTCTTTAGTCCCGTCAAGCTGTGGCCGTCACCCATGGAGGCCGCTCGGTCTGTTAGTCTTCACCGAGAGAAAGCCGACCCGCCCGCTGGCTGGCTGGGCCCGGGCGGACCGAAACGCCGGCGTCGGCCCCGTCGCTGCAGGTGAGACGCCGCTGGAGCTGCAGGTCCGTCGCCATGCCAACGGTTTCCCGGCAACGGTGTTCCGGTGTATCACAAGAGAGAGGCAGGAAGTGTTGCACTCAGCCTCCGAGGACTAAGCGAGAATCAATGTTCAGCTTTAAATGATCTGTGAATGTTTAATTAGATTAAACAAAAGAGACTGGGTCACTTTTCCAAAAACATCATGGATTGTGTGGTCACGTTTTTGTCTTTAATTATGTAGGACTAGCTATAGAAAACAATCTGGCCCAAAAGAAAAGACAGTGTCTCAGTTTTACATTGTCTCCCTCTCCATCAGTCTCTTTCTCCGACCTCTCTTTTTTATTGCTTTTATCCAACTTTGTAAAATACTGACTTGGGTCCAAAAATATACTGAAATAAAGTTATTACAATTAATATTTGTGCACTAAATGTGCCTGTAATGTGTAATGAAACAGGAAAAATATTGGAATGTTGAATGATGCGAATGAGAAAACTGTATTTAAGTAACAAAAACAGGAAATTTACCTTTTCAGAGTAAATTACTGATGCATTAATGCATAAGCAGTATTTAAATATTTTAGCTTGCACAAATAGTTCTACTAATTACATCCTGTACCTTTTATGAGCTTACATGTTTTGTATGTAAATCTTAATTTTCAAAATAACCAGTGGCTGCATGTCGGATCAGTGTAGCAGAATTAAACTATGGTCTTGCAAAACTAAAGTTCACAAAATTATACCCTAACAATTCTCGGTTAAACGTTGCTGATACTTTGGAGGGTGTACTGTACACTCAACAAGCAACTGTCGTTGTTGAGAGAAGTCCACTGTGTCCTCTCTTGTTGTTTCTGCGTTCCTGTATGTTATCATAGGTGGGAGCAGAGATATGGTCGATTTAGATTTTCAGGGATATAAGACACAGCTGTCCTGCCTGCTGGTGAAAGTAATTTAGATTACCAATAACCTCCTACACCCATAGGCTGTGGATCCTCTACGATGAAGCTTGTTGTGTGTAAGGTATTGCAGCACTGAAACATACTGTGCACACTGACGAGATAAAAAAGCTATTATATACTTCATAGAGTTGAATGAAAACCGGTGGAACCACAGGAGACTGTGGAAATGTTTCCCCCAATTCTGTACAGAGGACCAATCTGTGTTTGGAAGATCTTTTGCCTTTGCTTGTTATTTCAAGACTGAATCATCATTTGCAGTTGTAAACTATATATCTGCTTTTGCTATATATGTTTTAAATTATTTCCTTTTTCATTTACAACCTTATTCTTTTTGTGTGACAACAAAAACTTCAGCTGTCACATCAAGGCTCCTTTTTGTCTTTTGGTGGTGTGTTTACCACAGATCACAAATGCTCATATGATTGCAGCTATGGAAACCCTACCAGCTGAAGCTACTGCATATCTGCTCTTCATAAAATTATTTCATCAGAATCAACATACAGGTCTCATTTGTCCTTGGTCACAGTATATCCTTGCCTTGCACAGCATGATTGGTTTCCTTGTGTGTGTGTTGTAGGTGGGTGACACAACAGGTCCGAAACTACTCCAGGATGCCTTGGCAGGCCATTGTCTGCCCTGAGAAGCAGAGTTGCGGTTGAAAAGCCAACTTCCGCCCAGTGTTTGGCGGTTCAAAAATAACAACCTGTATATAATTTCCATTATATATTCAGGCACTTATTATATAATGGACTTTTATCTTAAGAAGTTTCCTAAACTCCTGAAGCACTGAATGTTTCAGTCTCGCTCCCATTTAAAGAACCTTAAAGTTCACTTTTTGCATTTTGATTCATGACATCCTAAATACTGTGGATGGCCCATACAATCTGCAATGTCCTTGAAAATAAAGTTTACCTTTTAAAATACCTTTATAAAGATAAATAAAAAAAAACCTTAATGCATTGAGAAGGACACATATGTTAAAGGGAACAAATTCATCTTATTTATTGAGTAAAAGACTGAATACAGCTGGTGTTACTGTTTCTCCCCCAGCTGGGGCTTAATCAACCACTCAAATGTGATAAGGCATATTAGTTCATCAGCAGTTTAGCCATGTGCCTAGAGTGTAAAAATGACTAGAATAATGTTTTCAACAGATATATTACTAAGATTCATTGTATAAGGACAAAAAGTTTGCACATGTTTATTCTGCAATAAATACTGAGCGCATTATATGTATCTCAAATGTACATGGATGTAATTCAAGAGTGAAACTTACAGTGTACACATTCTGTATCTGGAGTAAGAAAGAATCAATTTTATTTAAGAAGAGGAGAAAACTGTTTTGTGCATTGTCTGTGTGGGTGCAGATGCAGGTGAGTATAATGCTGCTGAACTTAAAGGGGTTGTGCGTGGATTATGGATCACGTGTTCCTCTTGCTCATATACAAACCATCCTTTACTAGAGAATATTTACAACTTTCTCTTTCTGCATGTCTGTATCCAGGAGTTTAAAGCTTCCAGTATCAAAACACAGTCATATTATATGTTGTGTCATATTTCAATATATAATATATTGTGTAATATCCAGTTTATATATCTTTTTCATAAAGAGTATAAAACACAACTGAAGATGGCGATAGAGGGTAGGTAGCATTTATGACTTCAGGATCTGATTGGCTGGGACTGAGTGACCTCCCAGCATGGTTACATTGAGTCAAAGTCATGGTCGTTGGGCTCGATGACTTCAGGGGTCATGACCCTGCCCATGAAGAGGATGGATCCTGGAAGGAGATGAGAGAGACAGAAAGTCAGGATAAAACCCACACAAACATATACAAAAACATTCATTCCAACATTACACATGGATCAAGGTAGATATTATTAATGTAAAGCCAACACACAAAGACATACACAATTATATTTACTTGGCTGCTTGATGCGTGCATTTGAAGCTGCTGCAAATACATGTATCCCCTGATATACTTTTGCATTTTCATGTTGCGTGCATGCACACACGCACACACACTCACCTGTCCTTCTGTTTCTAATGACAAAGAAGAAGGGGTGATCAGCCATGACTTGGGGGTACAGTACCAGAGTCCTGGTCAGGGCGATCATACCTGAGAGAAAGGGGGAGAGAAAAGGATAGTTATCATCATTGTTATTAGCGGGGCAGAATTTTGTGACCTTAAAAAGTTGATTTAGCCTTATGAGAACCACTCATACAAAGAAAATGTCAGGTATGTAGTAGTGGTAATGATAAGGAAGGTTATGATGAGGAATAAAAGATTCCGTCTACCTGACCCAACGGCTCCCTCAGCCCCCTCCTCAGTCACCTCCAGGTAAGCCTTCTGCACTGCCTTCCCAATGTACAGGTCTTTACCATCTGGTAAACACACATACAAAAAGAACACAGAGATTTACCTTGCCTTAGGAATATACTGCATAATAGTCAGTCTGAGAGTGAAATGACAACGTTGAGTCTAAACTGTAGGTACTGCTCACGGTACAGAGTATGCTGGTGTAGAGTATGTCGATGTATTAGTAAAATCAACTTCACAAACCAAACTGTTTGGCCACTTCTTAAAAGAGTGAATCCTGTACAGTAATTTCCCCAATGTCTGAAAACATTTAGAAAACAAACAAACCCTATCTTATCTTCCTACCTGCCAAAATACACCCTGTCCTGTGAGTACATGATGAGCTGAGGATGTTTTCACTAGTACAAGATCTGCTGCAGTACAGTACAACGTGTGGATTGTATTTCACAATATAAAACCACTGTAGCTCCACCTGATCTCTGGATCTATTTTTACTGGATTATGTTACAGCTCTGGCTTGCCTACTTGGTGCCAGTTCCCTTGGTTACCTTAGAAAGTACCAGAGGCTACTACACTGCAGCTAAGAAGAAGGAAAAATACTAAAGATCATGTTAAACCCTTCAAGGAGTTTTTTTTCCTCTCGCCATGTGTGTCTATATGTATGTGGTTTATATATTAATGTATTGGTAGGTGACGCTTATGTGGTTTTCCAAAAAGCTGAGTGTTACCTGTCATGGCGGAGAGATCAGCATCGCTGGTGAAGATGTTTTTTATTCCCAGCTCCTTAAGAGTGCTCCTCAGGTCAATCTTCTGCTCCACTTTGAACCTGAAAAGGGCAGTTTAAGAAGATCAATAGTCACATGTTTATGTCATATTTCTGTTTATGTTTATATTGCATGCATATGTAGCCTGGGAAGATTAACAGCTGGGCCAACCTTATGCTTTTAAGGAAATAATCAACAGTATACAAATCAACTTAGCCAAGAACCTAATTTAAACTCCATAATGTCTTACTCATATATTTGCAGTAAAATTGCAAGGGATTTGACTGCCTAAACAGTTACTGTTTTAAATATCAGTCTCAAATATCTGTGATTTTGATGCCCTTAGAATGAGAAAACTGTTTTAAGAACCCAATTATGGATCAAAATTAATGAAAAAAAAAAAATAAAAAAAAAAAATCAAACAGAGTGTCAGTGATGGGGGATGCAATTTAATTAATCAATTTAATTATGGAAAAGTTTACTGTTGTCATTATGGTTGATTAGACCTACTAAATTATAAATGGCAATTGCCCCAGGGACATTCTGCATTGGCTAGGGAATTGTAGGTAAAGTCCAAAAGATTTCCCAGACGTCACTACTTAATGTGCAAGTATTCGAGGAATTTTTTTAGCTTAACTGGATACTTAAAATGGCACAATGGTATCACAAACTGAAGATAGCAGTGTAGGAGTATGTGCAACTAAATGTCATAAGCAAACTCCTCCTCATTGAAATAGATGATTGTATCTATTCTTGTACACAACTTCTATGTGTTTGTGTGCGTCATCTCTCACCTCGGTAGATAGACTTCCACCTTCTGCCGTTTAACATTGTTAGCCCACTCCTCTAGCAGCGATGCCTTGATGATTGGCTCCAAGGACGCCAGAGGCACCTCCTGCCGAGGCAGAACAATCATCATGGACATGTCCTCTCCTTCATAGGGCATCTCCAATACCTGGTACACACCACCGGCTTCCTGGGAGCCATCGCTGAACTCACCTGGTGGGGAAGACATATGTATATTACACAATTACAAATATATACAAACACACTTTCTTTCTTTATATATATATATATATATATATATATATATATATATAAAAATAAAAAATGTGTGTTTGTATATATTTGTACACACACACACACACACACACACACACACACACACACACACACACACACACACACACACACACACACACACACACACACACAGCCTATATAGCCTTGAGGTGGATGTCTAACAGACTTGTCCCTTATATCTAAACAAAACTCTTGGCAAGATATATTTACTTGCATTAAGTGAGGCAGTATTCCTTAGTCAGTATGAGATAATCCTTTTATATTCAAAACAAGTTTAACTAGATTTTAAATCTAGATATAAGATTATCCCACTTACTAAGATTTTTTCCAGTGCGTGGTAAAAATGATAGAGCAATTAACACTGCCAGAGTTTATCCCACTCTTTACACATGATTATTCTCTTTAAGCTGCTTAAAAAGGAAAATTACAACAAAAAGGCTCATCGTCCCTCATTAACTTAGCATTCTGTGTAGGGGTTGCTGATGCAGAGTGAGGAACATTGCAGCAGAGAACAGGGTGTGGTGTCCTAAATCATTTTACTTTACCAATATGATTGTTTCAAAATGAAAATGCAAGTGCAGCCTTCTCCCCACGGACCTGTCCCTGTTCTTCAGCTCTCAAGCACACACATCCACACATGCACACACTAACCTCACCACACACCAGCTCACACATTAACAGATTTTCTTGATCCTTAGTGTGTGATGATCAATGTGTGCACCCTGTGAGGGTAATATAGGTGTACACAAACGTGCAAACTCCACTACACGCATACTGCCCATTGCAACAGAATAATTCAAATGCACCAACTTTAGTAGCAGTGCAGTAAGAACATGATGTAACGGTCTTTGGCAGTACATCAGACAAAAATGACTTGATGCAAAAAGACAGACTGGAATTATTCAGATGTAACAGCATTATAGCCAACCTGCAGGACTCTGTACAAACTGTCTTGCATCTCAGTGCTGGCAAAACACCAAATACACCAATGTCTGACACACACAGTACAGCCAACTCAGAAAAGCTAGTTAATGACCTAGATAATATATCCTTATAAAAATATATAAGGTATAGAAAAATCTGAAGCACTAATTTAGACAATAAACCCAGACATTAATGCCATAGGTAGCTTTAGCTAGATAACAATAACTATAAAACATCATATTTAGGACTGATCATATTTCTGGCTTTCAGAAAATGGAGTATATACACAGTTTTCGCAAACTTTGGCTTTTGGGCTGTTGGTTGAACAAAAAAAGCATTTTAAAGATGTCATCTTCACTCCGGGAATGTGACGGATATTTTTCACTATTTTTGTGATTGTATAACAATTAATCAAATAATTAAAACAATATTTGACAGGTTAATCCGTTTAGAAAATAGCTGTTACATGCCACCCTACATACAAAAATGTAGTTAATTATCGTTTCAGTAATTTGACCTAATATGAGTTTTTTTTTAATGTGCTGGATGGACCAGTATGCGAAGGACCAGAATGAAAAGGGGGAAAAATGAATGAAATACAAAATCAGTGTACAGGGAAGTGCTGTGTGTCAGAGTAGATATAGCAAAAGCTAATATAGTACTACTTGATTTAACACATACTATCACAGTACTGCTAATATTGTATTGCATTAACAAAATAGTCTTCAAAACACACCGCTAAATCAAACAGACATACAAAAGTAGATTATGCAAGTGAAGAGCATTTTGGCAGCAAAGCTCACTGAACAAATAGTAGGAGCCTTTCCTGAGAATAACGAATATTATAGATCTAAGATTAAGATTTTAAATAACCCCAGGAAATATGAGCTGAAATTCAAGGGCTCCAAAAAAAAATAAATAAATAAAAAGGGGCCACAAGCACAATTTTTACAAGCAAACACACACATACACACACAATACAGCTCATTTTTACCGTAGTAGAAGTCTCCCTGTTGGTACATCATGAGCGTCTGGACTTCAGAGCCGTCGTCTCTGCTAAAGGAGAAAGTTCTGGTGTTCTCTGGCCTGAACTGGTTTTTCCAGGAGCCTCTGAAGTAGACAGCATTCACCAGGGTCAGGCGGGTCACGCTGGTGAAGTCCTCGGCTGATAGTAGTTCACGGATCTTACCTGGAGGAAGTCATGTGTGCAGTGTATTAGGGTCTATGTTAGTTTTAATTAGGCTAAGGAAGGCGCCTGCCCTGGCCCAGTTTCTGGGGTTGTACACAAGAATAAGGATAAAGACTTTTTTGCAACTGAGGGTTTTAAATGTGTTCAAAAGGTTCTGTTTTTGTGTGAGATGATTTGATCAAATAAACAATGATGTAACTCCTCTGATGTCATTGCCTGTCACTTTAAAATATGCAGGGATTGTAGTCATTTTGTATTCATTACATCACCCTCTATTCCTTTGCTGCTTTATCTGTATCTTTCCCTCTCTAACTTACTCTCAGTGTGATTTTCCACCCAGATGTTGATCTGCTCTGCCACA
Organism: Istiophorus platypterus; assembly: GCA_016859345.1. NCBI lineage: Eukaryota > Metazoa > Chordata > Actinopteri > Istiophoriformes > Istiophoridae > Istiophorus > Istiophorus platypterus. The sequence goes on along the minus strand of CM029116.1, from coordinate 18,289,698 downwards.
GCTGCTGATTCACTGAAGTCTACGGTCTCCACCTCAGCCCGGAAATACTTCTTCATCAGATGCAGGAACTCAGGGTTGAATGTGACACCTTCCTGCAGGAAGAGGCTGTTGGCAAATCTGATAACATAGTTGGCGTCATTGTCCGACAAAGCTGCTGTCAGGTTCTGAAGCAAGGAGAACTCCACACCTTGAGAACAGAGGGGAGAAACACACATTCATTTCACATTGTGAAAAAAAATGTGAGCATGACCTTTGCTGTGTTACGAGGTGGTTTCAAAATCTAATTACTTTAAGATCCATACAGTGGTTTTTGTTACAGGAATCGAAAAATATCAAATTTTATTAATTTCAATTATAAATAAATGAGAAATGCAGCACATAAATAAGGAGGGTTAACTAAATCATTTACAAATGTTTGATCAACACTTTATATATCTTGCTCCTCGAATCTCATGTTCAAATATAGGCACAAACTGGAATCTTTTTTCTTTCAGGTCTTCTATTACTATTGTATCTATTCCCATTGTTCAAAGCACCTATCTCATGTCATATAATTTTCTAAATATATTAAAAAAATGTATTTACCTTGTAAAATGGTAAAAGGCATCACAAAACACTGTACTGTTTATGTAATGGCATGTATATGTGCAGCATGTGCATTTTTATGTAAGTTGTATGAGGTTTATTTTTAAGATCAGTTCATATGTTTATATGGCATGACCTTTGTGATTTAATATTGCACTTACTTATAGCTGGTTCACTCACAAGAGAAACATTAAAATATTTTAGACTTTTAATCCCTATGATGGGTTAAGCTCCGAAAGTGGTGGATCCTACAATTCCCATACAGCAGTTAGCTGGCATCTTTTATCACACAGTCAGCACATCCTAACTTTAAGTGTAATTCAGACGCTACACTTCTAGTTTGAAATGCATGGTTTCTGCAGCAACTTTCATGTCTCAATCCAAGCCAAGACAACCCTGGCAATATCTGCTAGGTTGTTTGTTTCAAAAATACAAAAGACATATACATATGTTTTCAAACGCTGAGTAGTACTCTCCAAGGCAACTAAACTGAACTTCATGTATAAAATGTATGGAGTGTCCCTTTAATTAAATGAGTGTTTATTTTGTGAAAAAAATGCACTTACAATTGGGACCCAGTTTCTCTTCTTTCACCCACCACTGACCCTGATGCTAGTGAACCTGTGTTTATGAATGTGTAGCTCACCTGGCAGCAGGTGGCTGAATCCTACAGCCTGTCGAATCTCCTCCAGGGAAGCTCCTCTGGCCCCCAGCTCCACCATGCCCAGGGCCACAGCCACACTAAGTGGGGAAAAAAGGATGTTTTCCTGACCCCCCGCCGACTGAAGCTGGTGGTACAGTCTGACTGAGAACTCTGATGTAGTGTCCTCTGGAATGTCCGCCGCCCGGCAACCGTAGCCCGGCAACAGGATGGAGAGGAGGAGGAGCGGGGACAAAATGTCCAGGATCAACATCGCAGCGAAGACCCGAGATAGCTGAGCGAAAGAGGGGTTTATGGAAAGGAAGGGGTTGGATGGAAAGAAAAAGAAAAGAGAATTAGATAGATGGCGGAAAAAAGGGGATAGACAAAAGGGGAAAGAGAAGATGGGAAGTGAATGAAGCAGGGGAAGGAAAGAGGGAGGAAAAGATATGTTTAGAGGAAAGGCAGAAAGATGGATGGATGGGGAGAAAGGGTTAAGGAACAGGAAATGAGTGATTGGAGAGATGAAAGGGGGTGGACAGGCAGAGAGGTGTGTAAGGAAGGAAAACAGATGAGAATGGAGAGAAGACAAGATGAAAGACGAGAAAAATGATTTGGTGGGATGGAGCCAAAAGTAGAGAGAGGAGGATTGCGGGGGGGGGGGTAAAGGTAGGGAAGATTATTGCATAAGGGAAAAAAAACAGTTGAAGGACAAGAGGATTTTGGAAAAGAGAATGGCAGAGATAACAGCAGAGAGAATAGGGATATGTAAGAGAGGGCCAGTAAGAGACAGAAAACATCTGTCAATTAATCACTCTGCCAAAAAAGGAATCCACTGATAAAAAAATAGCCGGTAGCAATTTCTACTTTTAGCAGAAGTGAACTTAAATATGCAAAGAGGATTCTATTTCTCGTAAAACACTTAAATACAGGAAAATCGCTAAATTAAAGCTGTAAAACAAGAGTGCAGAGATTTAGTAGAAAAAAAAATAGATTCAAATGAATTTCTATGTATGTTTAATAGATCAATAGACAAAAGGTAACAAGGAAGAAAACGGTGAAGACTCACATGAATATACAATGTAAGAGGTGAAACTAGCTGTGCACAGTTACAGAAATAACAAGCAGAAAGAGATGAATGAATGTGCACTAACTACAGCTGTGCTGCTGACTGCAGTCAGTATTACTGTTCAGAGCACATCTGTTAAATGAGTTCATACATATTTCATGGCCATTCTCATCATCTTGAGTTAAAGGAGCTTCTTTCCTCCAATATCTGCTTTACAGTATGTGTGTGTGTGTGTGTGTGTGTGTGTGTGTGTGTGTGTGTGTGTGTGTGTGTGTGTGTGTGTGTGTGTGTGTGTATGAGCCTTTGTATATGAAGGGATGAGTTTCAGTCTGTCTGTACAGAATGTCCAATTACGAAGAGGCCTCTACCTCCCCTACCCTCCATCCTTCTCCTGATCTTTCCATGTCTTCCTGTTCTCACCCTCTTTCTATCTCCCTCTTGTCCATATGTTATCCATCTTCACCTATCTCTCAGCTTTCGTACCTTTTCTGTCTCTTTAACCCTTTATACCTTTAAAATGACAAGGAATGAATAACACACAACCACACACACACACACACACACACACACACACACACACACACACACACTCTGGTACTGTTGTTGCCAGGCAACATTGTTTTCTGCTGCCCAAACAGAAGAAGAGAGTCAGTGGTATGTTAGAGTAAAAAATAAAATAAAATATAGAAAAATCGAGGGGTACAGAGAGTGATATGGAGTGAGCTGATATATAGGCATTTGGTTTGTTGTGCCTGCTGCAGTGCTGTCCACAAACAGTTTGAGTAAAGGTTTAGATTAGCAGTCCCATACAGGGCTGGAATTCAGGGGCTGCTACTGTACAGGCGAGATGGCAGGTGACTGCAGTGTCAACAATTCTAACAATGGGCAGCAGCCAGAAAATTAGTGCCCCATCCTATTGTGTACTGCGCTTTCCACAGCTCTGCTCGAGCAGGGGACACACAATTTACCTTCCCAAAGTAAACCAGCTTCATCCCCCCCAGGGGATGCATGATTTAAAATCTGTTCTATTTTTCCATTTGTCAACAAATCCCAAGAAAAAGACTTTGACTTAGAAAGAATTGATCCCACTAATAACAAGTGCTGTCTGTATTTCCAAAGCCTGATTTGGCCTTTTCCTTTGTACTATACGCCTCAAATGTTGTCCAAAAATATTAAAAACATATAAATGAGCCATGTTGTTGTGATGGCAACATTACATTCCTTCATTACTGTGAACATGGCAACTATTTGAACTCAATCTCACACACTCTGTTCAGCTGTTTATAAACTCACTGCAACACCAAATCTGTAAACAGCCTCTAACAAAGACGCTGTTTAGTCATTTTGGGGGGATATTTACTTAAAAGTACAGTGTATGGCTGTTTTAGGAAATTGTTTAGCCTGAAAATACAAGTTTATAAGATATGATATATAAACAATGTTTGATGAGCAATATATGAAAAGATAGAGTTTATATGAATGACCTGCAGATTTACGTATTCGGTAAGGACGAATGGGCACACTCACGCTGAGTGTCAAAAAAAGGGTAGAGAGGTCAGAAAGTATTGTGAGATGGACGGAGATGGAGGTTTTAGTCTTTTGATTGAATTACAAAAATAATCTCCAACCTTAAAACAATACATCCTAACTGAATAGGCAGAGTTGACCATCCCTGCTTACATTTTACGGTTAACTACAGTTTCTTTATAAACTTTTGAATATGAGTTTTCGTTCTCTTGCAAACCACACATAACATAACAACATGTCACTTCCACTTTATATCCCTCTGACACTGACAGTCAAGATCTCATCATGTTTGTTCTCCCTCCTTAAGTAGTCTGACAAATTCCTTTTGACAAACACAGCACTGACCCAAATGCTTGCTGGATTTACATCTGCTTGAGTTAGCACATAGTAATTAACTTCAGGTTACAAAGTTTTCCCACTGAAAGGAGTTGAATAGCACATTCACTTTGTTGCAAATACGTCACTTACTATCTTGTGATCAGATCTCCTATTTGTTAGGTTTTACATTGTCTGTCTTAAATCTGGGTCTCGGTGAAGGTGAAGTCGAAGAAGAAGAAAAAGAAAAAGAAAAAGAGAAAGAAGAAGAAGAAGAAGAGGAGATATTCAATTTGCTCAAAAATGAAGTTAGATTTGAATCATTCCGTCGCATCAAGGTTGCAGGCGCAGAAGACACGGGCTCTGGAAACGGCTTTACTGCATTAATGATGCACAACTTTAAATAGATTTGAATAAAAAAAGTACATGACACCTGAGGAAACACACCTGAGGTACCGTAGTTAATACATCATTAGTCACGTGTGTTCACAGGCTCTCACATGTCATGTTGTGAGTCAGACGTCCAAGAGAGTGTGAAAGAGATCCAGACAGAGTAAGAAAGGCTGAGGGAACGGAGGGGGCAGCTGGCAGAGATATAAATGGGGTAATGTCCCTGACCTTTTAAGCTGTGGGAGCTGAACTTTGCTGAGACAGACGGCCCTGCTTTCTGTACGGAAAAAGCCCAGCCTTGCACTTAAGCCAGGGAAAGTAGTGTAGAGCATCACTGTGCGTGCACCCGCGTGTGTCCGTGTGCAAGTGTGAGTGGATAATAACAACATGGGTGGCTGGCTTTTACTTGTAACCCTGACACCATTCTGACCTTTTGAGTTGTGGCACGCTGTCTGCAAGCGGATCCTACACTTTGCCAGTTTGACCACTGATGGCTATGAGCCCAACTCTGGCTAAGATTTACTCAGGTGGGTTTCCCGGCAGGTCTCCCAGGTGAGCTGGGAAACCCAACACCTGGCTATAAAATGTTTTCTCGTGACTGAAAGAACCGAACTTATCAGGAAATCTCTTATGGTTTAAAATTGCAGGGGTTTAATCCTGACAACTTGATTCATTCTGTGCAATTAAAAATCACTGGCCTTTAAAAGCAGCCTTTAATCTCTCTGTGCAATTCTAATTCTCAGACAGAACAGATCGGCAGTTGACATTTTCCACAATTAAATTGTGACGTCACTTAATCCACGACATGTTTGTTAATCCTCGCTGCCATTTAAACCCAACACCTTGAGACGGCATGCTTTGGAGGCCAGGGGAATTTATTAAACATGAACATCCTCATTCATGGTTCAAATTCACCGACACACACAGACACAGAAACACACAGACACAGACACTTTGAAGTACACATTTCCACATACACTTCCAAGCCAAGGTTACCAAGGCAACTGTAAGTGATGGACATTTTTCATTTTGCCTAGCTGACAGAAAGAATTTTTACCCTTAAAAGATATCTTCCTCTTTCCATATACGCAGATAAAATATTTTTTCTTCTTTCACACAACACTCAGCATTTTGTGTCTCACATAACCCGTCTCTTTGCAAGAACTCTTCACAACAGCTCCAGTTCTGTCATTTAATGCACCGCCTGACATTGTCCTCTACCAACACACTCACAGTACAGTGACAGCACTAAGTAATTTTGCAAAAACAAGGCGTGCTCCTGCTCTTCTTCTTTCGCTGGGAGTGATCACTATGGACCTGCAGCAAAGTCCCCCAATAGTATCTCCTCTTCCAGTTCAAATCACAGCACAGAGCTTAGGCTCCAAGTACACTTCCAAACGGCTGAACTCATAGGAGTTTTGATGAATTCTGTCAAGCACTAACATCCCATTTCATCAAGGACTGTCCCTCTGGGAATAAACTACAGAGAATGATGTCTATCATTATCTCCATGACAGTAAAACCTTGAATTTCTGCGGTAAGCGTTTTATTAAGAATGGCAGGGTTTTCTGGCATGATTTAACCGTTACCATGTCTTACGTATAAAGGGCTTTGCATTATAGAGATAATGGAGCCTGATTATCATTCATGAGTTTCAAGTTTTCCTTGAGGAAATCTTACCAGCTACTTTCTACATATTGCTCTGATCTTGTACTTAGCAGAATGCAAGGAAACACACCCACAGTCATACTAAAAATTATAAAACCTACATGAACATTCCATCATTGCCTCTCACCTACCACTCACTCGCTGATTCAGAGCCTCTCATGGCAGAGCAGAAAAATTACACAGTGAGGCGGTAATGAAGGCTATGAAGGCCACCAGTGAGTGGGGCCTTTAACTCCATTGCAGTTTAGGTGAAAGGAAGCACTAAACTCCTATGGCGTGTGGGGACTTTCATTACTGAACAATAAAGTGGATCCAATTCATCAGTCAAGTTGTCTGTTCATCTCACAGCCCTGACTTACACCTACTGTTCCACGCTGCAGGAACTAAATGGCTAGGTGGCTAGTAATGTATCCTATCCAAAAGCACATTTGGATAAAACATAAAGCAGTTTTATTTGTAGTTTAACTGCTTTACAATTTTGTTAGCAGATGAGCCCAACCACTCCCACAATCATCTTTGTCACTGACGTGCACCCTGATGTGATTTGCTTGTCCGGAAAAGCCTGTTTTGTAGATGTGAACTGTTAAGGGCTGAGAAAATCCATTACAGCAAATGTATGTTAAAATCAAAAAATGCCGATGAATGGGAGAATTTGTTTGAGTTTTTCAATTTATTTATAGTAAATGACAATGCTTATTATGAAAAATCTTATTCTAAAAACATTAAAATACTGTGCCTCTTAAAATTATTCTTCAGAGGTTACTGTGAGCATTTTAATCATTTTGACAAAAGCGTTAACATCTTCAAAAGCAGTGCACATTGGCTCCTCCAAAGCAAAGATTACTGCCACCATATTCACGCAAGTTTTTTCTATTTTCTATTTAAAGAAAAAAAAATTAATTAAAAAAAAAAATTGTTGAGAGCGGCAAAACAATTTTATCATCTATCTTTAAGCATTTCCTGGACTAATATTTGTCTTCAGTGAATTGCTTTTTAATTAAACTGTAAATCTTAGAATAATGTTGTAACCCCAGTTTCATCACCAAATAAGCCTGAAGATCAAAACATCAGTAAACTAGGCCATCGATGTATTCGCAGACCCAAGGCGACTGCAGTTTTTCAGTGTTGTTGTGAATGATGGAGCTTAATTTTGTAGCTAGTGTTAAATTAACAGGATTCTCTTACAGTAGACCTTTTTCACACAGACAATTTCATTCATCAAACTATTAACTGTTCTATTCAAAAGTCCCAGTAAGACATGACAGTGTGACAATGAGTCAGCATGCAAAATACCAGGACCATGAAAATAAAGCAGCTACATGGTATTCAGTCATCATTGAATTATCATATATACGTATGTGCTTTTTCTACTGTTAAATGTTGAAATGTATTCTGGGAAAAGGACTATAGCTTTGACCAGCTGTAAAAAGTACAATGTTGACATTGGTGGTACAAAAGGAATGAAACGGCGAGAATGAATAAAGGTAATCAGCTCTCAGTGGTTATCCCTATACCAGCTACTGCTGCAAATTCTTCAGCCATGTAAGTATTCATTTCATTACAATACTTCATCATAGCTGAGACAGACATTATTTCAGATTGGTTAGGTTTTAGTTAAGATCCAGCAGGCTCTGGCCAGAGCAGATTCCACTGGCCAGTAAAATCCAAAGGGACTTGCTGAGTATCATAACCTAAAGTCGAAGCTGTCTCTCTAGTAACTCCAGGGTTGGCTCATTTATAGCATTTAATTTGTAAAGTGGCCAATTCAATGAGTTAAATATCCTCTAGCATAAGAAATTATAATCAAGTGTGAAATGTGTTACAGATATTAATTTTTTTCTGTAAATGAGGAGGCAACATGATATATGTGCTGTAATACACAGGGCGATTAATGGGGAAAGAAAACCTGATTGTTTGAGGGGCCCAGAGTCACAACAATTCTACAGTACTTTTTTTAACAGTATCAATGAAAGTGTGGGAGACTGTTTGATATGTAAAGTTACTCCCTATCTTTCTGATTTCAGGCACACCCACAACAATGGCCCACTACTCAAGGTGTAGAAGTAGTTCATCGACATTGTTAAACTCACAGAAAAACAAAAAACAACACACACACACACACACACACACACACACACACACACACACACACACACACACACACACACACACACAAACACACAAACGAACAGCAACAGCTCTGTGGGAGAGCAGTTAGAAGGTCTGAGCTGTAATTGGATCGGCCTCTATTTGGGGTCAGTGGTAAAAGTGAAAAGGCTGGAGGCTTTTTCAAATGGACTAAAGACTGAGGAGATGCCGGAGCACAGGAAAGGTCACTATCAACCAGTCCCATGGGTGTGTGGATTTGTGTGTGTTTGCAGGGGTAACAGAGGCAAGTGTGTGATAGCCAGGTGGAGAGGCAGCGATGGAGAGAGCAGAAAGATGACAGGGTGATAATAAGGGTGTTTAGATTGTTCACAAACTGAGCCGTGATTATTTTACTCGCTTCAGGGAATAGAGTGTTAGCTATAGCGTAGGGGTCTTAAAAATGGAGAAGAGATTGAGAGAGACAATGATGGTGACAAGTGAGACAATTAGGAGAGTAATTCAACTTGATTTGGTATTTGACTTCTCAACTTCACCAGCAGAGTTTGAATGAGGGAAAAATATGAGTATTACCAGATCACTTCGACCATTTTACGGTCCTGCTTGCAGAGATCAGTCTTCCTCTCTCTCTCATCATCCATGCCCCCCCCCTCACTCACTAACTCACTCACTCACTCTCTAACACACACAAACACACACACACACACACACACACACACACCCACCCCCCTCTCTCTGATTCCACCAGTCAATAGACACATCGATTCAGGGGAACTTGTGTGTGCATGCATGTTTGTGAACCAGAGTTGATGCACAGACTATAGAAAGGTTGAAATGTTGCAGTAAAATTGCAGTACATTTCCCTTAAATTTATACAATATTGAATTACATTTTGGGGAGAAGTTTAATATCCACTACTTGTAAAAAATATGTAATTCTTCAAAATTTGTTCTCAAATGTTAAAAAATAACTCAGTATCTTGGCTGACTTTATAAGATATTACATTCTGTATTTTGGAGGTTTCTTTTCTGGTTTTATGTATATAACCAGTGTCTTTCCCAGCATGGATGTGAACTTAATTTTGGAAATCAACCATTCACTATTTTGCTTCTCAAATTAAATAGACAATTTATTTCCACTTTTTTTATTTCATCCTTCTGTGCTCTCTCGTTCTCACCCTATATGACAAACCTGCTGTCTGGGTGTGTGTGTGCAGATGGTGTGAGTTTATTTAGAAAGTGAAGGATAATAGGAAAAATGCAGTTGAGAAACTGCTGAAACTTTATTTGCCCACCTTACTGTATGTTTTTAAATATATTATAAATCATTATAAATTTAAACTGTAAAATTGTTTTAGAAATTGTCTCTTATTTGTATCAATTCCATTTCTGGAAAACAAATAAGCAGTTTTTCCACACTGCTCACAGGCAGCCTTTTGTTCTACTGGATCTTCAAAAATTAATTTACCATGGGCAAAAATGTATTTTAGGACAAAGACAAATTAAACCGGATTTTCTTTCCCCCAGTTCAAACTGCAGCTCATAACAGACTTATTCGGGCTTGAGGAAATATACAGTAGCTAGTCTAGAGTAACAATTGCAGATTCCTCTTTATTCTCACAGCAGCATTTGTACCTGACAGAAACACATCAACACTCCTGCACACATAAACATTGATTTGCAGGGTTACAAACGTGCGCCCACAGCACATACGCACACAGTGCACAGAATGCTCAAACCCAGTCGGTTGCTTCTCCCTACCCCACTCATTTTGTTTCGCTTGGCTGATTTGAAAGACATTTAATTATTGAAACGCAATTAATGCAATGGTGGGAATAGGCAGAACACACACACACACACACACACACACACACACACACAAATCATAGAAAGGGAGAGGAAACAGTAGTCTATAGCAGCAGAGATTCATTAGTGATTCAAATGCATATGGGATTAATACATTTAGATTATGACTGAAATTAATACATTTTGCTGAATATGGAGCTGCTACAACCATGGGCCGCAGTTAGGATTTAGGAGGTCATTATCTTAATTGCAGAGATGAAGAGATTATATGTGGATTGAGAGAATGAGCCATGAGAAACACTGAATTGATTAATTATTGACCATGTCTTGGTATTAGCAATATCACATTAAAAAGCTATTTGACAACAGACAACCTTGGAACAAAGCCAGTATATTCTTATAGGGATTCATACAGTGTGTGTAGTGCAAAATGATTTAAAACATAAAGACATTAGTGGTAAAACTGGCAACCATTTTATCTATTTACTATTTTCATTATATTAACATTATTTCTGGAATGTTAATTTTTTTTAACTTTATGTAATTCCTATGATTTTAAACTGAGATGCAGTCATTTTTACATATAAACACATCACAGTATAATAGCCTTGAATTACAGGAGATGTATCTCAGATAGGCAACCTGAACAAGCTGTGGGCTCTGTTTCTTCATCAATTTTCATCAGTACCACCAGGAACACACAAGCGCGCACAGTCAAACAGAGACCTGCATGAAGGAATAACAAGTGGTGTGTGTGTTTGTGTGTGTGTGTGTGTGTGTGTTGGGGGGGGGGTAGGGTAGGACCATGCTACTACAATCTGCCTCGTTAATTCACACGCATGCACTCACTGCGCCTTTGCCTGTATTTCAAGGACAAGAACCACACCGCAATGCCTTGGCTGGTTTCAGTTAAAAAACAAAAAAAAACAAAAAAAACCAAACAAACACACACACACACACACACACACACACTCACAACAACGACAACAACAAAAACAACAACAACAAGCATTGCAATCGTAGACCACCGACAAAAATGAATAAAACCTGGGTAGTGGACTCGCGGGTAAAGGCTTTAACCAATAGGCTGAAGAAATATAAGCTATTCGGCTCCAGTGTGCGTCTCTACCCGCCTCCTTATTGAAAGCACCGCAATTGTTGATTACAGCATCAAGATGCCGTTATACTATTCCCCAGAAGTACCTACTACACCTTACACACCTTCATAAAAAATACATATTCTAAGGAAGAACTAAGAAACCCAACATTTTATAGGGGCGATCCCGCGAAAGCTGATCAGCTGAGCTCTCTCCCCCCAACATATTGCATTATTCTGGGGTCTGTGCGTGCGGCGGCCGTCGGTGGACGCGTCGGTGCACGGCTCTTACCGACGGACGGACGGACGGACGGATGCGCTCGGCCTCGCTCGCTGCGTCTGTCCTCCGACGCCACGGCTCCCTGCCTCCTCGTCCAGCGCACGCCCCTCCCCCCTCCGCGCCGATTGGTCCGATCCACGTCGGGCCGGAGAGCGTCGACGCGGCGCGAAACGGTGCCCCCCGCCGCGGCCCCGTCTTCGTCCTCGGCGATCGTTACGTTTTATCCGTTTGTTTTAATCGTATGGGCTAAATATTTTCGACCGGGCCTCCTGCTTCGAGAGGCGTCGAGAGGATGTCCCGCATATAACCGAATCCTCCTGCCCAGTATTTTTTTTATTTAACTCGTTTTAAGTCACCTATCTCAATTTAGCGGCGCTCTAGGTGTGTAACAAGTGAAATCAGCCTGCTAGGGCGTTTGGCTTGGGTAAAGACGGAGAACTATCTTGACATGCAACGCAACCGTTAATTTGGCGTAGCGCCGATAACTAGCTTAGCCTGTTGTTCACCTTTATTTTAACTCCGGGCGTGTTTTTCCTTTATGACAACTCAAGATATATATATACACACACATATTTTTACTCTTTCTAAAAGTGGAACACAGCTAAAATGTTCGTACTCGGTTCAGTCAAAGAAAGCGTCGCAAGGGTTAAAACAAACAAAAAAAAAAAATTACCTGCACCTGTTTGGGATTTGAAGTCTATTCCGGTGGCCGTTACGATCAGTAAACATTAAGGACGCCCGACGAAAGAACTACAACCGACCTCTCCGCTCTCAACACCGCCCACCCCGGCTGTCGGCTGCAGTTTTGTCAGGCACAAAACTTCCTCGAATGACACGTTTGGCACAAATAAGAGGGGCTGAGTTGTGTGTCGGAGGGAATAACTAAACCATTAATCCGTCGTCGTTATATGCAGTGTACGTCCCCGCCGCTTTATTTCCGCACATAGCTAGCGACGTAGCTCTCGTTAGCTCGGGACGGAGCCGATCACCTGCTCTGAACTTGCTAATCTCAGGTTAGCGGGCTACCTACCGGTGCCGCCCGCCAACCCGCCTCCCCGACACCGGCACACGGCTTTTCCTCGCCTCGCCGGCGGCTCTTCCTCGCCCGCAGGTAAGTGTCGACCCGGGACCGAGCTCCCTCCACCGGCGACGCGTGTTTTTTTCCAGATTGTTATAAACTTAGGTGACAAACTCGTCGGGGGAACAAGTCGCAGTGGCTGTGGCGCCGCGGCATCGTGTGGTGAGCGGTGTATTGAATTAAGCTGGAAGTTGAGCCGCCGATCGGATGGACTCGTCCGATAAGGAACTTTTCTGTGACTTTACAGAGTTGTCTAAAAAAAGGCTGCCACAGTGGGCGAGGGGGACGTTTCAAGAGGAAGCGTGATATGTGGTTCAGAGTCATCGCAGCAGCGAAATTATGGCGATGGACCTTTAAATGTCAGCCCCGCCGCTGTCACTGTGCTTTGTGATGATGCATTGACGGTCGCTTGCAGAGAGCACGGTGTCCGGGTGGCCCGAGTCTCCAATGATACATGCGAATCGCAGGTTGCAGACTTACCTTTATTTTCTGTTGGGATTAGTCTGCGGTAAACTTTTGTGACCTTCTTCCTGGTTTCGAGAGATTTGCAACGATCCAAACAAATGACTGAAAGTGTTGTCAAACAGACCTTCCTCCGTGCAGAGGTTTTATCATAGCGTTTAAAGCACAGGTGGAACCAATAACATGAATTAACATTTCTCTCCCATTTTGATGTAGCTATACAGAAGTGAGCCAGCATGCCAAGTGACAGACCGCCCTTACAGGAGGTCTTAAATATAATACAGGCCTTGTGATTATTTTGTCGCACTGGTGTTTGACAAGTTGAAATAACCAATTGGGGAAAGGATTATCATCTATATGCACAAGAACATGAATAGCTAGTGAAAAGTAGGTGTTATAATGTTACCCCTCCACTCTCCAGTCTTTACAGTTTCCTCCATCTATATGCATGAAACCTTAGGCTGTGTTAAACAGAGCCTTACACATTAGGTTACTAAAGATTGACTAAAACCTAACTGTAAAATTCTGGTTTGACACAACTCAAATTGAATTTATGTGGTTTGGGAGTTATCAAAGATTGCACTAACTGACTTGACCAAACTTATCCAATTTATTGAAAATCTGCCCAAGGAGGACAGGTCTCCACAACTGACTGTTTAAATGAATCACTTAGAATCCAGCCGGAGTAAGGTATATTTTGGCTGTATAATAATTTTTTCCGTCCCTGTTTTGGGAATTCCTTTCTTTTCTCTGTCTGTTAGAATTTAAGCCTATGACAGGGCTTTCTGTAACCATGTCTGTTGTTGTCTACCAGTGGTAGTTGTTGAAGGAACTGATCTATTCCTCTCTTATAATCCTCATCAGCTGTTGGTTGTAAGAAACCCTGCCACGGTGGATCCAATTATAACCTTAATGTTCGGATCAATAGTGGCTATCAAAAAGCAAACTGAAGCCTCTAAAAACATAAAGAGCCCCCTGATAGTCTGAGAAAGAAGGTATGCCAAAGTCGTTGTCTGATCAGCACATGACTCGTAGTAATCTTGAGTCTCTCTGCCCTTTGATAAATGTTCTGTTGTAAGATTAGTAAAATGAAGACCGATGTCATATTAGATCCTGTAGAGATGACACACAATAAACAGTGGCTGAGGAAGAACTGGTCCTGTACATGCCAGATGTAGGCAGGTATGTGTGAGTGAAAGGGATTATCATTGACATGTTTCTCTTATTTTAACCACCAGGATTCAATGCTTCCTTATGACAAGACTGAGGTAGAAAGTCACTGAATGCATGAGCCAAGTTTCTGTAGTTATCACAGTGACGTTTTTATTGCCACTATAATAATGGACAGAGTGTTCTTTATTCAGGTATGACTCATGTTGTCACCTTTGCATTCAGTGGAACAGTTAAACATCCACTTTGCAATGTGGCTGCCGGGTGATGATAATGTCTGTTACTGGAAGGCTTTCTGGAAACACATAATATAATAGAAGGTATAGAGCTGGTACAGTGTTGGAACCATTAGAAAATTGTATTTAATTATTTTACTCCATCTTTGACTGACCAAACCCCCACTTTTTAATACAACGACATTTAAATAGCCACAATTTATTGTGCAATTTCTGACCTTTTTTCAGTCCCAAACTCTTTCATTTCCACCCACCACTATCCATTTTTCCCCGCTTGTTGACCTGTCTTGTCATCTTCTTCTACAGGTCCTTGTCTGCTCCCATTCTGTCAGTCTTAGTGAGTGATTGAATGCGGTGAGACTGGCATCAGTGGACAAGCGTGCACACACAAAGGGCCATTGATTGGTCAAGGATGACCATGGACGACATGAAGAATGAAGTCGACACAGCCTCAGTAGTCACCATGGCTCTCTACACTGTGATGTATCCTGTCTTTAACCAGGTACAGAATGTAGAGTTTCAGCTGAAGTTAAAAATGAATAGATATAGAAATGAATGAATGAATTAAATTAATTAATTAGTTAATTAATAAAAAGAAAAAAGCTGAATAAAGGTTCATTGCATGAGAAGGAAATATAGATGAGGCCTATTGTGAATATTCAGGTCTAGCAGAAGGAAATTGTAATGTGTATGCAATGAAAATGCTGGTTTATGGTGTGCCAGAATAGAAATCAGGAAACAGTGAGAGTAACGATTAAGAAGTGCTAACAAGGATACATGACAAACAGACAGTATTTTGAAGTGACCAGACCGCTGGTATATTTTGTTTTACTGTGTGCATATGAAAGGTACCCATGTCTATATGATACAGCTTGAAGTATGACATTTGTTCTAGCTGATTATAATTTTCCATAGTCTTGATGAGTTCTGCTCATAGAGACTGTGTTTTTCTGTTTTTTTTTTACTATACTTACACATGAGGTTAATTGAAATTGATGTTTTATACATGTTGTATTTTTATTTAAGATCTACATCTTGTATATTTGAATCCTGGAAAAAAAATCTACAAATGAAAATGTTATACAACTATAAAGCACTCAGGGCTGTAAGTGTAAAGAGGTACTGTGTAAATTTTACATCAAAAATAACAAAACAGAAAATCAATAGTGAAAACTTTGATAAATGAAGCCCATTGTTTTGTTTTCAAGTATGTGCGACTGTACAAACAAATTATATCACAGTTGTAACTGAGAACGATTTAAAACCACACACACACACACACACAGACAAGAATATTTAAAGAGCAGATCTATTTCATTTTGTACCACAGAAAACAGGAGTATTGTGTTTGAAAGCCTGACAAAACCTATAGATTTGTCAGCTTGATTTTTTTTTTTTTTTTTTTTTAAGCATCTGCATGGTGCTGACCATCTTCATTCTGAATCTCCCCTCATTTGTCCACACTCTTATTAAAGACATGCATGAAACTTCAAATTTTTAAAAACTCCAAACGAGAGACACTTAACTTAAAACCAACACACGTGTGAGTACATCGTCTGCAAACTGAGAAATCTGAGGGCGAAGCAGTGACAAGCTCTGTCATACCAGAAAATCAGCTCAGAGGAACTGAGCTTTTATTTTTTTTTAGATGGAGGCTTCAGATAGATTGACTCACAGTAAACAGTGCAACACAATAACACAGTGTCCTCCTTTGAAATTGCAGGTTGCCGGGCTTTTATGTACTCTGCAGAATTGCATTTCATGACAGAGGACAGGTGATGATAAGGGCTAAGCTGTATGTGTGTGCGTGTCTGTTAAGGTTTGTGTTACTGGCTTATGATTGTGTTTCTGTGTATTATAACTTGTAGTTGGAGAAAGTCAACGTATCAGCAGCACAGACCTTGAGAGCAGCTTTTATAAAGGTTAGTTTGTTGGCATTACATTCCATGAAACATAATCTTTCTTGAAATACCTGTACCTATACCTTTACTGTTTAAATAATATTAGAATATCAACTGTCTTGACTAAGGCGGACTGTGAATGCTATCAGTGCAGCTGTATGTTTGTGTGTCTAAAAAAGGCAGATAAGGAGAACCCAGATCTGACCCAGGATATTGTTATCAAAATACTGGAGAAGAAGAACCTAAAGATCAACTATAACGAGTCTCTACTTCGCATGGCTGCAGAGGACGTGGAAGGTAGAATGATGGGTGCTTGATGAATGGTGTGTGAAGAGAGTGAAGGAGGGAGAGATGTGATGTGTCTCACAGAACAACCATACAACTTTAACAGTGTGGAATAATCTAAAAAAAAACCTGCCAAACATTAACTGTCTTCTATTGCAGTTTATGTAACTCCAGAGGAACAAATGTATCTTCTTCTTGCTCTCCTCCGGAGGCAGGACAGGCACAACACTAACTGTTCTGCTTAAGGACACTTCAACAAGCTGTATGATTATAGTCTTAACTTGGCCAGGGTTCCCCTAACTTTTTTTTTTTTTTTTTTTTTTGGTCCAATTACGCGACCTCAACTATCCACTGGGAGGAGCTGTTTCTCCACAAATCGAATCCTCTCCCTGTTCACAAATGTTCCCTAGTTTCTGTAATTGAATTCCTTGTGCTGTGTACAGTGATTGATGGAAGTAATGAATTCACTCTTGCATACACACACACATGCTTTGGATGAATTTTAAATGTACCTCCTGCATGGTACATACAAAGTTCTATCTTAGTACGGCCCTCACCTAACAAACTAAATGCTTCCGCTTTAAAGTGTGTACACACACGTTCACACAAATAAACTTGATCATGCATTCATTTAATACATTTTCCTGTAGACGTGTGTTTTTCACACGCGCCACTGTTATTAATCGCTTCATTTTGGTGTCCCCTCTAGCTACTTGCATGTGTGCTGATGTCCCCGTCACTGAGATCTGTATTTTTCTCTTCCTCGTGGTGTTTTCAGAATTTATGATTGACAGGCGAGAGCCAGAGTTCCAGGAGCTGAATGAGAGGGCCCGAGCTCTGAAACACATCCTAAGCACCATACCAGAGGAGATCAATGACAGAGTAGGCTTCCTACAGACCATCAAGTAAGACAGCTGTGTGTGTTTGTGTGTGCGATCTGCACCAGGTTTATTTCTATATGAAACGTTCAGGCTAACCTCTTATATTAATTGAATCCATTGCCAGAAGATGTCTCGAGGACTTTTCCCAATCATTCTAATGGATGATTACATTTTTTTTTCTCTTGTAGTTAATTGCTTTCATACAGTGTGTGCTTCGATGATAAAGACCCTCACTACATAAAAACATTTTAAAAAAGTAACGAATATATTTCCTGAAGCAAATTTTGGACGAGATGCAGTAGAATACGGAGTCAATGAAAAGACAGGAGGGGCTGTTCATAGATGGAAAATTGGTCTATAAAGTGTAATGGGATGAAGATGAGTCAGCACAAGTTGAAAATCTTCTTTAATAGATGCTGGGGAGGTCAGTCTGAGTCGTTACAGACACAGGCTCACAGGTACATGCCACACACTATCACTCAGGGCATACCTAATGTTGCTAAGCTAGAGCCGACTACTGTGTTATTAATACACTGGTTGTTTAGGGGAGAATAAACAGACTGCACAAACAGTCCAGTGGTTAAATTCATGTGAATAATGTGAGGTGAAAATTCACTTCACGCTCTGCCTGCACACACCTCCAGTCCACAAGCTTAAACACAAGATATGGTTCTGTTTTGCTACAGCACCTTCATTTGAAAAAACAGTACGTGTTTGTTTGCAACATATATGAGTAAAACATTTGAAGAGGTTAAAAACCCTGTTCACATTAATCTTTAATCAAATACAACCAGAGAATTGACATTCAGTGGGGTTTAATTGTTTTTAACTGGTCGGTTGGGCTATTGTTTATCAAGGAATGGTCAAAAATAAATATGTATTTTTAACATTTATGTAATGAATTTGCAACAGGAGCATGAAGGGAAATCAAATAAAGCTAGAGCATGGGAGTTCATTTGAGACCAGGGGAACAGTATGTGTTACAAAATAATCTCAACTCAGAGGTCTGATGGGCAGCTTTCAGCCGCATCTCAGTTTTCATAAACCATCAACTAGGTTAAGAAATCAAGTCATTAAATTTGCAGGCTATTTTTTATCTCAGTCCACTGCACTATTTGCACACACTCTATGTAGAGTTAGTGAGAGCCATTTCAATTCCTTAGCTCATTTTGCCATTATTTTGATCAAATTCAATATTCTTAGTGAGTCACCACTCAAGTTACTTACCCAGCAGATAGCTTAGGAATAAAATGAACTCAAAGGGAATGCCACAAAAATTTAAACTTGTGGAACGGAAGATTTTCAAGTGCATATGTGGGAAGGAAACAGTTCAAGGTGAAAGCATATTTGTAAGACCAGTGGAGGAAAGGGAGACAACAAGCTGTAGTTTCGTTTTTATCACTGCCTGATAAAAACAGGCAGATTTTGTGATTTTTTTTATTTTCTTTTTTTTTTTAACATCAACTTTGTTTGTGTGTCATCCACAGAGACATTGCCAGTGCCATAAAGGAGCTGCTAGACACAGTTAATACTGTCTTCAGGAAATACCACTATCAGAACAGACGGGTAAGTAGATACATGAAAAGGGAAAAAGTGCGTTCACAGAAACAGTCTCTATGAAATAAGTGGAGCTGAAAGGCTGTCTGTGTTTATTGGTTAGGTACTGGAACAGCAGAAGAAAGAGTTTGTGAAATACTCCAAGAGCTTCAGCGACACTCTCAAAACCTACTTCAAAGATGGAAAGTATGACACTGTTTTCTAGTTTATCTGTTTTAGGAGTTTTCTCTATCTGTTTTTCTTCCTCATCTGTCTTCTCACTCACTTATTCAACCTTTTTCACACACAGTTACCAATAAATTTTATAGTTGTACACACACATGCCTCTCACACACATGCATACTGTCATCACCATAGAAATGGTTGTTTGATCACGGGTCTGTTTCTATCAAATCCACCACTGTTGAATAATTCCCTTGACCCATTTCCTGTGGATTCATGCGGGCTTGCTTCTCTGAAGCCCGACAGTCTCCATTTCAGCCAGATCAAAATGTTTCCTGAATCAATCCTGAAATCGTTGCTATGGTTTCTTTGCTGTATGATTGACATGTGCATCCTTGTGTCTCTGTCATGGTTATTTCCAGAGTGATAATGGTGTTTGTCAGCGCCAACCGGCTCACCCACCAAACCAACATGATACTGCAGGCCTTCAAGACTGTGGTGTAGCAGCCTGAGAAGACCCACACAGACTTTTTTTTTTTGGGGGGGGGCTGTAAAATTTATAATACTATGGCTCTGAGGGGATATCCCGTAGTTTGAGGTTCAAAGCAAATCAGGTTGACAGAAAATTGCCAGGGATTTTTAACTCTCTTTTATGTTCTTTTATCAGATCTTAAGTTGTTATTTCTTCATTCTTTTATGTATCTGCTTCTCTGTTCAGTAACATGTAGGCCGAAAAAGTATAGTTCTTAAAAGTTTGCAATTGCAAAAGTCTTAAAAACTTATAATAAAAAATAAGCGGAATTTAGTTTCCAAACACAGTTTTTGGCTTTCACTTCATTTTACTGTCATTTCTGATTATAAAAACACATAGTAGTTTCTTCTGCTTGGCACTAAAATCATGCCAAAATAAGCATACATCACTTTTAACTTAGATCTGATATGTTTAGAGCATGTCAAGAAATCTAGGTCTGCAGACGTTTGAAACCGAGACACCCAGTGCGTCATAAATACAACATATAAAGGTGAGCAGTACACCGGCTGTACAGTATTTCTTTTCACTTTAGTTACAGAAATATATTCTGAGAGTTCTGATTTCCTGTCTACTAACAGTAGATTGTCCACTTTATAAGATAACATGTTGCACTTCAGTTAGGTGATCACAAATGCAAAATCTTAAAGGAATCATCCAATCCAAGAATTAATTATTGGGGTTGAGTTTATGCACTGGGGTTGTGTTTGTACCCTGTCAGTTTTTCTCGGATGTTAGAGGTTGCAGAAACATGTTTGTACATAGGTTTTTTTTTTTTTTTTCTTAATTATCTTATGAGCCTTCAGAAGCTATATGTATTTATACCAAAAGCAAATCCACCTTGAAATACTTTGGACTTTTATTGTTTTTTTGGGTGTATTTTTTTCTTTTTTCCATATGTAAAAATTATATACTGTTATTAAACATACAGTAGATGGCACAGTATTACACAACGCTGTCAAAGTGTTTGGTTTGAGTAGATATTTTAGAAATCCCTGCATAAAAGGGCTCCCCAGGTTTCATAAAGGAGTTCACTTTCAAAATTACAATTGTCTATTACTAATGGTTACTTTGACAAACAGAAATAGTAGTCAAGTTTGTTCTAGGTAAAGAACGTGCAGCACAAAAAGTGTCAGAACTTTTTCACAGAAACTCCACGGAACATCACAGACTCCCATAACATGATAAGGCAAATATTTCTTTCAGCTGCAAGTCAAAGAGAGATGAATATAGATCAGTATAATCTTAAATTGACATTTAACAACATACCTGAATTTTCATCAAAGTGTCAAGGAATTTATAGCAGCGAAACAGAAATAGGTCATGATTTAACTTTTACTGCATTTACACAAATGTAGTTGACTGTTATCATTTAGTTTTCACTAAATTTCTGATACTTTACTTGCACTGGCCATTACTGCATTCCTCAGCCAAATGGTAATGTAATAAGGAAACCTGAAATTCAAAACAACTATTAAACAAGAGTCATGAAGAATGTGTTGGAAAAAATACATTTCTTTTTTGTTGCGCATAAAAGGGACCCACTTTTGAAAAGTGGGTCCCTTTTCAGTTTTCCATTGTTGTATGAAAGTGCTTAATTTCCACTCAGTTGCCCTTGCGTTCTGTTTTCTTTGACAGCACTTCTTTCCTCCCAGTGCTAAGATCCGCACCAATTTTTTCTCCATTCCAGCAACTTCATTCTTCCCACTGTATAATAGTGGATTTTCCATGGTGGATTTGTGGTGGGCTATTTTGGGCTATGTACTGGCTCCTACATGCACTGCTGTAATCCAATTGTGATAGTGTTAATTTTTAAAGCTTTATTATTGAAATTGCTGAGACCTAATTTTCTGATCCTGTCACTGTTGACGACCGCCATAACTCGCTAATTCTAGTTATTCCGAGCCATTAAGTCCCACACAGGGATTGGTCGTGGTCACTGAAGCAGCAGGGAGGAATGGAAATGGTAAAATCTATGTTGGATGTATAGCTTTGGGGTGTATTCATGTTTTCTGTCATACAGGAAATCTATTTGTTTCAGTTTTAACAAAACCCTAAGAGACTTCCTTTATTGTGTGTGTGTGTGTGTGTGTGTGTCTGTGTCTGTGTGTCTGTGTCTGTGTCTGTGTGTGTGTTTTCACAGAGTGACCCAGACGATGCCCTCTCAAAGGCATTTGAATGGCACTCTAAAGCTTTGGTGCTGCGTGTTTCATTTTAATTCAGGTCCAGGTTCACATCAGTAATTTTTAGTTGTTTCAATGCTTGAACACTTTTATGAGTGGCAGTGGAATACTAATGTGCTCATGAATTGTATTGCTGTAGCTATGGTGTTTGTGCGTGTGACTGCGTGAGTGTGTCTAGGCCTGTAATTGTACCTCACACAGATTATCTTCTCTCCAGTGCCTAATCTGTGAATAGAAGTAAAACACACACACACACACACACATTGTGTTACATACAGACGATAGGGCCTGGACTCACAAACAACTCTTTTTGACTACTTGGTTGCCAGGAAACTTTGCCTGAGTCTTTGAGAGTGAGGGATAATAAAAGAAAAGAATTGTGTGTGAATGTGGGTATGTGTGTGTGTGTATGTGTGGCCTCTGCCACTGTCTGGGCTACTGGGGGCAGTTAGTTAACTCTCTGTGGGTGTGTTTGCCGCAGCCAGGGCCGTTAGCGTAGATTGCTTCTCAGACATCACTGGCTTAGACAAAGTTCTGCACAAAAAGCTCAAGCTCTGGGAATCGCCTTAATCTCCTACAGACGAGACCCAGCCGAGGCCAAGACAGACTAACCGGGGACTGAGGATTTGTTTGAAATGTGCACTTGAAAAATGGTGTGTATCAGCAACTCAGATGCATAGGGACTTGGGGACAGTTTGCTGTGGAGACCCGTTGTGGACTGAGGGGATGAAATTGGATGTCTTGGTGAGTTTATATTTGTTATTAACTGAGAAACAGTGTGTTCAGTTCTGCTATATGGACTTTATGATTAAAAACTTGCTTGACTGAAGTGTGGGCTCATTGGCAGTCCTGCTAAGGTACAGCTAACTTGACAGTGATGTTGCCAGACCAAGAGCCTGTCATTATCTACTGTTAGCCTGGTTCTGAGATTTTTATTTTTTTTTTTTGAACAGTTTGACTGCAGTGGATGATGGGCTGTCAGACTCTAATAAAACCCAGATAGAAATTCAGCAGTGACAGTTTCAAGAGAGCTGACTGGACCTCTAAGAAGGAGAGAGACATTGGTAAGTGGGTTTTGCTCACCCACAGAGATGACCGCACTATTCGATTTATTTATTTTTTCCATTTAGGTTGTCTTGTAAATTTTACATGATTGAGAGCAGTTCTTCGAATGACAGCAGCATTGAAGGAATGTCTTGGATATTTTTTTACCTGTTTTCACACAGCATTATTTACAGAGCACCGGCTACAAATATGGGCAACTTTTTCTGTTAATTTTAAAGAATTGTGCCCGTGTGCTCACCCTAAGACTTACACCAGCAGCCTTCTACAAAAAATGTCACGATCTAAAGTTACCGCACTCATAAACAAGGATGAACAGACTGTCCCCAACGTTTAACCATTCTCTTCATTTATTACAGACGCATTCAACAAATCTGTCACAGTCTCCTACTTGATGTTAGTGATGTAAATAAAAGGTGGATAAACTATCATATCAAGATCACACCGCAGTTAATCACTGTTAAGAAAAAGATAACAGCTTCAGCAAAGCATTGATTTTTGCTTTCATTACACAACCTGTCAACTAAATCTCAGCTCAGTGTGATGCTACTTCCAATAAATTTGTCTCATAAATGTTTGTCAGGCTAAAAATTAATCTGAAGGTGTTTGCTGTCCTCTACTACCCCTTGTAGTCTTTTGCAGAATATTAAAAAGATACCTTTCATCATCAACATTACTCTCTTAGTCCTCAAGCACGCTTTTAATCACAGCACAAGCTAATTTAACAAATCCTACCCTTTATTCGTACTATTATTCATGCTGCTCATCCTCCAGACTTCAGTATTTTATTTCACCTTGCATAACGGTGACTTGACATGCTTTGGCAACTTGCCGCCTCCTAGAGCCACTTCTGAGATATACTGTAATTTGGGGACCTATTCACCCACCTTGTAAAGCCACTGAGCTGGGGGAAAATTTCTGTTTAAAATGAAGGAGCTTTGCACACATTTCTACACAGACATGTTTGGATAGAGTGAAAAGAGCCAACAAAAGAAGTCTGTTGCTTCTTTGACTCCACTGTATGATTATGGTGACACTGACGGATACGGAAGGTTACTAAGGGATTACTCAAGCCAAGAGCATCTTGTTTTGTCATGTAACAACTAGAAATGTGAGGAACCTATTATTTGAGGGGGATTTTTCATCACAGACCCGTATACATGCGCTTCACCTCTCTGACCTTGTGTGCTATGTTGCTGATTGATTGACAGGTGAGCCGTAACCATGGGAACAAGGATGGAGGTGGCACAGCTTGAGAGCAGGATGAACATTGAGGACTACAGAAAGCTACAGAGCCTTTTCCTGGTAAATCAGTCAGTTTATTAAAAGCCTCATATTAAAACACCTTTAGTTCACATGGGAAACACTTAAAAAAGTGTTATACTGTGTCTGTGTCTTTTGAGTGTTGCTTAAAACCTCAGCCCTAGGGATAATAAGAAATGCTTTGTAAGCCAGAGAATAATCTGCAGCACATTGTGATTGAATGCTAGAGACACTCATCTGTGTGCTGACATGGTGCAATGTCTCATAATCTTGTTGATCTTTGTGCAGGACCCTGTGGGTACATCTCGCTCCTTGTCAAGAACTGAATTTGTCGATTTGGCTTGGTCTTCAGTAGGCCGTGGCTCCAGAGAAGAATATGGCCTCCTGTTTGACAGCGTGGTTGTCACTCAGGAGCACCGCGGCCTTCTTCTAGACAGTGATGCCGTGAGGGAAGAAGGACGTGTCGACTGGGGAGGCCTGTGCTCTTTTCTGCTGCTGGAGCTCTCTGATAAAGTGAAGAACAGCAGAGCCAGTAGTCCGCCTTGTTGGAAGCCCCCGCGCACCCTGACCTGTCCACATCGAGATCAGGTTCAAAAGGTAAAAGGTCACCGATCTCTTGGACACTTTTGAGGGTTAGAACATGTTGCCCACTTTAAACATATGGTCCATCCCAGCATGTTATCTAAAAAACATTTTGACATTGACCGACTGGAGAATCCAAAACTCTGCTGACTGGGAAGAATTCAACATTATTAAACATTGTGCAAGGAAACGTTTGAAAGTATTAGGGTCTTGCTCATCAAAATGGCCCACCTCTTCAGAGATAAATGGCTCTGGACTCCCTTAAGTTTAACAACTATCAATTAATATGTAAATGAAGTGGATGGTATAAAATGCCTACTGCTGTGGATAAAGTGATGGCTCACCACTTTAATCTTTCAATCCTGAGAATGTCAAAATGTCAGAATGTTCTGTCAGTTGTTTTCCGAATGACTGGAGGGTTTTCATCCTTTAGCTTAGATCATTCTTAAAGAGGCAGACAGACTAAAGTCGCTTAGACGACTCTAATTTCCGTCTGTAACAGTATGTAACAGTCACAAAGAGTGGCAGGACTCAAGCAGGATAAATAGAACATATGAAATGTACTACACCAATCAATACTTTGTATGGCAACAGTTCAAATGACTATGTAATGTTAAAGGGATTGTTTGTCTTGATGAAAATTATCTCCACCTTGCAGTATGCCTCAGCTCCACCTAAAGGTTTGGCATCTTTAAGCTCATAGTTTTGGTTTTTCAGTCCGCATCCTTAGTGTTTTGACTCAGTCTCTGCAGCAGGCAGGTGTATTCAGTGAAACATCCTTTTGCTACCCTCTCAGCACCAAACAGCAGAAAAGGTTAGCAACTAGCTTGAGAACATAGTGGAGTGGTTAGCAGCTAAAGAGCCAGATATTTCCCTCAGAAAGGAGCCAGACCAACGGTTTGGATGTACATTTCGTCAGGTGGCCAGGAACATTTCACCAAAGTAATGCTTATTTTTCTATGTGACTGCTAATATATATATATATATATATATATATATATATATATATATATATATATATATATATATATATATATATATATATATGCACATGTTCACAAGATGTTCCTTAGTTTAATGTTGCTTTAACCTTGAAGTAATTAATTTACATTAAAGTCATGAAGTCCTGTCCCACCTCCAGCTGACCTTCTGTTCTACTAGCTTTTGGAACTCAGTTTCCCTTGAAGAGTTTATTTCATTAGTCATCCTGAGTGGCTGAAATATACTATGTATTCCCTATTAAGCTAAGTGGGAATCTACTGCTCCCATTAACAGGAGAATTCGAGTGGTTCATCATTTTAACCAGGACAAAACCATATTTTTTTTTCATTATCATCTAACAATTATAGCTTTAATGAGACTTCAGTGACAGGTGAGTTTTTTAAAGTAATATACAGCAGGTAACCGGCTGGATGTAGTTGAATAGGTAATTAGAACAATTAGAGATAAAAACATGAAACGTCAATCTAAAAATGCTTGGAGTTGTTTGTGGGAACATGACCCTTTCTGCAGTAATTACTTTGGTAGTACATCTAAGCCCTGACTACTGTTCTACAAGTATGCATGAACCTTTTCTTTCTTTAAAGGTAATCACTGTCTCATTCTCATCAGAGACCGTTAGTTCCAAGCCTTTTTTCTGCAGCTCTCTGTTTTGTTCTTGTAGTTCAGCCAATAAAATCCCATGATTCATTAATCCTCTTTGTTTTATTGGTTTCAGCACAGAACATGACCTGCTCACGTCTATTCACTTGCATCCAATAAGAGTAAGATTTAGGAAGGAGCTCATTTTTAACTGAGTTATTCTAGTGAAGTTTTATGGCCATAGGGGAGCCTGGAAAAAGAGGAAAATACAAGATAGCTGAAATGTTTTTAATTTAGTTTCAAAAGCTGTAGCCTCAGTTTTACTAATTAACTTCACATTAAAATGTTACAAACTGTATAACAAAGAGCATTTCCAAAAGAGCTGTTCCAAAGATCTTTTTTACAATAGTGGAAAGTAGGCTGAGTGTTTCTTCAGCTTAGCCCAGTCCATTTATTTGTCTTGGCTATATGTTGTTGCTCTGTAATGTCTTGGTCTCCCTAGGTGCTATGCTTGCAGAGTTCAGGACATTATCTAACCGTGAGTAAAGGAGGAACTGTAGGGCTGCGGGACGGAGAGGACATGTCCCTTCTGCACACACATCGACTGCAAAACAGCACAGTCGCACCAAAAGACCTCTGGGTCACAGACATGGTTCTACTGCACAACATACACAAGGTGATCAATTTTTGAATTTTGCATAACTTAAAACTGATCAGTCTATCCAATTATGGATTATTGGTGCTGCACCTGGTTATGGGACAGATTCTCATACATAGAAATTAATGTATCAATTAATATTGCATAAGTAGTCTCAATTATTGTGGCAAATATTTTACAGCACAGAGGTAAATCAGCATTTCACTAAATCAATGAATTATTGATCAGTAGTTTTGGTTAATGGTATTGCAGACATGCAGCTTTTTCATACTATCCATTAAATAAACATTGATTTTTCTGTAATGAGACCATTAATTATTGATTATTATTTTTTATTTGCATTCTATAATCTACAAATTTATGGGTGACAGACATAAGTCAGTTGCATAACCCACACGAAGATTTTTCAGTTGTATTTCAATCGTTTTTCAGTTGTATATCATGGTCTCTTCCACTCATTTTTTTCCTTTTTTCTCAGATAGCTGTGTCATTTACAAGTAAGGAAGTGTATTTTTATGACATATTGTCAAAACAGGACTTCAGCTGCAAGTATAAACTGCAGGTAACAGTTGTATTCCTCCTCTGAAAATAGAACAATAGATAACAATATGCACTATATTCTAAGATTATGGTTCTGTTATTTTGAGCATTATTATCATCATATTAACCTTTACTCTTGCAAATTTTTGAGCTAATAATAATAATAATCATAATAATAATAATGTAGAATTTAAAAAGTGTTGATGGACATTAAATATAACATTGTGCTAACCCTGTCTTATCGTCCATAGGGACTGAAGTTTACCCCCTGGTGTCTGGACTACTGGGTCGATCCCTCTCATCCTGACCAGGCCATTCTCACCATAGGAGACACTGGAGGACAGGTAATACACAAAGAAACTAAAGAAAAGAGTCAGGAGTCTTCATTTTTCTGCATTATCTGCATGTGTTCATTGGTCCCTTGCTCCATAACTGTGTGTATGTGTGCATTTTCCCAGGTCAGTGCTTTATATTTCACCTCAGCTCAGATCTCTCTGTTTGAGAGACTCAGCCTGAGGATGGACTCAGATTCAGCAGACATTGTCCAATGGAACGAGCTTGTCAAAGGAAAACATCGTTCTTGCTACACTCTTACACACCTAGCGCATGTGCCTGCCTGGGTTAGAAACGGTAGGAAACCTAAGCACACACATGGACACACAAAGCGTTCTGTTTATACATATCATTATCAGACATCAAACATACTGTAGATAAAAACCTCTTTTTCTGTCTCTCCTTCAAAATGACACAAATACTTATGTCTTTGCTGTAGCTTTATCATCCTTTTCCCCACTTTGTCTTGTCTCACTGCAACCTTGTCTGTCTACGTAATTCATATTGTAGTTGAGACTCTCAGCTGGAAGAGCGTACTGTACAATGGTAGATGTGTTCCTATATGCTAAGACATCAAACATCAAACATCAAACTATTCCTAAATACCTGATTCACAGCAACCAAATTGCTCTGATTGCTTTTTGAAATCACTGGAGTTTCATGATTTTTAAAAATTCTGCTTTTCTCATAGTTACATTTAACTGCAATCCTCAGGTTGTTGACAGTTTTAATAGTTGGACACAATGAAAGCAAGGATACAAAATAAGTGGCTGAGATGACAGAAAAAACACATAGTCGGGTGTCAGGGACTCCTGATGCACACATACACTTTCACCTTGACACCTGGGATGAGAGCCTTGTTTGCATGCTCGCTTTTTCAGTATCGCTTCAATAGCAGCTTATGCAACACCATGGAAATGCTTGGGAATGTTTCTGTCACTGATTCTCTCTCTTTCTCTCTCTCTCTCTCTCGCTCTCTCTCTCGCTCTCTCTCTCTCTCTCTCTCTCTCTCTCTCTCTCTCTCTCACACACACACACACGCTGAGTCCTGAGTCATCCACTTTATAGTTTTGCATAGCCAGACTTTTGGCTACTGGCAGAAAGTCACAGACTTGAGGTCTGGCCCCCTGAGACTTCACACTTCAGCTCAGACAACAAAGAGGTCGCTTAGTTGTATCTTGATTGCATCATTTGGATGAGGCCCCTCTGAAGAATCACTGGGCTGTTTGATAGTGATTCAGCCCAGGCAGGAAGCACTCTGAGACTAGCGTGGCTAAATGGGGAGATCCAGATAAAGGGGGAAAACAAGAATAAAGTACATATAAATAAGCATAACAAATGGGAAAACAAAGGAAAAACAAAAAAGGGGGAAACAAGAGACGATGCCAGAACATTAAAAGTGCTGGTTAATTGAAATTTCACAGGCTGTGTGTGCTTGTGCATGTGAAACAGCAAGATAGAGTGTATGTTAAGGATTTCTGTGTCTGTATATGTGTGTGTGTGTGTGTGTGTGTGTGTGTCTGGTGTTTTCAGGGTGTGAGAAAGGAAAGGAGGGAGTTTGCATACCTCTGGGGTGCTGGTGCTGTTCTTTTGATGTTGCCCACCCTGCAGTATGAGTGGGCTGTGTACCATTAGACATGGCTGGTTATCCAGACCTCCAAACCTCCGGGCTCACGGGCCACCAGTGAGAGAAGAGGGGTAAGGAGGGAGGGAGAGGAGGTGGGTTGTTGAGGGGGGTTGGGATGGATACAAAAGCTTAAGGGCAAGGTTTGGGAGTGAGATAAGCATTAACGTACAGTATCTGCATAAAGTGGTTATCAAATAAAGGAAACAGAACATGAAAGATAAATGTTAGCGTCTAGGTAAAATACAATCTCCAAAAATGTAAAGCAATTTGTTGCAGAACAAAAGAGGTTTTCTTTGATGCAGATGTTCTGCGGATTCTAAACTCACAGCAATACACGTCTGAGATTAGCTGCAACTCTGGGTAAAGCAGATGTTATATATCTGAGACTGCATCACAAATAGTTTGATTTGTTGATTTGTGCGTGTCAGTGAAAGAGAGAGGACCTCATTTATCAATGTTGAGCCATGTGCCACTGTCTGAAAACTCACTGATCTTTTAATTCATGGGGCGGAGAAAAGATGTGATGTATGAAATGGAATCAGTTGTAATTATTTGCCTTAGCAATACAGCTGATCTTTGACCTACGACTGTCACATGCCATCTCACAACCCACGGTTATTTGTGCAATATTTGAAAGCCAAGCAGCCTCTAATGGAGATATGTGGCATGCAATTTAGCTGTTCTCAGTCAAAGCGTTAATTGAGATAGATGGTGATGCAAGATCCATTACGTTTTCTGTAATACCAGTGAGCAAATCAAACCAGCATAATTGTATGCTGTGCCGAGTGCGTGTGGATTGGTTGGTTTGCTATGCAGCAGGGCTGCAGTCAACGCATATTTAACACAGCCAATTCAGAAAGTGGATGTCCTTCAGAAGTACAGTAGTGAAAGCATTTTGCCAACAGAAGGAAGAAGTATCTAAATGAAATGATCAGTGTTTCATCATTAAAATATGTTTCAATGAAGTTTTAAATTTTTTTTAAACTGTTTTACAGTTTGTTGGTGTTAAAACTAATTTTTTGAGGCCAGTCTTCTTATTCTACTAGTAACTTCTGTTTTGTTATTGCTCCACACATTGGGGCTGCTTGGAAGCCAGTGCCCTTTCCCCTCCCCTAAAATGAATTTGTAAAGAAAAAGTTTGGAACAGATCTGTGCAGATAAACATTTGAATGAATGAGGCCTATTGATCACTATCTTATTGGAGAGGGAACACATTACCCTCGTTTTGAAATCACTTCACTGGCTCCAGGTCTGCTTTAGATTGGATTTTATAATATTAGTAGCGGTTTAGTTCCTGAACATGTAGCTGACCCTCTGACCACCTAACAGCCTGAGAGCAACCTGAGATCATCTGGTGGGTCATTTCTGGCCATTCCTAGAGTAAAACTGAAAAGTAAACGAGAACAGGCCTTTTCTATTCAGGCTCCTCAGCTGTGGAACAACCTACGATAAGAAATGAGGGAAGCGAACTCACTGTCTTCGTCTAAGTCACTCATTAGACTTGCTTTTAATCAGGTTTATTAACGTTTTACTGGTTCTCATACATTTTTAATCTTTAGGAAGCACTTTTTAACTTATTGTGAAGATTGCTCTATAAAAAAAGCATTATTGATATTATCTTTATTATCATTGTCTCCATTTTGTCAGACATTCCCAATGGTCAGGATATGTGGATATTTCTCTAAGATGCATTTGTTTCCCTGAGGTTTTTCAAACTACAGACACGAAAAACTACAATGTAACCTCATGATCTGTACTGTCAGTTGTTACTTTATTTCCAGTTTATGTTGAAATATAAACTTTGTATTGCTTTGTTCAGTTCTATATTTGAAACTGGCTGTGTAGCTGTCCCTTGAGTGCCTGGTGCTGATACATTATAAACAACAGATTTAGAATTTAAATATCTTCAGAGTAAACATAAAAGCTTTAAAAAAAAAAACACAACCTAGAGACAAAAAAGTTAATTTAATTGCCTGTTTGCCTGTTTTTATGCTGTATTCTTCATATCAAGTTTCAAATGGACTTGCATTATGAGCCGGCTTGTTCCTTCTCATTGCTGCTCACCCTTTTCTGGATTAATAGAGCTAATTACAGTATCTGTCAGAATTAATATACTTTTGCTCTCTGACTTTTTCCTGCAGTACGTTACCTGAGCTCACTGGAGGCCTTTGTGTCATGTAGCACCAAACCACAGAGCAGCATGGTCATTGGCTGGAGGGAAAAAGAAAGCAGGAGTCTACGAGTCGCTTCTTTCTTTACCAAGAGAGGAGTGTGGGACATAGACCACCACCGTGGACTCAATCTGATAGGTGACCACAAATGTGTATTAACAGAATATAGTAATGAGGCATTCATTTTTATCATCATTTTTACACATGAAGTTAAGTTTACCCGTCATGAAACGTGTCACTCAGGCTGTGAAAACTTCATAGTAGTGCAGCACGAAATGGCTGAAGGAGCCATTTACCTAAATATATGATGTATGAATGTATATTACATTATCAACAAAATATAAAAACTGTCTGTTCTTAAGCCTGTGATTCTAAGGAAAACTTCAGAAAAACAAGACTAATGGGGAACATGAATGTGCAATAGATGTATTGTATGTGAACTACATTGTACTGCTTGGTTAAAAAAAATATTTTAAAAATGTGATTTTCATTACAGAAGTAGAAAAAATCAAACCAAAGGCTGTAATGAAACTTTTCTATTCATTCAACAATGCATCGAAACTATTGAATGCCCCATTGACTAAAAACAGTATGGTTTCCTGTAATTAACTGCTATTAGCACCTCTGCTAATTTGAAACATTCTACTCGGCTGAAGCTACGGCAGGTGTGGATCATCAGGTCTTGCTGTGGAACCCATATGTGACGTCTGAGCCAGTGTGCGCACTCAGTGGGCACACAAGCCCTGTCCTTGCAGTTCGTTTCATGCAGACCAAACAACAACTGCTCAGCTACTCCAAAGATAAGGTAGGAGTGTGTATCTCTGTGTGCAGTGGCCTGCTTTAAAAGATAATGTTATGATAAAGAGCCCTCTCACTGTAATATTAATTATGATACCTTGCTATAATTACTGCAGAGCCACGGTGCATATGATCGGTAGCCTGCCTCATACTGTCGCCACTGTAAGAGCTGAGCAAAATTAAAAGAACAGAACCTTCAAACCCTTCTTATTTCTGATGCAAAGACGATGTAGCCGCTTGTGCTGCTTTTCCTCTCCCTGTTGTAGCTCTGTGCATGTTTGCCTCCTCTTTCATTTTTTTTTTGACTATAATGAATATTTTAGAAGTGATTTATGTTCCATCTGCCTTCTGCTCAAACGCCATCTGCCATTGCAAGAAACTCTGAAAGCTTTACCTCAATTTCCTCTGGAAGAGTTTCTGGAACAGCAACAGTCATCTTGTTTGTGCCATAAAGTAATGTGACAGAGTTCATGTAAATTCTGACTAAGTGGCACACTCTTTATGTAAGAGATGACATCAAATGTGCATGTGTTAAAGGAAACGAAAATTGTAAAATGCTCCAGTATACAAGTTGATTTTATATTTACTGAAAAACCAGAAAGAATAACTAAAAGCTGTAATTCAATCACTGGCTTATCAGATCATAACCTAACCCTGTGTGTGAGATAAACAGTGCACACTCAGAGAATGAACAGCTTGAACTGGGTGGACGTACTGTTTTATGTACTATCTGGACTATGGCTGTAATATTATTCACAGAATCTGCTCTGTGACAAAAAGATTTAATGTGAGGGTACAGAAAAAAATCTGTGACTAAAAATACTGTAACCTGGTCTAATGAAAATCTTTTTTAGGTTCTCTAAACCACAATCTGGAGGCCGACCTTGAAAACAGTAATTATTAACCAATAAGTATACTACAAATACTCTCAAAGGTTTTTGAGAAAGTTGTCATCGAACAACTTACAATATTTCTCAATACAAGCAACTTTGGTCTGCATCATATGCAGTTTTGCTTTGGAGGACATCATTCTAAAAAAGCTGCTGCCTTACATTAAATAGAACAAATGAGCACTGGCATGGATGTCTTCACAATTGTAAAATGGATGCACGTGTTAAAGTTTGTGACACATTATTCAATAACATGAAGTGTACTATGGGTGTTCCACCTGGGTCAGTGTTAGTTCCCCTATTATTTAGTCTTTTGTATACGAGGATCTCCCTCAACTTTTTCATGATGTAGAACTGCAGATGTCGTATACACACATGCAAATACAGCTTAGTCTAAATCCAAACAAGACAAAAGGTATGATCATCTCTAAAACCTCCTATCGCTGATATTCTCATCAAAGGTAAAAGGACAGAGATAGTCACTGATACATATGCTAAAAGCTCTTAACATAAGCCATTGTTTTTCATTACCTTAACTGGAGAACTGGAGAAATACAATGTACTGAGCTTTTTTTTTTTTATTTTTCAAATTTGTGCCTGGTTTATTAAAATTTGAATGGCTGGCCACTCCTCCACTTCATGACTTTGTGTACACTTGCTCAGGAAAAGCTATTAGATCCTCCGTAATAATCCATATTCGAGATTGTACTATACCGTTTTGCCGCACTGCAATTAGGCAATCAGTTTGCTCTGTAATGGCTGCAAATCAATGAAACAGCCTACTTGACAATCTGAGGAGCTGCAGCTCTATCAGCACTTTCAATCTGAAAAAAAGCTGCCCAGCTCTGCGCTCACTGACTTTGATATTCTATTTTATGATCTTAATGACTTGCTTTAATTTGATAAAGATACATTTGTGATGTGCTGTTGTGTGTGGCTTATATTGCATGACTTGTGTTTCTTTTTTGAATACTTCTATATGTTGTTTCTCTCTACTGTTTGTTATTGTATTGTTTGTATTGTTTCTGTTCTGACCTGCCAAAGGACTACAGATGCAAATTAGCTTGATAATATAATTGGGTATGGTGCATCAGATGTTGATATTTATGTTTCAGTTGTACACAGTCCCTTTAAAAATAAATAAATAGATATATATGATGAATAAGATAAAACGAAAAATGAATAATGCTAATTAAAATGATGTCTTGTGATAACCATTGTTTTTTATAGTAGCAGTTTTAAGTTTGTTTTTGTTTTTTGTTTTTTTTTTTTCCTGTATCTGTGGTGATCGCTAATACCCTTAAAAACACCTTTATGGTCTTTCCAGTTCCTGTGCCAATGGGACGTGTCCACTCAGCAGTGTGTTCACCGCCTGGCTGGTGTCTTCCCGAAGACACAGGAGGACACACACACCCTTCTCTTCCTCCACGAGGAGCGTCAACTCCTCTTGCTCTCCTTCAACAGCCTGATCGTTCTGCTGGAGACCATGAAGGAGGAGAAGAGGACCAGCAGCCATGAACACCCGGTTACCTGTGTGCTGTATAACAGTCTGTTCAAACAGGTATGCAGGGGAAGTGGCTCCCTGAGACATTATTTCTTTGATTTTCATCTCTTTCACTATTTTTGTTTATCTTTGTCATGAGGCATATTGCAAGCGATAGGATGGCAGTGTAGATGTAAACTGGATATGTTATATGGGCCAGGTTGATGGTAGCTAGCAGATTTTGTTTGCCAAGTGTTCATGTCAGATGTAGTGTTCATGTCAAATTTTCATTTTCTCTAAGTTTAGGGAATTAAAGGACCAGTCATCT
Source organism: Istiophorus platypterus (assembly GCA_016859345.1). Classification (NCBI taxonomy): domain Eukaryota; kingdom Metazoa; phylum Chordata; class Actinopteri; order Istiophoriformes; family Istiophoridae; genus Istiophorus; species Istiophorus platypterus. The sequence continues at coordinate 18,254,457 of CM029116.1, read as the reverse complement.
AGAGTTCTTCAACATTTTCTGATGAAGATCACGTAATGTGATCAAAAGCTAAATTGACCTTGATGTGAGATTTTTTGTTAATTTTTTTTTAATCAAAAAATTTTATTAAAGAATATTCTAAAATATTCAGAAATTCTGTGATGGTAATTTTCGACCTAAATGTAGAAGGTTTTGATAAGACTTTGGTTTGCAGTAGTTTGATGTAACTGTGACAAGTCAAAAGTTTCTAGAGGTTTGGGGTTTTTTTATCGTCTTTTTTTTTTAACTTATGTATCTTTATTATATATTTTGTTGCGTGTTTCGTCCCCTTTGCCCCACTCTATGACAGACTTATACAGCTAGCATTAGTTTTCCACACAGTAGTGCAACACTACACACTACACTCCACAAGTGCATCCACTCTTGACCGAAGCTTAAGTATCATATTTTCACGAGTGGTGTCTTCGCACTAAAATAATGTAAAAAAAAAGAAAAGCAAAACTTTTTTTGGCAATGAGAGTCCTTATGGAATTAATCAGTTGAACTTGCTTTTCTCACAGCGTAATGTAGATCAAACTCTTGATGATTGATATCCTCTGTCCATGTATGTGTCTGTGTGTGTGTTTGAATGTGCGTGTATACGTGCAGGTGGTCAGTAGTGACTCCGCCTCCTCTGTAATCTGCTGGCTGGCTGACACGGGCCAGAAGGTCAAGCAGTTCCACCGTTGCCATGGCAATGCTGAGATCTCCACCATGGCCCTAGATGGAACGCAGACCCGGCTGTTTACTGCAGGCGCTGACGGAGAGGTCAAAGTAGGCGGACAGGCGTGCACACACACACACACACACACACACACACACACACACCCTGACACACTGATTCAGCTGTAAAACGTACAGCTGCAGGTCCTCTCTGTCTCTGCAATTGCTCTGAACAGATGAATGAAATAATCGTGAAAATTAATAATTATACAATATTACAATACATAAAATCAGTCAAATCAGCTCTCTGACCCAGTGAGACCTTTTGAAAATGCAGAGATGTACATGCTGTGCCTGTCCGAGGAGCATCAGGTATATACTCACAGTGCCATTTGAAAAAAGTACACATCATATCCAAAGGAAGAAGCAGGCACATGTTGAGTCAATTAGTGAAAAAAATTAATCATCTCTCCAATTTTCATCAACATTCAACCTGTGGTGTAGCAGTAAGGACACTCAGCATTTGAAATTTGGATCCTTTAATTGCAGTGTTCCCACTGGGCAAATAAGTGTTTCTTTGTGAAATGCCAGAACACAGATCCAAACTGCATCATTGTGCAGAATCGTGTGCTTATGAGATGTTACCTGAGTCGTCATGATTAATATTTATAGCAGCAAATATTATACTTTCTCTACTACATCGTCCTTTTCCTGAGAAGAAAATTAAACTGTAATGGAATAAAGGCATGCAAAAAACAACTGAAACAATGTCTATGGTAACAAGACCTCCTGTTAAATTCCCGTAGAAAGTGTGGCACTTGGTTGTGCTTAGAAATTAAGCACATTTGGTTTTATGATAGCAATTTGACTGTCATTTGTGCTGACTTTTGCAGGTGTGGGACTTCAATGGCCGCTGCCTTCACAGAATGAATGCCGGTCTGGGTCGGGCTGTGGAGATCTCACAGATCCTGTTGCTGAAGAGGAGCATACTGGTGATGGGCTGGGAAAGGTACTACAGATGTGGAGATGCAAGTGGGATTATTATCTTTACAGTATTCATCCTCTGTTTCACTCCCTCAAATAATGAATATACGCAAAATGTACAATATTGTAAAACTAAAAAATGTGCAAATCTAAGACCAAGGTGTATATCAGATGTTTCAATGCAGTAACACCCTCATAGACTGTTTATGTTTGCATTGTGTATGCTAGAGTCAGCATCTGTCAAAGAGTCCCAATCAATATGTAGTTGTGTTAGAAAAACTTTGTGTGTGTGTGTGTGTGTGTGTGTGTGTGGGTGTGTGTGTGCGTGCGTGCGTGCGTGCGTGCATGTGTGTGTGTGTGTGTGTGCATGCGTGCATGCATGTGTGTGTGTGTGTGTGTTTGCTCCCTCTGCCTGCCAGTGACTCAGAGCCAAACAGACATCTGGACTCTAACGAGTCAGAACGCTGCGGGGCACTCTCAGTCACTTTAGTATCACTACATCAAATATTCGTGTGTGTGCGCGTGTGCGTGCGTGTGTGCGTGTGTGCGTGTGTGTGTGTGTGCTTGTGGGTGTGTGTTTCTTTGTATACCCAAATCACATCTGCCCTTCATCTTCATCATCATTATTTTACACTCAGTGAGCTGAACTCAGCAGTGTGCTATCAACAAGTTATACAACTCCCTCTCTCTCTGTTTTTCTCTCTTTTCTCCACAAACAAACACACTAACACACACACACACACGCAGACAAACACTTTCTTAATCTGTGGGGTGTCACAGTGGTAAAGAGAACAAGGACGACAGATCAGCAATAGTAAAAGAAAATACTATTTCCTCATATCCACCTAGATGACAGTTTAATCCATATTATGCTGTGTCACATAGCAGCTATTCAAAGTCCTGTTGGCTTCTGGTACTCACACCATCTCATGCAGTGGAAATATCCACATCCTATTGATATACATAGTGGTTTTCAAACCACTGTGCAGTTTGCATACCTACATAAAAATAAAAAGCAATAAAAGAACTGTCACAAACCAAACTAAGAGATGTGCTTAACCCTGTGGAGGTGATGCATATCATATGCATCGTGTCTGCTTTAGCAATGTAGAATACAGGAACAGCTTCCATGTTCATTACATACACTGTCTTGATATGTTCAGGTATAAGGGAAAGCTTGAATATGTTGCAGGGGAAACAAAATGATTTGTATTGGAATACACTTACACATTATTCAGTTGAAGGATGACAAAGTAAAATGTATTAAACACAATCTCTATTCTCTATAAATTCTCTACATTTAGAATTAGTCTAATATGTGAGTAAATTCTGATTTCTTTTTCCCTATAGAAGTGAAAATCAAATGACCAAAAACAAAATGTCCATTTTAGTCTCATGAATGCCTTGGCATTGTGTTTTTCTGTTGGAGGCTCTTTCATAACTTGACAATTTGATCCAGTTTTAGGTCACATTTTGTGCTAAAATGCAAGGAGAGACACTATCTACCTTAAGAAACAACTCTCAGATGAACAGCAAAAAAGGGATTATCTTCTCTCCGAATTTATCAACATGGCAGCAACTTGATCCAAAAATAATCTAAGGCGCTCAGATACCATCCTGTGGGGACCCATGATCATGTTGTTGGCCCTCCTTCCATTCCACTTCCAGCTCACAGACCTTCTGGTCGCAGGTGGTAGTCAGACGTTGAGAGGCGAAGACACTGAGCTGCTCCGCCTGTGTCTATATCCTTCAAAAATGCTTTGCCATAATGCTGGCTGATGCCACTGCTCATCCTGCTAATGATCAATCAGACCTGAAGTGACCTGTTCTGGGCTCCTCTCTGAATGGAAGGGATGGTCTTCACTTGAATATGCCATGTAGTTAAATACTTGCTTCTTATTTGCTGAACACTGCTCTGTCTTCCAGACATGGTTGACTGTTTATTTCATTCACATGTCCACAAGAACTCTCTTCCTCCTCTATGCACATAAGAATTGCTACTACACCCTATGCCAATACCAGCTCCTACTTGTGGAATGATCACACTGCTGTCTGATCTCTTCCTGTTCCTGTCCATATTACTAACTACTGGAAACCTTGCTCTATCCCTGCTAAATCAAGTTCTTTGCATTGTGGAGTAAATACTGTATTTGTCTGTCCAATAGAATTTTAAAATATAAATACAAAAGGACTTTGAATAATAAAATGTTTTAACCTTAATGGCTTTAACTCAACCAACAAATTGGCCTTTCTCTGCCTGTTTTAGAACTGCCAACATTGGTGCTTTTTCTGAATTAATTTCCCCCAGTTATATATTATTCAACTCTGATAGGCTCATTGATATGGGAGGTGGAAATGCAGTTGTGTATAAAAGAGCATTTAAACTGTGCCCTCCTCCCAGTCAAGAAACCTCCTAGTTTGGAAGTAATGATGTACAAAATCAAACTTGATTTCCCTGTGCGCTGTATTATTATTTATTGTCTTCCTAAACCCAATGATATTTTTTTTTTAGCAGAATTATAGGATTTTTTTTCTTCTGTTGTTCTCATTTATGAACATATTTTATTGGTGGATGATTTCAATATTCATATTGACCACCTTCATTATTGTTTTACATCTGAAAATTTTTAACCGTACGTGAATCTTAACTAAACAGAACATATTATCTCCTTCGCATTAAAGGGGACACATTATTGACTTGGTTGAACTTCCTCTCCATGAGGGATTTTATTTCAGATCAAAAAATTGTCTTACTTGATATAAACTGCACTCCTGTTCTACCTTGCTCTCAGCAGACAGTATACACACAGGTTTTTAATAACAATTCAGCTGCAGGCCTTGCTGCTAGGTTCAATCCTCATGGTTGTATTATACAATTCAGCAATGTAAATTATATGGTTGATCAATTTAGTACCATGTGCTTGAGAACTCTGGACCATATACCACCTATTAAAGCTGGGCCATGTCCTCCTTCCAACCCATCTTCATTTGATTCACTGGTGAAGAGTATGAGACTCTTATTTTTCTAACCTAGTTGTCTCTAAAAACATAATTCAAGATGTTTAGTCAACCCTACCCCATCTACTGTTTGTGCCACCTTTGCAGAAGACTATGAGACCTTTCCAAAGTATTTTGTTGAGAAGATAGAAAAAAGTGTGTGAAAAAAGTTATTCCTACAGGCTCATTTCTACCCTCACCTGAGCCCTCTCCAGTCACCATGCTCTTAGATATATTTATCCCCATAACCCTTAGAGATTTCGTTAACACTGTATCCCACATTAATCTTAACACTTGTAAACTTGATATTCTCCCTTGCAAGTTGCCCTGAGGCTTTTGGAGTGATCACCCCTTGGCTTTTTCTGCATTGTAAATGAGTCTCTTCTATCTGGACGGGCCCCAGACTGTTTTAAACAGGAAACCTGGTTTAATTCCAACACGCTCATTCCCATTTTGCTGGACCCAAGTGCAGCTTTTGAAGGTGTTACTTTCAAATCAATACTTGCTCTAGCTCAACTATACATCTCAGAACACTTAACCCCTTATTTCGCAAGAGCTTCTCAGATCAGAGAATCAAATGTTAAAATTTCCACAGTTTGGGCTTAAAACAAAGGGTAACCAAGCTCTCAGTTTAATAAACTGTTAAAAACCTGTCGGTCTACAAATTGGCATTTGTAAAATATTTCATGTTTACTCAGTTATTTTTATGTTGTTCTTTATTATTTCTCTTTTTTTTTTATTATTTTTCTTTTTATCCCCCCCATCTCACTTTTCTTGCCAACTTTGAACCTATATTGTATGGTACTTTATTTTCTGAACCACTTATGAACAGCTCAAAGAAATAAGGTAGTTATAATGGCTATCACAACTACTATCAGTACACTGAAACTGCTACTAAAACTAACTACTACTAACTAACTACTACTAATAGTAGTAGCTAGTATTACTTCTGCTGCTACTACTATTACTATTACTATTGCTATTATTACTTCTGCTGCTACTGGTATTGCTACGGAGTTTACCACAACTGCTACTTCTATTACTACTGATGATACTGCTATTACTATTATTGTTTCTTCAACTGCTACCATTACTATTGTTTCTTTTATTACTACTATTTCTGTTACTGCTACTGCAACCACTACTACTATTCCTACTGCAACATTTCCTGCTACTGCTAGTAAAACTTCTAATGCTACTATTGCTACTGCAGCTACCGCCACTGTTAGGGCCAATGCTATTGCTTCTACTTTTTTTTACTGCAACTGCCACCACTTCTATTATACTACAGTATAATGATGATGATAATAAAATAAACAGTAGCACATATCACCCATCCCTGACTGAGTGTGTGTGGATGAACCAGGCTGTATATAACATCTAGAGAGGTTCTACAAGGTTCGTGTAGTTGGTACATTCTTACTCACGTGTTATTGTACTTCTGGTAACCTCCATCTGTGTGTGTGTGTGTGTGTGTGTGTGTGTGTGTGTGTGTGTGTGTGTGTGTGTGTGTGTGTGTGTGTGTGTGTGTGTGTGTGTGTGTGTCTCCTTTTCTTTAGGATGTTAACAGTCTTCCGTCTGCATTCCTTCTTGCATTCTTTTGTCGAGCCCTCAGAGTGGAAGGGAGGTGTTGAACATCGCGGTAATTTGCTCTGTGCCGCTTTCCAGCCTCCACAGACTCTGGTCACAGGTGTGTGTGTGTGTGTGTGTGTGTGTGTGTGTGTGTGTGTGTGTGTGTGTGTGTGTGTGTGTGTGTGTGTGTGTGTGTGTGTGTGTGTGTGTGTGTGTGTGTGTGTGTGTGTGTGTGTGTGTGCGCGCACACGTATATGTGTTTGTGTGTACACATGTTAAGCACTTCTTATATGTACTGATTGTTTTTACTGGAGTTAAAGAATTACAAGAAAACTAAAAAAACAGGTTTTGTTAAGTAACAGTTAGCGTTGTGTGTACTAAGTCAACTTCCCTTTGCAAGAACAGTACTTGAGCATGTGCATACCTCTAATTTTCCATGTTCTCTTTACTTTCTAAATTACACTTCCATGACTTAAATCCAGAGTGAGGTCTCATGCAGAGGCAAGAGAGAGACAAAAAGAACCAGGGTAGGAGGTGAAAATGAGTCTTAGTTAAAAAAGTAAAATCAGTGGAATGAAAAATAACCAGGAGCCATTATCTGCTGATTAAATTAAGTGATACTGTTATGGAAGGACTCATGCTCAGAACGTCTCTCTCTGCTGGAAATAACTCTATTTTTTTGTGTGTCCATGCAAAGAAAGAGATATATTGTTTTATAATAGATAAAATGTTTGTGAACATCCTGAATTGTGGCATTTTGGTTAAAGTCAGTGTTGTATGCTGTATAAGCTATTAGTATAAGCCTCACTGTTAAAATATATATTATTTATCAATTTATTTATTTTTGTTGGCAATTTTTTTGGCCATAAATCAGTACTTTATTCCTCAAGGGAACAATAGCTTCTCTTTTCTCTGTTGTGAGCTGACATTTGCCTCCATCATGGAGAAAAACTCTACATGTCAAAGCCTATTAATTGGAAAGTTCTTTCCTAATTAAATTTTTAATTAGAGCTGCATTAAAGGCAGATGAACTGGAAAGGTCAAGAAAAAATATATTATGGAAAAAAAGACTCACAAAGAATACTGCTATCGTTACAAGCATTTGTCTAATGAGGGAGGGGTAAAGATCTATCTAAAAAAAAAAACTACAAACACTTCTAATTATAGTTATTCCTATTCTTTGCATGTAATCTGTAATTGTAATTTCTAATCTCTCTCTCTCTTAGTCTCTCTCTCTCTCTTAGTCTCTCTCTCTCTCTCTCTCTCTCTCTCCCGCTCCCTCTCCCTCTCTGTGTGAGGTAATATAACCATAAGGGCTACCCACAGAGAGCTTGGAGGGACAATTACTCAGACCAACAAATTTCCTCCTCTGTTTTATCTTGTTATTCTTATTTTTTTTGTCTGTCTGCACCAGTAATAGGATGAACCAACGGAAGCGTGGATTTTTGTGTCTCCGAGGGTATTTGTTTGTAGTTTTTTTTGTTACACAAAAAATTTGAAAAATAAAAACATAAATAAAGTAAAATTGCAAAAAATTATCCAGGGTTACCATCGTAATGATCCGACTGTTAATCAGCGAATGGATCCGGTGGCATGACATAAAGACGACTCAAACATGTGAAGACTCCTAAAATCACACCCGCACTTATTAAAATGCAGAAACACTGTGCACTTCTGGCTGATGGAAGAGTGGATGAGCAGGGTTTTCTCTCTTCTCTCAATCACTTAATTTTTTCTTCCACTTCTGAGAGTTCGCTCACAGTTTGAGACATGTCTTGTTGTGCAATTGATTTTAAAGTATTTTGTTTTAATGATTTTCGGGAGCCTGGAATTTAACCGTGTGGCAGTTTTAATCCTGTTGCCAGACCAACAACCAACATTAACAGAAAAACAAAGAACTTGCCTGTTATATGAAAAAAATTTAAATCATAAGATAAGAAAAAAGACTTGGCCTGCTTAGGTCTTTATTATGTTAAGACTACCTGCTGTGAAATACCAGCAGGGAACCTCAGCACTCATTACTTTTCTTGGATTTTTCTTCCTGAAGGGCTGAAATGGCAATTCTCCAGTCACTGGTCCACTTCTATAACCATCAGACTACAAACACTCTGCACCCACTGTGCCCCAGTATGCTCCTCAGTTTGTAAGCTTGTATCACTTTGGGTCTCCTATCGAAAGTTCAGGTTCAGTTTACCAGACATAAACTCCAGAACGTCTCTGGCCTTTCGAGACCGTTCAAGTCCAGAGATAAGTATAGCGACAGATAAAGCGAAGGAAGGAGGTGGACAGGGAGATAAGAATGGGTGTTATTTTGGTGCTGGAAGGAGAAATGTTGTGGACAGAAATGAAGAGGTTGGAGCTGAACAAAAGCACAATTCATGGGCTACTCTGTAAACTCTGAAACTTCCTCAAAGTTCGCTCTCTAATTTTCTTGGTGTTGGTGTGCTCAGCTCCTCTCTTTTTCCCGGTCTCCAACTGACACTCCGTCTTCACTTCTGTTTATTTATTTTCTACCTCATCTTCCCAGTCAACCTTCTGCATTTCTTTCCTCATCCACGTATGTGCGTGTGCGCACACGCACACACACACACACACACACACACACACACACACACACACACACACGCACACACACACGCACAACCACACATGTACACACACGCACACATGCACATATGCACGCACACACACACACACACACACACACACACACACACACACACACACACACACACACACACACATACAGCCCCTTGCTGCACACTCCACCTCCAATTTAATCCAAATGCCCAATTTAAATTATGTTTATTAGAGCTCTCTCAGTAGGGGGGTGAGGAGAAATGAGACTTTCTGTCATTCAAGCTTGTTTGTGTGTGTGTTTTAATTCTAAAGGGCTAAATCAAAAAGTATTTTCTGGTGTGTTTGAAGGTGTATTTATTTGCATAGGTCTCTGAAATGTGATGGTGTGTTTGCATTTTCTGGCTCCTTTACTTAATAGCTGATGCAAGAAATTGAGAAAGCAAAAATATGAATTTTTTGCAACTTGCCAGCAAAAAACCCCAAAAACCTTTATCTGTGATTTCTTTGTGCATAGCCTGACAATATCTTTGGAATACAGTTCCTGGCTTCCTCTAGAAAGACAAAAGATCAAAAGAGGGTCTTTTTCTGAAACACTTTTTGTGTATCAAACATGTGACTTTTCAGTTTTCTGTCATCAAGGCACTGGTATATCCAGACCAAATTTCATAAAATTATGTGATTCATTCATAAATTCCTCCTACGCCTTCATATCCTTGCCTTGCTCTCTCTTTCCCTAGCCTTGGGCAGATGTGAAATAAGGATGAATCACATGCATGTCCCTGATTTCCTACATTTTCACACTTGCCTACTCAGACAGTAAAGAAAAAGGTTGATGTGAACAATCTGTTATTTTTTCCTTGAACTATTTTTGTAAACTCTTTCTTCTACAAATTCGCCAAGCACAAAGGTGGTGTCTGAAAGCGATGATGTATTCGTTTCAGTTGGCAGCATATTTTCTTCTGGGTTGCAGTGAGCAATGCTGTTTTCAAATCAAAGCACGTGTGCTGCCAAATTATGTGTTAGTGCTGCCAAATGAAAGCAGTGGTGGCATCATGGCCACCACTGCAAATCCCAGTGGCCAATCCCTTAATCCTCCTTTGCTGAACACCTTCCAAGCAACCGAGGACCAACTCATCTGAACTTTGATGGACAGCCAAAATGTTTTAGAAAGGGAAATCAGAACACCAAACGACAGCAATGACACATTTTTCGAGCAGAGGATGCTCTGATTTATATACATTTCAGATTTCTTTGTTGAGAAGTTAGAGACTTCAAGACTCCACTGATTTTACACATCAAAGTCTGTTTTACAGATCTTGAATGGTACTACTACACATGTGGATAAAGTTCAATAGAGCTTTTTACATTAGGTGTAGTTGGTGGTCAAGTTGCACTAGGATTTGCTCTTGTTCTGCTGCATCAATTTTGATACTTTATAACAATATTATAGGAGTACAGTGTTACTCCTTTAATGAAAGCAGGCAAGAGGGTTTGTTATGTGCAACTATTTGTACTTCCTTGTATTTCCTCTTCCATAAATGAGCATGTACCATGCTGTGGTGTGTATGTGTGTGATCTGTAATGGACAGAGTTTAGTGCAGCAGAGCACTTTTGAAAGTTAATGAAGGTAATGTTAATCCATCTATGTCTTAAAGCTCGAAATTGTGTAGATGATGCAGATACTGTATCTTTGCTCTCCCATCCACTCTATCCCTCTCTAAGTCTCTCTCTCTCACACGCACACACACACGCACACACACACACACACACACACACACACACACAAACACACACACACACACACACACACACACACAGCATAATAAAAGTTGCTTGAAATACAGAAGCTGGCCCTGGGCTGCATGAATAATGCAGACGACCCACACTCTCATAAACTTTATACCTTTTATTGTTCACACATACACTACCATGGTAACACACTGCTCACACATCTCATTGACTCCCGCTGTTCAGCTGTCAGACCACCTGATGAGATGCCTGCCTGAAATAATAAACACAGACACACATGTTTTTATATATAATGATGATTATTTGAAAAGCACTTTCTCTTGAGGTGAATGTTAAGGATTGAGTGGTGGAACAGATGGTAGCTGTGGACAGATGTTGAGTTTTGTCATCTTTAAAGTGGTTTCATTTGCATGATTCTGCAGCATGAGGAACATAAAAGTCTGGTGTTGACAAAATATTTTTTTGTAGATTGTTTATATTTCTTTTGAAAATGGGATGTTTTCTTTCTCCATGAAGGAACTGAGTAAATAGGAATGCTTATAAAGTTTTGGGAGTGTCTTTTTATAAATACAGAACTTCTGATGTATGCAGGAAGCTACGATGGAGAGATTATTGTGTGGAACAACAGCACAGAAAAAGCTTTGAGGAAACTGCAGCCACATACTGAACATGAAGACCACAAGAAGCAGCAAGGTCTGACGTTCATGAATTCATTCAACAAACATTTAATTCTGTATATGTGTGGTTTAATCCGTTCTATATATTCAAACTTTATAATAAAAAGACATAACTAAATCCAAATTTTTATTTTTCTTTTGCCGGTGATCTTCAATAGCACCTTATTTTTCTTTCTCCATTCCTTTGCTCACTCGGATTTTCTAGGTGATTGCCCTGATCCTCATCTTGGTTTGAATGGCAAAGAAGACTCCGAGAACTCTATTGCCATCACCAGATTGTTCTTTGTACCAGGACGCACATCTGCAGCTGCAGCTACAGGTGAAATATTGAAAACTAAATATCAACTATGTAATCTCTATTGGGCTTACACTGTGTGTCGTTTGTAAAAGTAGGTTGTGGAAAATTAGGAAACTATATAATGTTTAAGTAACAAGATTAAACAGCATGATGACATGTTAATCATCAAAAAATGTTTAATAATAGCCATAAGACCAATGGGGATATTGCCTTTTTTATGGCCAAAGCCCATTTAAAGATACAGTGTATTTCACCAGTACATATACTGTAGCTTGAGCTGTTATTGTGGAAGCCTGAAATTTCAAGCTATAGTTGATGGAAACACAGTGAAATTACTTTAGAGATGTGAAAGAGTTAGACAGTAAAAAGCATGTTTTAATGCCAAATGCCAAGCATATACAGCCTTGTGCATGTTATTTAAACACGCAGTCAATTCCAATTAACTCTGTGTGTTTTGTGTTTACAAATTACAAAGACAGAAAGGCCGCAGTAATCTTTTCCTAAGATACTGTACAGTATCTCCACATCAGTGTTTGATGTCTTGAGTTTGCTTTATATTTTCCAACTTTTAGCTACTTCTCATATGTAGCAGACTAAAGGTCTGAAGCTGCCTTTTTTTTCTTTCTTATTTTAACGATCTATTCTCAGGGCTATTCCTGCAGTAGCTGCTGCTCCTTTCAGCTGCTATAATTTTATCTTAGTGAATGTGCAAGTTATCCCTCTGGTCAGTGGGCGGTCAGAAGCATGCTTCTTTCATTGATACTGTATCTACTTTTCTGTATCGCTCCAAGCTCCAGACACATATAGTTCTTTAAATCTGTCAGGTGGTGCAAACTTGGTGTCCTGTGGAGGTGCGGGTGTGGTTAGGCTCTGGAACACCGTCCATAGCCGTCTTGTGGGACAGTTCACAGCTCACAACAGAGACCTTGGATCTATCATCATGATAGTCAGCCCTTGTGGAAAATATTTAGTCACAGCTGATAGAGAGGGAACGCTCAAGACATGGGACATACAGGTAGGTGTTGCACATACATGTACTATACATTTTATAATAGCTGCAGTGGATTATTCTTTTTCACTGAAAACTCCATGCCACCATGGTGTGTGTATACTGTAAGGAGAACAAGAGACAGAGTGACAAAAACAGAGAGAGTGATGGAGACTGGTGAACACAGAACCAGAGGGAGAGACAGAGATCAAGAGACAAACTGTGATAGACAGTGAAGAAAGAGTGAACCTCGATCTTTCCATTAGATCAGGCATGTTGTTCACTCTGAAAATGACAGCACTGTCTGTCATTTTGAAGCCTCAGCAGCTTGCTAGAGTACAACGAGGCCAGTCACCGATACTGCGTATCAGAAGGAGGTAATATCCCCCTGCTCTCTTATTTTTCAATGTGCGAACATTTGTGGAAAAACAATGATTTACTATAACATTTTTTGCCAAATTACCTCCGCTAGAAGAGTATAATTGTCAATTACTTCAGCCAGGTTGGCTGATCGCAGATTCACCTGACACATGAACACTTTACAGACATCACGCATGTTTGATAACTGAGGAGTTTCTGATACCTCAGAGAAAACTTTTGACTTTGTGATTCTGATTATGCAGACTTGGATCATGTCGTCAGTGTGAACCATAGCAACGTCACTATCATGCTCATAATTGCAGTAAAAGAACACCCTCTTGGGTATTTCTTCCACAATATTCAGAGATCAACTCTTTGTAACAGTTTATAAGAGGGGATGAATTCAGATTGGTGTGTCTCATTTGGCTTCCTGTTTAAATTATGGAAATGTGTGTGTATATGTAGCCGGGTTAAAGAAGTTGGACAAGCTCAGTGCTATGGTAGAAATCCTGTCCTTCGGCAAGTTGGCGCATGCTTGGGAAACAGTTGGATGACTAACTTGATTGCACAGTAGTCTATATAGTATTGTCCTCTCAGACACAGGATTTTGCAGTTCAATGCTAGACCTCACCATAACATGATGGGGTAATATGTGGTAGTTGTTATTCATATATTACACATCATTTAAATATATAAAATTTGTGTTTGTAATGACAATATTGCCTTAGAAAAGCGATGGTCCAAAAACTACAGAAACTGTGAAGTAGAGAAAAAAGGAACTTGAATGCTCTTAGCTCAACAGTGTAACAGATTTATAAGCTGTAAAACTAAAGGTTTGCCTTTTTAGGTAGATTGTCAATGATTTTTAGATAATAATTGATCATTATCTTTACATAAACCTTAATCATGCACTCAGCACTCAAGATGTTTTCTTGTTTCGTTGGCTTGCTTGTTCACTTGAACTAATGTTCTAGTTAAATAATTTGGGTAAATTAGCTTAAACTGAGTCTATGTCACCAGCAAGCATATAGTCAGTCTGCAGTCGCTGCTATTTGCAGTCTGTTTTGTATTTATTACATTTTTTTTGTTTGTTTTTATTGTTTCTTCTACTAATTATATTTCTTGCAGCAAAACAGATATGGCCATGAAGGGTAAAGTTCGAAGTTGCTTTTTTGTCACTTCAAAACTGATTCCATGTCCATTCCATCAATGAGTAATGCACTGTTTTGCTCCCCTGTCCCTCAGCATTATTGTCTTGAGCGGAATGGGGAAATAACCAAAGAACCTCCAAACCTGCTGTGTAGTTTCCGCCCACACCTTGATCGTGTGACTCACCTGGAGACATGTGTCCATGGCGACAGGCTCCTCCTTCTCTCGGCATCTTCAGACTGCAATGTGGCTCTCAGCTACCTGCCTGGAGATACCGTTGGTCTGTTTGGACAGGTACACAAACACACACACATACATAGGTCATTTAAGTTCAGTGCAGTAACTTGAGTTACATAGCATAACCTGCGTATTTGAGATAAATTGTTGTGGATGGCAGAGATATTGTTCAGCACCACACTGTCATTTTAACATCCTTAGATCCTCGTGGTTGAAACATATAGCTGGCTCCGATAAAGCCTAACCTCCCACTCTGAAGCGTGCTGGTGGGTGGTAGGATTCAGTTGACGAAATGGATGTGAAACCCAGCATCAAGCTATGGTTAGGCGTGTGTTACTGTGTTTGTGTCAAAGGAGGCTCATGTGAAGTCAGCCTGGGGTGGTGTCTTCTGAGTCTTGCTTCCTCAGGCCCACACACATGCACTCACAAACAAAGACGCACAAATGCACACAAATGCACTACAACGGATGAAGAAGAACATGCATGAACAAAAAACCAACATGCATGTACACCTATACATTTCCTGTATACAACACGAGGAAATTTGCATGTTTTCACACTTCGATCTAGATGCCTTTTTACATGCGTAGAAACACAGACACAGCTGAGCTGGTAGACAAAGAAAGTGGTACTTTTAACATTTTAAGAGGTACTATGCCACATTTTTCTGTTTCATACTGTTGGATTCATACATTGTCTGTGTAATGTCATAGATAAATTCTGTAAATAAAAGACTACATTAATGTTCAGCATTTCAGGATATCAAAGGTTAAACTGTCCATTATGAATATGTTTCAGAGCAAGGGGAAATTACAGATGTTCACATTAAAGAACTTCCCTATTACAATTTGGTGAATGTTCCTCAGTGAGACTAGGCTACACGATGATTCACAGTAGATATTCTGTGGTCACAAGGTCATCTCTCAAAGAAGCACACAAATATTCTCACTGTCTCATCCCCACTGCTGTCCATCATGTGTAGGAGGAGCAGTGGTGCTTGGAGAGCACTGGACCGCTGCATCCACAGCAGGAGCCAGAGCAGGACCACAGAGTCAACAGAGGGCATGAAGAAACCAAACGGGGCAAGGGATTCACCTCCAGCTCCCAGTGAGACGTTATCTGACACAGGGCTCAACACCTCAGCAGAGGAAGGAGAGTTGGGATAAAAGTTTAGGACTAGGACAGTGTGACTGAGACAGATGTGGCCAGAAAAGAACCTTTATCCAGGTGAAGAGGTGAGTCTGGCTAAATTGCCTCGTGCTGTAGTTGTATATAAACACTGCTCTGTTGCAATATCTGATAAAGCTGCACAGTATTTTTGAATTATCCTGAAGGTAGACAAGATGGACTGAAATGATTCTGAAAATCCACTCAGTCTTTTATAAGTTTAAAAAGTAGCAGGCAACTTTTTCTTGATATTATTTACACCAAATTATATTAAATAGAGCTCTATCACTGTAGGTCATGTAGCCATAACACCTTTGGTCAGAAATTAGTACTAAATTGCAGCTCTTTCACATTCATTTCTATGCCTGGTGGTGTGTGATGGTGTGGTGTGTAACAGTGAATAATCATTACTGCCTTTCACAGTCACAATGAATGAAATAGAATTCATGATGCTCCCAATTCTATTATTTTTACTCTGATGCTTAGTGAACAGAAGGAGATCACATTCAACATAATTTTCTGGGGAACTAGAGTGTGTCTTACGGTTTCAAAATGATATTGCTGTTGCGATACAAAAGTCAGTCAAAATTGAGAGTCTTTACTGGATTTCTCAAAGTTACTCTCCCTTCCGCTGCCAATGGAGTAGCTTCAGGCTCTACAGAGATTTGACACCACACAGAGTTTTTGATTCTCTGGTTTTCTAGATTTATGAGGCAGATTTTCGTGTCACAAATACAGATGGGGATATCCTGCGGTTAATGCATATGTGCAACCGGAAAAAAAAAATTAAAATGAAAAATTATAATAATTAAACTAAGCCCTAAATATGTTTGGGGCAAAAGGAACCAAGGTTTTGGTTCATTTTTCTGTATCTTTGACTGCTTATTGATTAAATGATTGTATGTACAATATCTCACCCAAAAGTGGACAGTCAACTGGATATGAGCTATCAGGAAA
This sequence comes from Istiophorus platypterus, assembly GCA_016859345.1. Lineage (NCBI taxonomy): Eukaryota > Metazoa > Chordata > Actinopteri > Istiophoriformes > Istiophoridae > Istiophorus > Istiophorus platypterus. The sequence goes on along the minus strand of CM029116.1, from coordinate 18,238,061 downwards.
GGCGGGGTAAAAAAGCAGCACCCAGGCTCAGCCAGGCTGAATTTTTATGATTAATTTGTCTTTTTTATTCTTTGCTAATTTTAATGTGTCTTGCTTCATAGACTTTTTGGTCATATGTACTCATTTTTGCCACAAACAGGTTACAGCCTTCTTTTGCAGTCATTTTGCAAGCGTATGATGTGTATTGTCAAGCCAGGATGTGAGAAATCATTCAAAGACTTTGATATTTTATGGCGTAAAAGTATTCAAATTGTGGTTCAGTTGTCATCGCACAGTTCAAGTACTGAAACACATAGAACATACTATAACTTGAGCATGAAAATTTTGTTACCATGGAAGTTTTAGTTTGACAAAATAAACCTAACTCCAACTCCAGGGTCCAGTTAGTTGTTTTTTGAGTAAATGCTCTCTGCTGATGAAGACTGTGAGGAATGCTTCTGAAATTTCCATGGAAAAAAGTGAGTAAGTGGATCTCAAGATTATTTTGTCAAATAAGAACAGTTGCCTGAATTTGTGAATTTTTCATTTGTAAGAAAATAACAGATTTTTTAAATTGTATTTATTTGCAAATACTCTATAGGTGTGTAGACACTTTGAATATCAGCTACTTAAAAAAGGATGATGTCTTTAAAAAAGGCCCTTCTTTGTCTCTAAAAAAACATGGAGCAACAATGGGGCTCAAATGAAGATGGAGAGAGAGTCCCAGGTCTATTTTCTATCTCTGCTACAGCTGCTTGTGGATTTGTTGTTTCACACACACATGCAACAATCAAAATATTTGACAAGGCCTATCTAGTGTACATGACCTCAGTAGCTGGGATAGTTTTGCTCTATGAAGTATGAATAACTAACTTTAGCATAAATCTTCAATCCTGACCCTGAGGAATCTGGCCTTTCTGCTTGGATTCTCTCCACCACATATTTGAAAACTAAGACTACAGCTTGCAGCAGAAATTCTGGCTGAGACTCAAACATGAGAGTCTGTTGCTGATATCAACACCATTCTCTTATCCTGTACCAAAATGAAAAGACAAAAATGGCAATTGAATAATAATAATAAAAAAAGATATCCGCGTCACTATGCTTTAATGCAGCTATGGCTTTTCTATCTTGACAGGACACACTGATAGACCATCAGAATCAGAATCATAGAATCCAAAGAATCTCAAAATACTTTTCAAAATGAAAAGAATCACTGTAGTCTAGTAAGACATGTTAAGACATTTGTTTGGCAGTTATATTTAAAGATTTTCACTTTAAGTCAAGAAGATATCCAAAGGTGGAGTCAGCACTACTGGTTTTCCTGCCTGGCAGTATAAAGCTCTGCACAAGTCATGGGTACAGTTTGTACATTTACATTAGTTCCTGAGGATGGTTTCGGTGAGAGATGATCAATGATGTTAACCAGCTAATCGATGTTAATCAAACATGTTTGCCCTCAAAGCTGTTTGTCGTTTTACTGGCTGAGGCGGGTTTAGTCTTTAGCTCTAATGAGATGTTACGTCGTAGAGTTAGGTTGTTGGGAATGAAAAAAAAAACTTTTATTTGATTATGACAGGCACATGTCATGTAAGCAGTCAGAGGAGTAATGCAATATCAATTTACAGTGAAATACAATAGTTTCAAACGGATAATGAAATGGTAGATGTCTGAGCGCAAGGGCAAGTGAAATAACAAAGGACTCCTGAAAAATAGGAAATTGAGCCCACCAGGACTCTACATGGGGGATCAATACTGACATGTTAATGTGTGTGTTAGTGTGTAGTGTTTGTGTTTGTGTTTCTGGTTATGTTTGTGTTTGTTTGCTTGAGTGTGAAATGCGTGAAAGGGAGACTGTGTACTACTGAGTTCATCAGAAAACTTTGTGTGGTTGATTTGGTGAATTGGCAAGTATACATTGGGCTGCCATCCAGGTACTGGGCATGAGGGGAGGAGAGCGAATGGCCTCACTCCATCAGCAGCTCTGTGTGTGTGTGTGTGTGTGTGTGTGTGTGTGTGAGAGAGAGAGAGAGAGAGAGTGAGAGAGAGAGTGTGTGTATGTGTGTTTCTGAGTAGCCTCAGTCCATCAGAGCAGCTATTCACCAGTGGATGAGAGCATCAGGACTGTTCTGCTCACTCCATCACTGTGTGTGTGTGTGTGTGTGTGTGTGTGTGTGTGTGCGTGTGTATTAGTACTATACTAGGGTATTCACAGGAGCAATAAGGCACACTGCCCTTTGACACATACACATGCTCTCAAAAGGGAATGCAGGATTTAATGATTTTGTTTTTACATCACCGTTAAGATAACTTGAAGGTATAACAAACTAAACAAATGAAAATTGGGAACTCGTCTGATAATCAAACGAGTCTGTGAAATGTAGATGTCATTAAATTTAGCACCGCCTTCACACACACACATACACACACAATGTGAAAGTGGAAAAGCAATTATAAGCAGGCAGGTTGATTTTGATTTTAATTGGAGTCCTTGCTGTGAGCTCCACCTGTTATCGTCGACAGCCAACAAACATAAATGTGGGGTTGTCAGTCCTGAAAAACTGCTTCACTCAGTTTAATCGACATTCCTGCGGCCTAATCATCGGTTCCTGATCCTCTTCCAAGTTCTTCTCATAAATTGGTTGAACAGTCTCAGTTCATGGTGGTGATGGGCAGAATTTAGTACATTACGATGCATTATGAATATGATTTTTCAGAAGTATTGACCATACTGACTGGAGAAAGTAAACATACTTTTCCTCAACACCAGTGATTATGGAATAAGATTTCCACTCAGATCCAACTTTAGCATTTTGATTTCTCACCACACTTCGTACTGTGTCATACAGTATCCTCTTTATACTTTAGTTTTTTTACACATTTACAAATTGAAGCATGGTTCCTAAAAGCAGTAGTTTTGTGCTTCAGTGGTTTTAATTTGAAACTCTTTTGACATTTTTTTTTTTTTTTGATGTTTTGGCTGTGAGCAGTCTGTTGTCAACATGGAATCCTACCAAAATCAGTAAAAATCTTCTTTACATACCCACTTATCTAGATAAAAAGCTATGTGTTTTGAAGTAATAGTTTGACATTTTGGAAAAAAAACACTACATTAAATTCATGAGGCTACAGCCACTGGCCGGTTAGCTTAGTTTAGCTCAAAGACTGAGCTAAGAAATTATCTGGCACATAACCTTCCATGAAGCAGTCTAATGGTTTTTTAACACTTAGGTTTTGGTGCAGACTAGACAAACAGGGTTGCTAATTGGTGAGCTTTAGAGATGCTGGTAGATGGATGCTGTTACCTTGGGACTGAGCCAGACTTACTGTTTCTCTCTGTTTCCAGTTTGCAAAGTTAACCGTTTGCCAGCTGTAGCCAATGACATTTACACCCACTTCAGGTAGTGATTGACCAGCTGTGTGGAGGTGAGAAAGTAAGCTAGCCTTGCACTTGTCCTTCGAGCTCCCCTTTTTCATTTGTTACACAATTACTTTGGTCACTTTTTGTATTTACATCCTGAGAATAACAGCCTGAGTTCTCCAGGAGAGGCTATAAAGTACAACACTTTGACCTTCTAATTTGGACAACATGTTATATGATCTAGTTCTTTTCCTGCATAATCTGGCCCTTATTTTTTGCTGAATGTCTGTGACTGACTCATTGACTCAGTGTGTGATTAAGTTACATCATTGGTCAGCCAAATGCTGCATTGGTTGGCTGGTGAAGTGTGTGTGTTTCCCCATTGGCTATTGCTCTTTCAAATGAGTTGACACAAACAGTTTCTGTAGCATCATCGGGGCTTTTGTTGCTAGATTTACCTACTTCTCAGACCCCTTTAGTGAGTTTGCTTCACAAACAACAATACTAGTTGACTGTATGGCAACTGACACGGATATAAATGAGCCTGTAACTTTCTCTGTGAATGATCATTTTACAGATAAAAATATATGTATTTATGTATACCATGATTTTTAACATCTTTTTTGCTAATACTGATGATTTAAATGTGACACTCATAATATCATACTTTGACACCGACCCTGACCAACTGAGGAACAATTCTTACATTCTTTTTTCAATTTCTTCTTCACAATTCTTAAGCAACCTAATAGTACTGGCTTTTAACTTACTACTAGATGTGCCGGTGCACATTGTGTTTTTACACCATCAAAGAAGAGCCTACCCGGTTTATGTGTATGTTCATGTGTATTTCTCTGCATGATCAATTTAATCATTAGTTTCTTCTCCCTCAGCTGTGTCATCATCACACGTTCCTGCAAATCCAACACATCTCTAGCCGATGTTCTTTGTGAGGAGACTTATTGACATATTACATTCCCTAGCTCCTTATGCTAACCTTAACTTAAACCTAATTCTAACCTGAAACCTAAAACCAACTCTTGAACCTCAAACAACCATTTAAACTTGTGGGGTCCAGCATTGTGGTCCCTACAAAGCTAGCACATCCCACAAGTGTAGTGGGCACCTTGGATAATCAGAAACAACAAACAACACACAAACAGTGTCACACACTTGAACATGCTGCAGTATGTTACGACCACCTCCTCTTCTTCTTCATCTACAATTCAGAGTAGGCCCAGCATGCAAATGATGTGTGCCCAAAAATTCCCAATTAATTTTATACACTGTGTGTAAAATACGGGGCCACTGCACAATTACTCTGTGTTGAAAGAGTGGAGTTAAATTGCTAGGAAGTGGGCTGATGATGCTAGCGTGCTGCTGCATGCCCCTGAGCCTATGGCAGTGTTAGCATTTCAAATTGGGTTTCACACTAAGCAAGCAAAGCAGTGCGTGAGCGCTAACTCATCTGTTTATAGCAGAGCCTGCCTTGTTTGTTCTCTTTATGTGTGTGTTTTGGGTCTGAACTTGTGTGTGAATGTATGTGTGTGAATGTACTGTATCTGCTTCTGATTCTTTTCCTTAGAAATATGATAACAAATTACATTCCTCTCTGTTTGTTTGTATGTGTGTGTGCTTGTTTGAAGTTATCTGTATTTTCTCCTGTCCCCTTTCCCAGGAGTTTGTCTATGGGGCTAAACACTCATCATGTAAATCAGTGAGCTATTAGGAGCTGGCTCCTCTTCCACTGCTTTATTATGAAGATGAATAAGAACCAAGCTAGTGATAAAGGAGAGAGGAGAGGAAATGAAATGAACTCTATGATTAAAGTGCACTGTTATATAGGCCTCTTCGTGCAGTATACTTATCTTTTGTGTGTGTGTGTATGTGTATGTGTCCACCTAATTTGCATGACTTTCAGCTTCGGTTTAGAATTTTTTATCGTCAGTCATTTGGTTAGTTTTTAAGGTGACATTCATGTTGTTGTACATTAATCTTTGTGATCAACACATTTCTTTCTATATATTATACACAAGATCGTTTAATTTACAATACCACAAAAGTGCAATTTTACAGCACGAGTTCTTGCGCATATTGTCTTCAGAGAATTAGGTTGACTCATTGGTGATTTTAACTCATTATTGAGGTTATGGTTTTTGCAAATATACAGTAAATTGTACGTGCATATACATGTATATATGTGCATGCATGTTCTACATATTAATTGGCCTGAAGCGCCAGAGCTTGTAATATTGCCTTATCTGTTTGAATGCTGCATAAATTTCTGTTCATATACTCTACTCATATTTTTTAAGATAGCTTAATTTGTATGTATGAGTTTGGTGGCAGGTGAATTAATCTGAGTCTGCATGCACATTGCAGCTCAGGCTGCCTGATTGCAGCATAATTACCATAAATCAAATTTACATTTGTCATGTAATTTAGTTCTCATCTTGGTATTGCCTGGTTAATTTTAGTGTCCACCACAAATAAGATTTATTGTCATACAGATTAATAACTGGAACACACACACACACACACACACACACACACACACACACACACAAATGCATCTCCCACGCATGTCTAAAGGGAGCTATCATAGTAGTGCAACTGTGTGTTTGAACATTTGACATTTAAGAAACAGTATTTCATCCCTTAGCTTTGGCTCTTGTAGCTACACACATCTTTACATGTTCTCTCTTGTGTGATCACCAGCTAATTCAATGAGAGCGGGTATTGTGACTTGGTTATGTAGATGGTTGGGATGCAAGAACTCATCTACAGGACAGATGTAACAATACAACCTCAGACCTAAAAGTGTTGGAGTGTTCCCATATTTCCCATATTTTGAACATGTGTGGGAATATAGAACACCGAATTTTTACAACATAATGTACAGATTTTAGAGATAGATGCATATATGTATGTAAGTCCTCTTGTGCTTTCCATTGACCACTTGAAGTCCAAAATCTTTTGGTTAGACACACAGTTTGAAGCGAGATAAGATATATCTTATCATCTAGTAAGATATGGTCTGAAAGCCGCATGTGGACTGAAACTAACATTAGAACTTGAGCCAAAAATAAGGCCAGTGGGAAATATCCATAAATAAACTTCATCTTCAAATATCTGCAGCCTTTGACAAATGAATATGAAAAAAAATTAAATACAGGAAGTGCACATATTCTGATCATTTCTTTTTCAATGCTCATTTTGTTTGTTTAAAGAGCACAGTCAGCAAGTTTTGTGAGCAGTGTGTCCTGCCAGTGACAGAAAACAAACAAAATCTGACGTGCGTAGTACAAAGACCAGAGAAGGGAACTAAACAACTGAACTTTTAGAGCTAAAGTTAGGTATTTTTCTGAGCAAAACTTGTGTTAACAAACCTGTACCAAACAACTCTTGGAAGTCTGCACAACTCACAATTTCAAATTCCCTTGGCTTCTGTCGATAGTCACAAGAAAAGCCTATGTTTTGATGAAACAAAATCAAGATACCTTTAGATGATGAACAATGATAGCAATCATGTATCAATTTAGTTGTTACCCATTAGCTGTTTTTCAGGTATATTATATAACAATAAATCTTTACCCTGACTGAAACAGTTTGTGTGAAATCTCTATCCTCCAGGACAATCACAAAGTACACATAAGGTAAACTTGTAAACGTACAAGTTGTGCTGGTTTATTCCAAAATTTTAGTTTTCTTTTACTGCTCACAACTAATCAAAAGTTCCATTTTAGTTTTTGAACTAGCTACTCACTGTAACTTCATTATCTGTCTGCACTATATTCAACCAAAAGCTGCACAAGCTCATCTATCTAATGCCAGCTGTAATGATTTTGTCGTTTTGTTGTTTTTAATTGGCCTCAGAACTTGAGGAAACAATTAGCTGAACTATTCACATAAACAAAGTACCTATTCATAAACCAGATGAGATGTGATTTAATCGCATGTATTGATGGGAAAAGTTCAGCTATAGATGCAAAGGGACAGCTGTGAAATTATAGAAATCATAAAGACAAAGCACAACTTATTTGAATACTTTAGCTGGGGAAAGGCCAGTAACACGAGCCAACTGAATCCCAATCCTGATGGCAAAAATGTTGATTATAGTGCAGTAGTACTGGCAACTAGGCATAACATTTTTTAAGTTCTACATCCCTCAAATTATAAAACAACATTTCCATACTCACAATGGATTACTAGCCAATTAAAAATACACATGCTGTAGGAACTACATTTCCAACGACTGTATGGCAACGTTAATTATCATCTTTTATTCCTGTACTTTAATTAACTCAGATTTTTTTAATGTTTTATTTTATCTATAAATTTTTCACTATTATTATCTTCACTTTTATACAGTAACTGCAACTGTGGTCATTTTAACTCTGGTGGCTCAGAGGTGCAAGATATGACAGCATTGGATCAAACGCAATAGAATACATTTTTCAAATTTTGTGTTTTGGACATCAGGGCCACTTTAGCTGACACCACAGGACTTCATTAATAACACGGAGTTTGTAAAAAATTTGCGCACATACAGGTACTTTATTTTTAACTTTTAACTTTTAAAAAATTTTAACTTTTTTGAGTGGACCTGTGTATCTGTCTGCCTCACTTCTCTAATTCCTGGCTAGTTTTCTCTTTGCTAAAATTTTGTGATCCATGATAAAAGGGGATTCTACGGGAGGATGTTGCCTGTTTATAATTGCATGATTATTTCTGCTACACATGGAAAAGACCTGATATTGTGTTTTTTTTATGAGATTGGGAGGGAGAGAAGGTAAAATGTCTCAGACTATTCAACCTCTTTTAGCATGTTATGTGCAGGAACTACAGCATTATGTATGAAATTAACATCATTCACATCAGGCCCATGTACTGTGATACAGTTCTTTTGAGAGGAGGAATTAGTGTGTGAGGGAACATGTCCATTCATTCAACAAATTTAGTATCATAAATTAGAGCAGGATAGCGTTTAAAAGACAGGAACCCAAAACACAAGATTTAGATGAAAACCATCCATCAGCGCCCCATAAAACTCTGTCCAAGGGAGCATGACTTGGGTTTTTCTGTGCACACTTGTGTAATGGATTGAATCTGTGCAGGAGGACCAATTGACTTAGAGCAGGAAGATGCATGTGATCAGAATGCTAAGCAGTAGTTTTAAACAGTCTTAATATTGAGAAGGTGTAGGGCAATAAATTCACTTTGACACTGTGTGCTGCTTCCTGGGGCTACGGCTGCTGCTGATCAGCAGGTACACACACTTTGGTTGTAAATACTGATGCCCTCACTAGTCAAAACAGGTTTCATTTTCACTTTGTCTACTCTAGTCTGCCCAACTGTGGAGGAGCGAGGGCAGGGAAAATGAAGGGAAGTGAGGAGAGGATGGGTATAGACATAGAAATAGGGACTGGGGGAAACAGAAAAGAGAACTGGAAAGAAACAAGTAAAAGAATAGCTGATGAGAGAGACAACAAGAGGGCAAAGATGAGAGGAACGAAGAGAAGATGAAAAGAATAGAGAGCATAATCAGTGGATGAAAGAAGGGGGAGGCCGAGACGTAACTGGCGGATTGAAATTGAGGAAAAAGAGAGGTAAAGGAGATGTGATGGTGTCAAGGTTAGTGAGGGGCAAAGAGACATTTTAGAAAAACAGCAGGAAAGATAAAGGGAGTGAGGTGAGGAGAGAGCAGTGAGATGAATAGAGAGTAGCCAAAAAAGAATAGAAAAGTAAAGGTGATGAAGAGAGATGTTTCATGTCCATGTGAACTTCAGAAGATATGAATGTGTGCATGTCTGTTGCCCCTCATCCTGTCATATCTTACCTTAAATCTCAGGCTTAATATCTTTGACATAAGATGATGATGTCTACACCAGTCTGTGCATGTGAGTTGCTTTTTTCCACCATACAGCCATTTCTTGTGTGCTATTTTTGCTGGGTTTTCCTCTTTATCTCTTCCTCCACTTCACAGGAGACAGTGTAGAGCTTCTTATCTAACATGCAGAGACATTTTCAAACATCTTTTCAATTGGTAAGGAATTGGCTCCAACAGTTGGAGATGATCAAAAATGTACAAGATTCAAAGTTACAGAAACTCAACAGTTAGATAGCCTGGGAGCTATTAGCATTTGATTTTGATGACTATCCTCAGATCACTGAAACATCCACTCTAATTATTAATCCTGGCAAGTCTCAGAATGTAGCAGTAAGGAGTAGTGTGCATGTACAGAAGCTCTGGTATCCATATTCTCCACACACCCAAAAGTATAAACATCCAGCATTTAAGGTCCCATGCTATCTATAGGCAGACCAGAACGGAGAATGTGGCATTAATATTCATATATTATTAAAATTCTGCTACCATAGCTAACTATTGCACAGTTCTCCTTAAGGCACCAGTGAGCTCTTCAAAGAAATGGATTTATGAGTACTTTAACATATATTATAGAGCCCTGAATTTTAAAAAGCCTGCTATGTATATGTGTATGCACTTCTATAGTCTACATTGTCTTCTCTGAATGCTAAAAACCCTCTGACAGAACCACTTAGTGTGGAAATCTATACAATGGCACATCTGAAACTGGAGAAATGCTCTGACTAATACACACACACACACAGATACACACACACGCACATAGATACACACACACACGCACACACTCTCACACAGTTGCATTTAAACTGCTGCAGACTGGCGGCTTAACTCCTTCCATTTGCTCCCCTCACACACCTGCTCACTTGTGTGCTGGCTCAGAATGTGCTGTGACAGTTTGGCCTCGTGATCACAACCCCATGGCTGATATCCCCCTAATAATTTCCCTCCCCTCCCTCTATTTAAATGCTAACTGGAAGCATGTGTGTGCCATGAAAGTATTATGGGCTGCGTGTGTGTAGTGATAGAGATAAGAGGGGAGAGCATGTCGTGTGACGGAACATAAGACAAGTCACAAATACGCTGTGTTCACAGATTTTATCGAGGATTTACATTTTTTATGTGACTGAAATATTGAAGCCCTCCACCTGCCTGCAGCGTGTATCTTTTCCGACCCCTCCTCACCTCCTGTTTCAGGTTTTTTGAATTCTGGACAGGCCTTCAGATCTCTTTCTTTATATAGGCTTATATCTCACTTTCTTTCCCTCTTATTGCCTTCCTCTTGTGCCCTTACACTCCCCCATGTCCTCTTTTTCTCCCCCATTTCCTGTCTATCATTGCTGCCTTCCTCAGCTTATCTTATCCTCCCTCTTTACTTTGTCCCACTCTCTCTCTCTCTCTCTCTCTCTCTCTCTCTTCTGCCCATCCTTTCAATCTACTCTCTGGCCGCTGCTTGTTTCATTCTCTCTGCTCCTACCTAAGCCGCTGCCCCTCCCTCCCTGCCTCCCTCCCTGTTTTTCTCTCCCCCCGTCCGTGCATCTGTAGCTCTCTTTCTCTCTCTCACACACACACCTCTTCTTTCTCTCTCTGTCTCTCTCCATCGCTCCCTCTCTCGCTGTCTGTTCTTCCATGAAATTAAAGCGCTCTAAGCTGCTGTTTAATCAGAGCCTGTTTGAGAAAGTGCTGTGATGACAGAAACTGCCCATCCTACGTGTCTATGTATGCATGTGTGTTCTCTATATGTGTGTGTTTTCTTGACTACAATTTCATTTGATAAAGGGAAAAGGCATAGAGGTGCATATTCATGAATATCTCCATGTGTGTTTTTGCATATGTATATGTTTAGTGAAAGATATGTGTTTACATGACCATTAATACATAGACACAGACATAAATAATCAGTATGCTATTAACAAGTGACGTGGCCTGATATAGGGATGATTAACTATAGATCAGGATTTCTTTTCTGTTGGCAGCTGGACCAATGAACAGGGAACAGCACTGCAAATTAAAGGCCATTTTCCACCACCACAAAACAGTAGTTAATACCTCAGTGTTTGACATTGCCGAGGTGGGAAAAGGAAGGCATGAGGCCTTGATGCTGGTGAAAAAGCTGACTTCAGTGGCTGCAATGCCTTGTCTATCCGCAAGTATTTTCCCAGTGAGTGTGATTTTTAGTAAAGGAACTATCTGAAATAAAATCTGAAAATTGATACCACTTGTGTCTGTTGGCTTAGTATGAAGCTGGAGCAAGGAGGTGCTTAGTTTGGCTTAGCTCAGCATAAAGACTGGCATCATGGGGAGACGACTAGCCTGGGTGTCCAAAGTTTTTGAGGTTTGAGTTGTGAGCTGTGTGCGTGGTACAGGTACAGATATTTTCAGGTTTTTGTGTGTCTTTGCAATCTAAATAAATCTCTCTCTGTCTACAGTATATACTGTAGTATATTTGAGATTCCCTCAAAGGTTCCAGCCCTTATCAGTCTCAAAAACAAAGGACTGAATAGGGGCAAACTGCCACTGTATATCAATACAAAACAGACATTTACAGATACAGTTATATTAGATCCAAACAAACAAACACAGGCATTAGTCCCATGCTGTTGCTATGTACATAGAGCTTGCAGTCTCACACGGACTCAGAAGTTGCACAGATATACTATACAAACACACACAGACACACACACAGCAATTGAGGCATAATAGGAACAAACATGACCGATTCATGTGATTTGATAGTTGTTACAAAAGGCCATAGCTCTAGTCACTGTGGTGCAATCAATCTAGGACGTGTTCCACATATAACCTCTAGATGACAGTAGAGGTACAGCTCACTGATGGACTACTGTGATTGTGTGCATGTGTTTATGTACAGGTGTGTGTGTGTGTGTACCTGCAAAAAATCTGTTTATGTTTGTGTGAGTGAGAGAGAAGGAGGGTGCACAAGAGTCATCAAGCGGAAAAAAAATCAAGCAATGAAAGGTATTGAAGTTTTATTTTACCTGCGCTCCCACGCACATTGTTTTACAGACATTGGAGGGAAAATTGTCTACTCTAAATCTTGTTCATGCCACCATTTGTCTCTATAATCCATGGCAGAACAATAGGCTGATGTGATCAAACAGTATCATCTTGTTCCCTGGTTATTAAACATCACGTCTGACCCAGATTCCTGCACTGCAGTTACTGTCACACTCACTTCGTTTCTTAGAGTTGAACATAATAGAATGAGATAAAATTTTTTAAAAAAGGCAAGGACACATGATTTTATTTCAGTGCAGGTTTAACAAGGCAGTCAGTGTTGCTGTCAAACCTTCCCTCTGAGCCTAAATTAGCAATTCATCATTGTTCAATGGAGGTTTGTCATTTACTGTGTCCTCCTGCTGTACAATAGTCATTGTCTGCTCCTTCTATGCACCCTCCTTCCTTCCATCAATTTTTCATTTTCATCAACATACTTTTGATAGTTAAACGATTGTCTGTTCTTTCTTTCTTCCTTTCCTTGCTTCTTTCTTTCTTTCTTTCTTTCTTTCTTTCTTTCTTTCTTTCTTTCTTTCTTTCTTTCCTTCTTCCCTTCTTTCCTTCTTTCCTTCTTTCCTTCTTTCTCATTCTTATTTCACCATCTTTCATATCAGGTGAAGATTATGATCATCGGTAGAATCACTGCTGACCATCGACCAGTCTTAAGCCCCACCAACTGTCAGATACCTATCTGAGCTTTGACTGATGTGCGTTATCTCAATGTATGTACGTTGTCTGTGTGCAACATGCAACTGTGTGTGTGTGTGTGTGTGTGTGTGTGTGTGTGTGTGTGTGTGTGTGTGTGTGTGTGTGTGCGTGTGCGTGTGTGTGTGCGTGTGTGTGTGCGTGTGCGTGTGTGTGTGCGTGTGTGAGAATGCCCTGGGGTATGACACAGTGCCATCAGCTTGAGCTACTCCACATGATGAAGAGCCATTCACATGTGCTCCTCAGTGCTCCTCCCCCTCTTCCACCTTCATCTCTCACACTCATCCATCTCTATGCCCTCATGCTCAATCTCTCAATTTCTCACTTGGCCTTTGCGTCCAGCCCTCTGGCCTCTATCCCCTCCACCAGAGCTCTCATTACCTCTCTGTCTCTTTTTCAGTGACATCAAGTGACTGGCTGGCCATCGGTTCTTGACACCTTGATATCCTCCTCACTCTGCTGCTGTCTTCTTTTTTTCCCCTTGTGCTGCACCACTCATCATTCCTTACTCCCTCCCACTCCACTTTTGTTCTTCCTCTCTAATATCCTATTGTCCTTTCAATCCATACAGTTACTATCTCACCGTCTGTAGGTCAGACTCTCTGTCAGATAGTCATATTATTTTTTTTCCTTCTATCTCTGATGCTGTCTACATAATCATTGGATTGCTCTTTCTCTGTTTTATTCCTTTCTCTGCCATTCATATTTCCAATGTCAGTCCTGTTTGTGACTTTTAGATATACACAGCAAAGTTAGTTAGTTAATCTACAGCCAATATCATATATTTTACCAAATTCCTCTTTATGAAAGTCAGCATCCATCTCTTTTTTTGATATTCACCTCTCTTATTTATGTCTTTATTGGTCTATTTTGAGCTGTTTAATTTGTTTCTCTTGTTTCTTCTGTTCTTCTATCCAGATGTAAGTAAGGCAGAGAACATACACAGTAACTTCCACATTCACAAACCAGACACATACAGAATATTAGCGTATACACATTGGCTAATCACACGCCCTGTGTCAGCTGGAAATTAGAGACGAATAATTGAAGATATCTGATATACTAGACTGTTGTGCTGATGTCAAAGACCTGGACTAGTATTCCTGTCCATGTTCTTGTCTGTTGCCTATAGTGAAGGCACTGATTCTCATGCTCTGCTCTTGACCTCCTCATCATCTAGCTCACGTTTTTTACTCTGGCATGTCCACTGTGTACCTTCACAGTCATGGCCTGAGCGGGGCTTTTCAGTGATGAGAATCTCATTATTTTTTAGGAGGATGGGATCAGCTATTGGATGTTCCAGAGTGAGAGAAAATTAAGGTTGCAGCCCCTTGAAACATCTCTTGCCACAAATTAAAAATATCTTGTATTTTTAACGAAAGGGCACAGCAATAGCAGAAGGCATTTAGCACAGGGCAACGATACCAGCCAGAGAGCAGAGTTTTATCAGAGAACAGATGCTGCAGTCCCGATTTTAATTGGCTAATTCATGCTGAAAGTAAGTGCAGCAACAATTTCAAAATGAAAACTTTGTCCATAGTGGTCTAACTGTAATTAATTTTGAACTGTATAGCCTCATTAAAGAATACGTTTCATATTAAAAAAAAAAAGTAAGTAAATACAATATAAAAAGTGGCTACTACAGACTTCTGGACTTAGCGTCATGAACAACTTATGTGGCGTTTGCTTCGTCTCAAAGTCCGCTCAGGTGGGGACAATGGTTCATGTGTCTGCTCCTCTGATTGGTCACTTTCAGCACCAACAGTCTCTGACCTGGATCCTCCCTGTGGCACAATGCAACCACATTCTGAATTTTTGTTTTTTCATTATTTCATGTAGCTACTTCTGGCAAGGAGGTTATGATTTCCCCCGTTTTGAAATAAAAAAGGAACAAAAATACACTCTTTCCTATTTCTCCGTAAGAGTGAAATTGTGTTATGTACACATAATTGCCTGGGCACAGGTTTTAAACATAGGTGAAACAGTTTAGTAACATGCCAGGCACTTAACATATGAATTAAAAAAAAGAAAAAAGTGAGATACGTTTAGTTTTCATATTTATAATTACAAACTTAGGAAATTTTTCTACACGTCACCCACGTATCTCTCTTGCCTTAGATGCCACATAGGGTCAGTTGTCATTCTGCTGTCGCAAAGAATTTCAAGAGAAATGTACAGTGCAGTTTGATAAGTCACTCACTGTAAACTTTTTTATCTTCACATTAAAGAGCGTTGTATGAATTCTGCAATGTGTGGGACTCCTGACAACTCATCTGATGCAGTGGAAAAAGTCTGCTGTACTGGGGTGGAGGCAGACAACTAAGAGATGGATTCCTTTTCTTAATTTGAATATCAGCACTTTATTAGGAAGATATTATGGCATTAAGAGAAGTATGTTGGTGTCCTTCTTACTGTTGAATGATTTCTTTTAGAATGACACACTAGGCTGTGATGGTTACAACTTTCTTGTCTCTCCTCAGCTCCATCCACAATGAGACACTTCTATTCGTTTTTTAAAAAATCATGCATTACAAACCAAAATGAATAACTTTTCTTGTTTTTTCAGTTCTCACAGATGTCCTCTAAGCTGTATTGAGATATGTGAGCTTTGGATGTTCATATATTCCTTATTCCTGACTGCTTATGAAGGAGTTTGTATTTCAGTTTACTTAAAGCATCAAACCTGATAAGTACTTGCTTATTTCCCTCCTGCATCAAACTTTGCATGCCTTCCTCTTATTTTCACCTCTTTCTGTCTTTGTGTTGGTTAATGATATGATTTGCCAGCTTTGCCAGTTCCTCATACTGTTTCTCATACTGTTTCACTTAATTTGAGGTTATTTTCAGCATCTTGGTTTCAGTTGAATTCAATTAATACATCATGCATTCTGTTCACTTCAGAGCAATTTAGTTTGATTTGGTGAGATAACTTCAGCTCAGGATCCAATTTGTATAAGGCTAAATGATTTCTCTTTACTATAAATTTCAGTGACAGTGGCACAAGCACTCTGTGGTTAGCACTGATGCCTGACAATCAAAGCATAAAAGGTCCTGGATCATGGGCCAGCTGTTTCCATATTAATGTTTACCTGGTGTTAATCCTATAATGGACAGGTGACCTGCCTCCAATCCATTTGTGCATGCAGGGATGGTCTCCAGCCCCCTGTGATCTGAATACGAATAAGTGGGTATAGGAGATGGATGGATGAAAGCTCCAAACCACCTTTTTCAAGGTTATTTAACTATTTCTCCATTATTTATCAATATACTACCAGGATTATCTACTATTCCCCCTAGCCCTCGCCCCACCAACCAGCCCCCCTACCCTGTGCATACAAGGAGTCAGAAAAAATGGTGTTGACTGTGAATAGCTGACTACTTTCTCTCTCCTTTCTTTATCTCTGCCAGTTGCTGCCACGCTAAAAGGTTTCCAAACATTTCCAAACAGTCAATATATATCATGAGGCCAACAAGGAAAGTTTAACCAGGCAGATGACATTCAGTACAGTGCCATAATCATTGCCTCCTAATGAATTAAAAAGCCCTGACATTTCACAGTGCAATGCTTGTCCTTTTCCTGCAACTGCTCTGCTGTTGTATCCCTCCTTTCATGCATTCTGTCGCTCTTGTTCTTCCTCTTGCTTTGCTTTTCAATGTGCCTTCTGGCCTCTCGCTATGTTCCCCTCCCTACCTCTAACCTCCATTTCTATATCCCTCTCTCCGTCACTCCTTCTCTTTTCTTTCTCCTCGTCTGCTCATCGGTATGCTGCTGCATGCCCCGCTGTCTTTGCAGGCAGGGTGAGAGTCACTGTTTAGCAGCAGAGACAGAATCCAGCTGGAGGGTCATGACCCTAAATGACCAAGCATGCTCACACACACACATGCATGCTCTATAAGTCATACACCCACACTTCCCTGATGGCAGGAGCAATAGGTCATATGCCAACAATCTAGGAAGAGAGAGAGGTTGGAGGGAGAGAGGCAAAAGAAGTGAGAGAGAGTGAGAAACATTTAGGAATGAGATGGAGATATTTTCAGTGCCTGCTGAGCCATAATTGTCCTGTGGTTTGGTAGGGAGGGTGGCATGGAAGGATAGAGACATAGAAAAAAGAAGTAATGGTAGGGGCATAGCCTTCAGGAAAAAGTACTTTTGCAATAACATCAGAAAGTTTCTTTTGTCCTAGAATACAGATGAGGTCTGGTTGGATGACTCCCTCCCTGGATGACTGTTATGGGACAGACAGACACCCATGTGCACACTAACACACACATACTCTCTGGCTTTTCTAGTTTCCTTTGTTAGGCACATACATAGGCATGTATGGAAGAGCACCATAAAGAAATATGATAATAATCAGTAATGGCACTGATTCTTCTAATAAGTCAGCAATAGCACACTTACTAGAGGACAATCAGCATTTATAATATTAAAAAAGATTTTTGTAAACATCTGGAAAACCAAAACAGCATGTGATTTTGTTGGATTCGGTTCCCGGAAGTGTCTTATTACTTTCAAGAAATTATGGTGGTGACAAACATTTGTTGCTCAACAATCAAAGTATTTCTGGCCTGGTCTTTTAATACTGAAATACAATTGCATAAAGCTTGGAGGATTTGTGCAAAAACTGCATTACCAAAAAGATTAAAAAAAAAACCAAAACAAAACATAGAAGTGATCCTGTTGATAATGTCCCTGAAAGAGTTTGAATAGATATGGATTGCTGTTGTGAATTTTGTGGACTACTCAAGAAAAGCATCTCCCATTAACTCTTAGTATATTTACACTGGCATATTCTATATTCTAACATGGACACTTGATACTGCTGAAGCTGGAAGATTTTGCATGTGTTGTTATGATACATATGTATTTGTTTTGTATTTCAGATGTTTATTCTACTTGGTAATTAACATATTCATAAAGCACAATAGTCAAATTCTAAGCCACATTCAAATGTTTCTAATTTTTGACTGTTACAGCAATAGCCCACTATATGTAAAATTAAATATTTAAACATAACGTTTAAGCTTTTCATTGATATTACTGATTGTGTTGTACAGACCATGTAAGTGTTAATAGTAAGTTTTATACTGTTATGTCTTGTTTTCTTCTCTATGCCCCTTTGACCGTTAGAAAATTATGATTTCTCTTGGAATGTGTATACACTGTATACTTTTATGTAACAGACACATGGTGGCTTAATTTTCTTTTAAACAAACAAACATTAGCACTCTTGGTGACATACATACACATTATATCCCTCACTTTGTTCTCAATAAATTCATTCCAGCACGTTCATCTTATGGGGCTAATGGGAAATTATTTTGCTTCTGATCTCTAATGCTTGTCAACATGAAAGATCTACACAACATCATCTCGGATAACTAAAGACAACTCTAGAGTCTGTTGGAAAAAATAACTAGGGTTCAAAGCTCTAATCAGAGTAATAAAATTTATCTTGATGCTGTGAGGATTTTAATTAGAAGGGAATTCCCGCTGCCCATGATTACTGAGGCAACAGGAGACTTGATGTCTTTGAATCTGATGTTTATACCCTGAACGAACAAAAGCATACTATTATAATTCTTTTTTCAAAAAGTTAAAGATTAGTCAACAAATTCAGGCAGGGAAAAGTTCATTACAACAAACACAAGGTGAAACAAAACTACAAACAGGTGACAAATTAAAGGAAAAACCTGAATAAATGAATAGAGAAACATAACAAATACAGACGCTTTCACGCAGATGCACTGCATGGCACAAATAAACAATTAACATCCCATCATGCTCTGTGGCATGTTTAAAAATGCTGAGCAGGCCTAGTTGTCTCTGTTTTAAGATGGCAAGAGGAAAAGATCTAAGTGACTTTGAAAAAGAGTTTGTTGTTCGAGGACGGACGACAGGAGCTTCAGTCACAATCACAGCTCAACCGAGTGGCGTTTCAATGGGAGCAGCGTCTGCAATTACATCTACATTTTGATCTGTGGGAAAAATGTCAGTAAATAGGGTTAAAAATCCTAGTCTACAGAGCCCATTTGATGACCATGAGACTTGTGCATCAGTGAGATATATAAAGAAAAAACAGACGAGCTACTCTTCCTCTGATGATCGAAAATGTCAGTGCAGGATGTTATCAGGTTGTTTCAAAAAGAACAGTTAATCAACAGCCACCCAGAAAGGGACATTATAGCAGGGTTTCGGTGCGTAAACTCCCCGTTACAAAGATGAAGGCACATTTGAAAGGTTTGGAAAAAATAGTGATAATGTCAGAGGAGACAGGCTCCACCTGTCTCCTCAGAGGGAAGAGTCGCAGCGGATCGACACAGAGTTGACCCAGCGTGGTCTCTCCCCGACTCTCTGACACTGTCCCCGTCCATGGGACACGAGGGGTCACTGGATGCGTCCATCCCCTCCGGTACAGTCCCAGAGACTTGTAGAGTCAACGGCGAGGCGCACTGACACCGTCCCGTCCCTCTTTCTGGACCAGAACCTCACTAGGACGCGTCCAGTTGTTCCGTTTCGACCTTTTTTTCCTCCTCTGATTCGTCTCCGTCCGTTTCTCCGCTATCGCGAGATGGGCGCCGGTTGTCATGGGCGCCGGTTGTCATAGTAACGGCGGCCCCACACAAACGCTCCGAGCTCAAACGCCGCGTCGGCGGACGCCTCACATAAAGAAACATTAGTCCCGAGTTACTGAAATACTGATTTAAAGACCAAGAAAAGCACTGCGAAGTCAAAAGTGAAAGACTAATGGTGCCATCACAAGTTTGCAAACAAAGGTTAGTCGCGGCGAGGTAGTTGTAGACGAAATATTCTCAGCGGTGTGTGTAACTTTGCTGTGCTGTAACGTTACGTTAATTTAACAAAACCGTAGCTAGCTTCAATTTGACAATGTCTGTTATTATTATTATTATTATTATTATTATTATTATTATTATTATTATTATTACTATTGTCATTATTATTATTATTCCAATGTGTGTCACTTTTACTGTACAGTCGTCGAAACCTTTTAGGTGAGTTGCGAGTGTTATTTGGTGAAATGCCTCCTCCCTGGTAGATGCTGTGTGGAGAAACGGCCGTATACGTTAGCGTTAGTGTTGGCTAACGTTAGCTCGTCATGAAGTATTGTTTTCATGAGGCGAAAGGTAAATCTGGTCAAACAACTACACATTTTCTCGTTCGAAACATCCAATCTAGTCATGGGAAATATATTAACATTAGTTACAAAGGAATTGCTATGTATTATTATTATTTTTTGCTTTACAGTACATACTCTTGGTTTGGACTTAGACAACTCAGCTGTCACCTGAAGGTCTACAATAGACAATTTGAGTTCATGGCAAGAAAAGCACATTTGCAATCAGTAATATTAATAATCAAGACTGCATCCTATTCAGTTGTCTCCCTCCCCATTATACACAATGGCTTACTGAGACAGCTTCAATTGGCAAATAAACAATTATTACATACTTCTGTGGTTTTCCTGTTGTGACAAGTAAAAAAAAAAAAGTCCTCTCTTAAAAAGGTCTTTTACATAACTACCATGCAAGCAGACTTTCCATTAAGGCTCTGATTTTAGTTAGCTATACTATACTGTTTTACTTTCTAGTGGGCAAAGGTTTCATTTTAGCAGGTGAAATGTTAGGTTCTTTGTATATAGAGGTTACCCTCCTTGAGCAAATCATACAGTAGCTAATCACCCCCACTCAATGTCACTTTGCTATCACCTGAGATGCTTGCAGGTGTGGCTGTCTTGCTCTTGCAACAATATATTATATCTGCCTTGCTGGCTAATTTCTGTAATTGGCTTTTACTGCTTTAAAGAGTTGCCAGCAAATTTTCAAATGCATAAGTCTGCCAGATAAAATTATAAACACACAGGGTTGCTTGTTTTAACTGCCTCTTCTACATTTGAGCAAATCTGTCCCTGCTGTTTTGCTCCTTTCATTGCAGTAGTATTCATTTATGGCGGTGTGTGATTTAGCATTGGCCCAGTGTGATAGCCAGTTTTATGCCATTACTATTGCTTTTTATTGCAGTGGAGACTCTTTATAAAAAGCACAGCAGAAGACGCTGGAGGAATACCTGAGCCACCAGAAAGAGGAGACATGAATTTGAATGACTTTGTGGTGCTTGCTAAGGACAAGGCCAAATCCGTCAAACTCAATGCCAGGTAAGATGAGGTAAAATCAGTGATGTGATATAATGCACTTGGTAGAAGCTCATTAGACATACTTGTTTGCCATACTATTTCCATCTGTTCCCTTTATAAATTCTGATATTTCACAAAATAGAGTTCCAGTGAAATAAACGTTCTGTCCTGGATTCTGATAGTTTTCAGTGCAGTGTATTTGTTATTTCCAATATGCTCGGTGTCCAATCTCCTACTGTAGTTTCTCATTTGCCAACAGGTAATTGACTGAATTGATGTCTGGCTTGGTGGTAGCCTTATCCAGTGACTAATTGATTCAAGTATTGATCAGTCATGGCAACGGGGATCTACTAGTGCAGCAGATGAATTGAACATATCGATGAAAGCCTGGCTGTCCAATCTGATGGAGTAGGTCATTTGTATGATTGGTTGTTGTTGATTGATTTCGTGTGTGTGTGTGTGTGTGTTGTCATAGGAACCTGCAAAACTTGCAGATGGAGACTTTGACTCTGGCCCAGGAGAACAAAGAGATGGAGGAGAAACTGCAACAGTTGAAAGAGAGCATGAGTAAAGAGAAGGAGGAGAGAGGGTGAGTATTAGTATCACAGTGTACTAGAGAAGGAAGAGAAAGGAGAGGGAGAAGTGGTGAGGAATGGGGCACACTTATATGGTGAAAATGGAGGTAAGACAGTAAAAAGCAGTAGGCAGAAAAAGCTGATGATTGAGTGAAAAAGGAAGAGAGCAGAGAAAAGAGGATAGTGTAAATATGTGCATGATGGGCTGCAGCAGCAGGGAAAGACAACAACGGAAGTGGGAGATTCATATTTCTTTGTCAATGGTCGGCTTTTACCACTCCTTGTATTATCTGCATTCAATCATGTGTTATTACTTTGTTGTGGTTTGACTTATGTGGGATTTTATGTAAACTCCACTAGTGACATGGCTCCAATGATGGAGCTGTCCATCTGTGAGTCTATCTGACTGTCCAACTCTAACAGAGAGCAGGATATATCATTACATGATTAATTCCCATAAAATTTACTACTCAAATATATACATTATTAGAAACTGCTTATTCTGATAAAATTGTACCATTATCTCTGTCACAGTGACTTGAGTGGGGCAGGAATTGCAGAAAGTAAAGGGAGGGATCATAGAGAGGACAGTAGGGGAAGGAAAGGAAAAAGGGAACTGCTCAGAGAAATTCCATATAGCAAACATTCAATGCAGAAAAACATCAAGTCCAGATAAACACATAGTAAACTGAGCAGTTGACTAATGGAGAGATACGATACAGTGAGACAAGTAGAGAAGTAGGGAAAGAGGCTGCAACAGCCGTGGGAGAGCAAAAAGAGCAGAGACACCGAGTAATAGATAGAAGTTGATGTAGGAGGATACTAAATGAGGGAGAGGGGGAGGTCAGTGACATCTCTACCTATAAAGATCAAGGAAAGGTTGCCATGGAAGGAAGAAGGAGCAGTCAAAAATCCACTCATAGATAAGGTAGGGTCATGCCCATGTAGTGGATTATTCTAAAGGTCAGTGGAGCCCTACAGACACTTGGTCCCAACAACTTGTATATGATATTACTCACATTTTCCTTTCACTGGAATCGATGACCAAAAATGTACCACACAAGTGAAAAACAATAATGAGAGGGCATGTTGAGCACAGATGGAGGACATAAGAATAAACAATGGTAAAATGAAGGTGTGAAAATTCACCAGGAAAGCATTTGATTTTAAAATAATTATCAAAATTAAAGTAATAAAATTACTACCAAATGACAAATATTGATGCAACTATCATACTTCTTTTTAGATTTTCTTTCCTTCATTTTCCTAATCAAAATCAAAACCATTAATTCAGATTGTGTCTGCACTGTATTCTACTTGACATGCTTTTTTTTGGCCCCTGTTATTGTTGCTATATTTTCAAGAATAATCCTTCTTGAAAATGGTTGCAACATACAATATATTAACTGTCGCTTTTCTTTAGAGTAATTGTGGGGATTTAGAGTGGCTTACAAATATTCTGGTCCAACATGTGCTGTGTTGCCCAGCAAATGCTTTTTAATATTTCTATGAATTCTTCTCAAAAGTTTATTTCGTTTTTAGAGGCTAAGACAATGTTAAGGCTGGAATTTCACAAGCCAGCGATAAAGGTGAGAAGGGTCTTTCAGTATCCAGTTCAGCTCAGTTATATACACTGTTTCAGAGGCTTGTATATATCACTCTTCAAAGCAGATGAACTGTATGTTATTCCCATGATACAGTTCAGTGAGCTTTCAGATCACATCAGCAGCCCTTTAGGAAATGAATTGTTAGATATCTGAAAAAAGAAACAAAAAAAACCCCTAAAACAAAGCAAGAAAATCTCTTGTGACAAAGAATACAATATCAACTATAGATTTTAAATAATTTTTTCTCACAAATTCATAGCTTATCTCTCACTTGATAACTTCTGTTTTTTTCATATTTATTAAGAGACCAGTTCATATTCAAACAAGCCTAGACTGAACTTGGTGAGACTGTAGGAACACAGTGTGAACATGTTCTCTTAGAGGTAGGTTTATTTTCCACCTTTAAAGGCCAGGTCTGCACATAATGAAATTGCCTGAGTCACCATGAAAATTGATTTTTAGCAATAGGAACAGACTTTTATGTTAGTCTCAAACATTTCATTCTATTTCCATGTCTCATTTGAGATGAAGTTCTGTCTGTTATCCTGTTTTCATAATCAGCGGTGGGCAGAATACAATAGTAGGCATTTTTCTTTTAGTGATAAACACTTTCTATAAAGTGTTTGAAGATATATGTCAGTGATGACTTGGCTTTCATAGGACCACATCTACTCTAACTGAGTCAGGGGCATCAAGGCTGAATTAATTATATTAAATACCATGGAAATGCAAACACATAGTGCAAAGGCACAGACACTCAAACACATGCTGCCATGAATTTCTATTACTGGCATATTAATGTTTTGTGTGTCATATGTGTATCTATGTCTATAAGACTATCAATATAATAAAAATCTTACATGTTCATCCTCACATTAATTTAAAATGGATTGGTTAGCTGACACACGCACACACATGGACACACACACATACACACACACACACGCACACACACACACACACACACACACACACACACACACACACACACAGATACTTACACACAAACACACACACAAACACACAGGCAGGTATTTGCACATATGCAACAGCATTTATTTTGTCTTCCCATTTCATTGCAGAGTATGTACCTGGTCGATTACTATGACTATTTTCCAACAAATTCAGATTGAGGGGCATCCCAGCCGGTGTGAGCAGGAAATTAATTTGCAGAATGAAAACAAACACTGGTTATTAATGTGATTGTTTTATTCTGCATTCCCAGTTCACCCCATTTCATCTCATTTCATTAATAACACAGAGATGTGTTACCCCTCTGAACTTATGGAGAACAGTGCAATAGGGGCTTATATCCCAGTATATGGGCACATAACTCAAGAGACATCTTTAGAGAGAAGCAGAGTACGTACATTACCAATGGACCCCTTCGTAACAGCCAGAAAAGGGTACACCAACATATTCACATGAACATACATTTACAGGAAGCACTGCTAATTACAGTATCAGTGATATAGAGCTGAGGTATGATGAGAGACACACTTTCTGTGTTATGTATGGATCATATTCATACATCACCACAAACAATCAAAATGCATAGTATAAATTATAATTGTAGGTTAATGTATTAAATGTTTTATGAGATGTGTTGTGTGTGTATATGTCCTTGTATATGAATACTACTTTGTTTCTCAGTGGAGGCCTAGCCCTAATTAAGGAACCATACATCAGCAAGGGGATAGGGCCATCTTGTCCAGGCTGCAAAAATGATGTGCACATAAACAGTGTTTTCTGTCACAATGAAATACTGCAACATTTACTGCTTCACTAGTCCCAAGATATGACAACCGGTGTGTGGCTTCTTGTGTGTATTTTGGATAGTAGTCCTCCATAAATAATGGCACTTGTATTTGTGTGTTTTTTTCAACACTTTAAGGGCTACACAGGGTACTACACTTTTTTGGCTATGTCTGTCTTGTGTTCCTTAATCATTAAAGACACGTTCAACTCTACAGGACAGGAATCCTTTTTAAGCCCCATGTCTTTGAAATATTACAGTATAATCTTTGACTGATCTTCAGAAATATTTTACATTTATGTGAGCCAGCTTGAAAGAGGCAGAAAGATACAGCACGAATTGGTGTATATGTGACAGGGACTGTGTGAAGGTAGGAGAAAGACTCAGCTGGCTCAGCTACAAAGTGTAAATAGATGAAATAGTGTACTCTGGATGTGATGTGACTGAGAGGTAACTGGTAACTGGAAAAACAAGATAAATTTATATTTAGAATAATTCTTTTTCGTTATTTTGACTTTACTGTTTAGAAATTAAAATTAGCGAATATTTCTTTTCAGACAAGCTCTTGTTGATAAGTAATGCTCTGTTGATTTGTTTTCATGTGCAGTGGTGTCACTAATCAGTCTTGACTGTGTAGAGCTGTTGTCAAGAATAGCATACTGTAGCAGAATATTTTAACACCTTTTTTCGCTTCTAGTGCTTCTGCTGGGTACAGATGAAGGAAGGAAGCAGGGTCTCTGTAATTCACAGCAAGTCTTTTGAGTCAGTTGACGTGGATCAGCTGATTAGTTGTGCTACTGCTTTTCAAGTACGGAAATACTGAAAAAAATTCTGAAAATACTGCTGTATTTATTTTTAAGCGTTTTTTCCAAAGCCAGTTTATATTGTATATTTGCTGTCTATTGAAAGAGGATGGACAGTAGAAGAAAAGTCAGTAGGATATGTGATGAGGCTGAAAACACAAGAGATTGGATTGAAGAGGAGCAATCCAGGTGTTAATTACATTATTGGGTACTAAAATAAAGCAGACACACATGCTGTCAGGCTTTTACAGTGGAACTTCAGATTAATGTAGCCACACTTCCTTCCTATCTTTTCTGAAAGATGTGTGTAGTGATGAAGCAGATGTGAAACGCAGCTTAACAGTTTGAATCAATTAATTAGCACACCTCTAATGGAATAGAGGAAGCAGTTCTCATCAGTTTCCTCAGACGGACATGGGAAAAATCAGACTAGGGTGGGGGTTCGGTGATTAATCAGTTGTCCTGGTGTATAATGTGAAGGTTACCTGGATTTTCTCTAAGCTTCCTCCTTACCTGTCTTTTCCTCTCAGAACGGGTGTATCTTTGAAAAGCCTTTACTCTAGGTAGTCAAGCTGTGATTTATGGTCAGGCTGTGGAGTGTACTTTGTATCTGTGTTATGCACCAGTTTGTATTTCCTCTCTCAACTTGTCTCTTAGATTGCAGAGCTCCCAAAGTAGATGAACTGTTCATCTTGTCTTAGAGTTGGGCTACACTCACACACCCACTCTCATGTGCACACCCCAAGAATAGGACAGCAAATGCAGTTTGCTGAGAGGGGTGTGGTATAATCAGTTCGTGAAGAGTACACAGGAGATAATAAAGGCAGACTGGCAGCTTGGGGCAAAAGCAGTACATCATTCCCTGCTTTGGTCTGGCGAGTCACAGAATCAGTGCAGCTTTGTCTTTAGGCCTACGTGACTAACAGACACGAGTTCTTGTGTTATCTAAAGTACAGTTAAGGTTCCCCTTTTCCTGCTTCTTTTGCTGTCTCTTTGACGTGCTTCTCTCACTTTTCTATATCTGTAGTTGTTTGATTTATTTCTTTTGGGTCCTCTTAGCACCTGTTCCTAAATATATGATCACCTGTAACCTGGAACTGCTGATGCTGGACTAAAAGGTGGTACTGTTTGTGTTTATAGGATTCTGTTTCTAAATCTGAATGTGTGTATGAGGGATGCAGATGTTGTCAGTTCTCCTTTTGGGTGAGATGGGTCTGTTAAAGGTGATAGTTGTGTGTATGTTTTTGTGTACGTCCTTTTGTTTGCAAGATTTTTGTGTCACCAGGTACAACATGTGATGTTTGTCTTGGGATACCATTGAATTATTTGCCATTTCCTTCAATAGTGGCTTGCCCAGATCTAATGTGAAACTCTCCTAACTATGTTTCTTCTGCTTTGACTTTGATGAAGAAATGTTTTTTGACGAGGTGGCATTTGGTGTTGTGGTGTTGTTTCCAATATGAAGGTTATGACACAGAAGTTGTCATCTGCTATCCGTCCACTAGACAGTGAAAGGTGCACAGTGATGTTTGATAGTTGCGTGTGAATATGTATGTGTGTCTGTTTTTTCTCTGTGTAACAGGTGTAGTCAGGTCACTGCATGTCATTCTCATCGCGCTGCTGGCTTTGAGTGAAGTCAAGGAAGTGTGTGTGTGTGTGTGTGTGTGTGTGTGTGTGTGTGTGTGTGTGTGTGTGTGTGTGTGTGTGTGTTTGTGTGTATGTAAAACAGAAACATTGACTCTGGGAGTCTGTCTGCATCTGTGTGTTTCTAAACTAAGCCATTATTTTTTTGAAGTGTGTGTTTACTCATATTTATACAGAATGCGTGGATGTAACTGAATGTGTATCTGTGTGGATAATGAGATCTTTGCTAATGCAAAGTCCACAGACATACACAGACAGACACACACGCTTTATCTCTCCAGGTTCCTTGTCCTGAGGGGACACCCTGTCATCCTGTACTGATGAGGGTTTGCCTCAACTGTCTCCCCTAGCGACAGTGCAGTTGCCAAGGTGATGTCGCCCGGGTGATTACCTGACGCCCACCTTACGTGTCAGCACTACACTGCAAAGGTGTCAGGGATGTTGGCAACTCCTGCCAACACATCTGCACGCGCACATATATACAGAGAGACACACGCTCATACACAAATAGAGTCTGACTTCCTGTGCCTTGACAGGCTGCCAGCTCAATCCAAAATAAACTTCTTTCAAAGACAGCCAGACATCACAATAGCATAAATAGCATAAATAATTCAACAACATGAGCATGAATAACTCACATCTAAATGAGGATTCCTCTCCATTTCTTCACTTTTTGCAGCTGACAGGAGTGTCCTGCATGAGTGTATTGTCCCTGCATGCAAACGTGTGTGCATTTACATTTTTTTTCCTGTATTTATATCTGTATCTATGTCTGTTAATATTCATGTTTGAGTGGATATAATTCCTGTTACCTCTCATGTTCTGTTTTGTGAGGTTCAATAGATCTCTATTGTCTATAATTTATGTTGGCAAAGCCCAGTTCTTGTGTATATGTGACGGTGTGTGGGAGAGTGCCTTCCTCTTAACAACACAAGGACAATGTTATGATAAATTAAAAACTCTTTTCTGTTTTGTCGTATTTGTCCGAGAAAAATGACAAAAGATATCATTGTGTGTTTTGATGTGTATTTCTTTGCCTGTGTTGCATTATGTTGTTAATGAAGGATCTTAGTTATTATGTTTTCAACTTCCCTACCTAGATCAAGAGTGATTGAGACATTTTTGGACATGTAAGATATGTCTCCTTTTAGAAAAAAAGCATAAACAATTCAAATCAAAGCCTGAAACCTATATAAGGAGTGTTTATCTTTTATTTATTAATTTTTTAGAAATTATAATTGTAATACTGTAGACGAGGTATATATGTCAAATTCAAAGGTCTTGTATTACAAGGTTGTTGATTGAAAGTTACCAAAGAAAAACTCTTCTCCTTTTGTCACTGTGTCTGCTTAGGCATTCAGGGGGGTTTAGATGGAAGTCTGGACAATGTGGTTCCTTAAACAGCACTGCTCTAACAAACAGCGCCAAAAAGAACAAGGAGAGCGGATTTCAGAAGGTACAAGAGGAATCTGTGTATATATATGTGCGTGTGGGTGTGGTCTGTTAATTTTGTCTGTGTATATGAACCCAGATTTGTGTTTGTATCATGATTTTGAGCTTGAGGTAGTTACTTTAACCTGTACATTCATGACTGTCATTGATGTAAGCTGATTATGATTAGTAAGTATTAGTATGAGTAAATGCTCATTACTACTTGAAACTAAAATACATTACTTGTACTGATGCTTGATTCCTTAAACTGTGAGAGGCTTTTTCTAAGGGTAACCTGCACTGTAATAGATGTCTCCAAATACCTATTTGCATGTAGGCTGTAGATGTGCCATGTAGCTGCATCCATGAAAATGCCAAAGTGTTCTGCCAATCCTCCAGGGCACCATGCATTGTTTGAGATGGGATTCAACTTTGCAGTCTGAGACTTGATTTGAGAAATTATTGCCATAGATCCAAGGGGAGGAACCCTAATTTCTTTGAGTTCACATTAGAAGAAATAAATTCATTTTCTAAAGTTAATTACTGCTTCAGATTGAAAACAAAACAAGAATGATTTTATTCTCAGCATTTTTATTTCAACAGAGGTCAGCCCCTGCTATTAAATGTCCCTTGTAAAAAAATGCTGATTTTCACTGAGAAGCCATAGACATAGTTATGGCTGTTAAAATTAGCAACACAGTCTAAATGCTAACATGAAAATGGTAAACTTCTAAATGCAGCAATGTGGTACATTCAAGGAGACTTCAGGTTGTCAGCAGTTTGATAACACCAAATGGATATATGGATATAATCAGGAAAAAAAGCAAGTTTTTATGAATTAATTGATTCTTTGTTTGCATATTCAGCAATGTAAAAAAAAGCAATCTAAAAAAAAAAAATAATAATAATAATAATAAATATATATATATATATACAAGAACACAAAAAGCCTGTGCAGGAATCTTTGTAAAGCTGAGAGTTCATGCAACTGTTGCCACTCATTTGTTTCTCCCTGTCTCCTCAGCAGCTGTCAGCCGGCAAGGTGAAGATCCGAGTGCTGAAGGATGAACCACTGACAGGTGAGTTGTTTACACCCACAACCTGGGTTTCAACTGTAGGTTCCTGGTAACAGGTAGACATCACACAGATGTGTACTCAAAAACTGGTCCTTTGATACACTATCTTGTACTGAAAGTATTTCTACCCTGTGAGGTTAGCATTGAAGAGCAGCTACAGAGCACAACCCTGGATACTGATAGTGGTTCAATGTCGTGCCCACAGTTACTTCGGTAAGGTGGGTAGTTGCCGTCACAGGCTGGCCCCTGTGACGGCGGAGTTTTCTTGTTAAAGATTGATCTCTTTACCCAGAAGCCAACTTTGGCAGAATTATTAATATTTTGAACGTTCCTGAGGCACAAGGTCACACTTTGATTCAGCATGTTTCAAAATGTGCATTTATTATTTTTTGTTAAACGTGTGTAAGGACTGTATTTGATATATATAATTATAATATAATTGTAGCATGTAATACATCCTTTGTTTTTTTAGTTATTTACTGTATGATACATTTCACAACTGTGGCTAAAGATTTCAACTATTTGCATGTGTATGTTAATTGTTAATCTTTTTTCTGCACAAAAACCACAAGTATTCAAGCATCTGATTCTTGTCGAATGTTTTTGTATAAACTGTATTGTATTTCTCTGTTTGTCTCTCCATTAATGTTTGACAAGGCAGATAGTCAGTTACATAACTATCTCTAAATGTCAGTGATTTTAAATGAAATCCCATTGCCAATTGATTACCAACAGTTTACCTGCTATTTCTAGCTCCACCTCAGCAACCACCTCCGACCCCTACCACTGATCTCAGGAAGACAAGAAAAAAAAGACTGAGGGGAGCAATCGGTGGACAGTGTGAAGTTGAGACCGCTGGACTAGTATGGACACAAACAAACACACACAGTCACACACAAACAACACTGTTGGGCTGGAATTCCTGTAAATACTTTTTTTTAAAGGGGTCAGATGTCCCTAATTCATTTTGCTATTTCTTTATTGGTTGAGCTCATATAAGTGTAAGTATATTTATAATTGATACCTCACTCTGATACTTACTCACACACAATCATTTACTCTCCCTCATTCTCTCTTTTTTTCTAGCTGTCATCATTCTCCATCTGTCTATCTGTTCATCTGTTTCTGGTGCTATACTGACTCCTCTTCTGCCCCTATCTCTTTCTATATTTTTTTCTAAACTTCTTTTGCATCAGCTGTTTTCTCCCTCTGTCATCCAGGTGCTTGTGATCTTCCATTAAGCCCCCCCCTTTCTATTTGCACAATGTGTTTATCTGTCATTCTTTCTCGCTCACATTTTAACACCTTTTTGTTGTCCTTCTGTCCTTCCCTCTCCCATATCCTTGCTTGATTCTGTCTTTCTTTTTCACCCCCTCCATCATGTTTGTCCGCTTTTTTCACTCCTCTCCCTGCCTCTTTCTCACTGTGCCTCCACTGTCCAATCTGTTGGTCTATCTGTGTGTTTGTGTTTGCACTGATAACAGTTTAGCTGAATCCATTCATCGATACTCAAGACCTCTGAGGGTACTGTTGTTTATTCTTACTCGCTCTTCATCCACTACTGCTCAGGAGGAGGTACCACGGCCTGCAACTCTATGTGTGAACAAGAGGGAGAGAGAGAGAAATGAAAACCCTTGGTGTCAATTTGTGTATGTGTGTCTGTGTGTGTGTATAGTTGGCTGTAGAAAACTGAGCTGAGTAATGCATCCTTGATGACCAGTCACTCCCACATCCCCGCCTCCTAAATCCTCAGCTACTTGTCTAATTCCTATCCTATGTCTGACTGCGAAGCCAGCAGAGTTTAGTATTGAATAACTGATGCTTCTGAGAGACAGTGAGACAGGGAACAAGAGAAATTGATGGAAGGAATGCAGGAGAGGGAGGGGACTGATTCAGCTGACAGCCACCATTAGTCTGTCCCTTTTCTTTGAAATAAGTTATTTTAAGTGCAACACACACAATGTGTTAAAATGTACTATGGTAATTTGCTTGATAGTGCATCTGATAATGATGACACTGAATTGCCCAGTGAAGGGTCCAGTGCCCACAGTGTCCCATAGGAATGGACTTAATGCTTATAGTAGTCTGAGCAGGCACATAGTCTAAATTCCCACACAAATACATGCAATCTAGTCACTCACACACACACATTCTGGATAGCCCGTACCCTATAATGTTGGCTATAAAGGAGTGTTATAACTCTTTATCTGTCATTATGTCTGGAACTGCACTTAAGCTCACAAATGCAAATGCACATTCCCACACACTCATATACACATCTGGGCTTGTTTGAACTATGACATGTGCGCACATTGCATTTCTAGCCTCTTCCTGTATTCCAGAATCATCCGGGCAAAAAAAGGACCTAATTTCCTTCTGTGTGGTAAAGAAGAGCACAGTGATATGCACTTGGCAGCCTGATAAGGATGCCTAGTCCCTGGGGATTGGCTCTAATTTATCCTCAGGCCTGAATGGGGAAATAAGGCCCTGCTTTATGGGACTATTAAAGAAAAATGATACAGCGGTATGCTTGCATGTGCTTGCACTCGCACGCGCACGCACACACACACACACAACCACACACACGCATTACACGCACACACTCAAACAAACTGATATAGTTTTTGAAAGAAGGCTAAAAATGAATAACAGAATGTTACAAATAAATGCATTCATTAATATGTAATAAGAGCTAAAGGAGGGGGGAGATGAGAGGGCAGTGTAAAAGGTAAGAGGTGGGATTAATGGGTGAATCTTTTGGTAGAAATTTGCACTGTAAGCCCTCTGTTGATCCACCATAAATTAGTTTGGAACATTGGATAGTTTTGTTTATAGTAGTGTATTAGTTAACTAAAGTTTCTATTACAATAAGCAGTGCCTAAATAGTTAAACAAGGAGCAAAAGAGCAAGAAAGGGACTGAGAAAGAAGGTTCCAAGTCATTAGAAAGGGAAATACCATATATCTTACTGCCACAAAAAACAGTAAAATCTCAGTGTAGATGTGTAGTATTTCTACTGTTCTTTCAAAGAGCACACTAAACTATACTTTATGAATTTGACACAGTATTAATGATGAAACCATCAATACTGAAAAATAAACTGGCATACCAAATCAAGGGAACCAAAGGAATGATAGCTGTTTATGTTCTGTTTGATGTTGAAGTCCCTGTCCTTTTCTCCCTCCCACCATCCCTTTCCCGTATCCTGTCTTCTCCTTTGCCGTCTCCACTCCTCCTGGCCTCATTTGTGTTCTCCGTCCACCCGGTCCAGGCCTATCTCCCCAACCTGCTGATGCAAGGACTTTTCCACACTAATAAGACCAGATTCTCATAGATGGAAATGATAATGACCTCCCTTAAGATGCATTCCCTCATTCACCCACACAATACATGAACAAATACATACATGAACACACAGGTGCTCTCTCCAGTGCTCTCCTTTGTTCTCTTGCTCTCTCTCTGACAGACACTCAAACAACCAAACACACACACACACACACACACACACACACACAGACTTTGAGAATTTGTTTCAATATCAACCGCTCATGTCAAAGTTTGTTTGGCGAGGTTGCAGTAAGAGGAAGGGTTATTGTATCCAAATTCAGGTTTAAATCGTTAACAGGTACTATTAAGGGTTCTGCTGGTCACTGCAGACGTTAGCACATGAACAGACACGCACGCACACACACACTCACACACACACACACACACACACACACACACACACACACACACACACACAAAAACATGCACACAGACTGCACTGTGTATCTGTTTTTAGATCTGTTCTGAATGCACTGAGAACTACTGTATTGGCTGCTTTTCCAAGTTTCACCAGAAGGGAGCACTGAAACTTCACAGAATTATCCCCATTCAGGTTAGCATGTTCCCATGTGCATATAGTTTTCTCCTCTCCTCTCTGTGTCTGTATCTCTCTTTTGGTTTCTCTCTGTCTCTCTTTCTTTTTCAGAGATACTTTCAATAATATCTCTTCTGATCCCTCTCTGCTTCACTCATTCTTTCTTTTGCATTTCTTGCATCCCTGACTACAGTAGCTACTTATCTCAACCTCTCGTCTTTTTTCCCTTCTATCTCTGCTTCTGCACCCAATTTCACTTAGTATGTGCCCACACACATGTTGGTCTTTCTATAGTTGTGAGGACTCATTGATGTAATGCATTCCTTAGTGCCTTACCCTAAACTTTAACATCATAAATAAATGGCCAACCCCAACTCTAACCCTAAATGTAATTCTAAACTGAACCTTAACGCCAGGTCTCAACTCTTTTAAGCTCTGAGGAACAAGCCAAACTGTCCTCACAACAATGATTTTGAACCAAAATGTGTCCACACAACGAGAGAAAGACATTTACATACACAAGCACACACACACACACACACACACACACACACACACACACACACACATACACACACACACATACTAAGACCCAGTCACATACTTACATTTATTTATTCAAACTAATATGAGGTTCATGAGATACAATATGCTGTGTTGTCAAAACACCCTTTAAGTAGCTTTATGAATTAAGAAAAAACTCCATTTATAGTATTTATAAATTAAGAACATGTCAGAATTAAACTAGACACACACACACAAGCACATCTTCCACGTTTTTTCTATTGCTCAGTTTTGCAAGCAAAATTTGTCATTAAAGATGGGATTTTGTATCAAACTAATTATTCTGTTGTGTAGTTGACATCAAAAACACTAATTTAAGTTTTAAAGAAACATTCTGCTATATTTCAACCAGGTGTAATTACTGTAATTGTGGCCATTTTGACTCTATGGGTTATGATAACTTTGCACTTGCCACCATTGTTAAAGAGATTTGGGTAGAGAGGACTCAAGCATAACAACTTACATGACAAGAGGTAGTTCACCCATGTCCTTTTTTATCTTTGGGCCACTATAGCACATTTAAGCCACGCTGTGGCATGCCAACCTGTATATAACCGTGTTGAACAATGATATTATGGACCTTCTTGATAGCAAGACCAAGCTATCTTGGCCCCCACAAGCTAAATTGATTGATTATGGGGACTAGGGAAAGGAATACCGTTTTTAAAGGTCTGGCCATATTCAGCTATGGTGTTTTAGTAGCTCATGTGTAGCTCATGTGTAGTGTAAGAGTCCCTCGTGGCATTAAGCTTTTATCCCACTCCTTTTGTTTTATTCTTACTTTGTTCTTGTAATGTTCGGAAGGCATGTTTTCACTTTCTTTCACAGTCTCCTCATGTCTACTGACTTATGTTTGTGTGTGTGTGTGTGTGTGTGTGTGTGTGTGCGTCTGTGTGTGTGTGTGTGTGCGTGTGTGTGTGTGTGTGTGTGTGTGTGTGTGTGTGTGTGTGTGTGTGTGTGTGTGTGTGTGTGTGTGTGTGTGTGTTGGTATCTATGTTTCATGTAGTTACACCATGTACTCTCTGGCGTATGTGCTGCTTCTGTCCTGCTAGCTGTGCTGTTTTTTCCCTCCCAGGATGTATGTGAGTTTTCTTGGGCGCTATTATCTAGGAGTACTCACAAAGAAATTGAATATGCTATGATGTGTGCTTTGTGAGTATGCCTCGATATGGCTATGGCTATATGAATATACATTGTTTGATACATGTGTCAAAATTTTCTTATATTTCTGTGTGCATATATATATATATATATATATATGAATGTATATTTCCCTATGCTTTTGTTTGTGTAGCTTCAGATGCTTTGTGTTTTTATGCATAGAACAATACACTGTAAACTAGCCCGTATGCAGTATTGGGAATCTCTTTATGCAGTGATTATGTCCATGTGTTACCTGACTTCTGGTTGGGTCAAAAGACTAGTATATAATGTGTAAATATGATGGTAGAACAAAGCTATACACACTGACAGAAACATCAAATGCACACATTGAAAAAGCTCTGTAAAAACACAGAACAATAATTTCTTCATATATCTCTTCAGTATTAATCTGTGTTTCTCTCCTCACTGCAGTACTTGGTCATACATGGGTGGAAGTTCACTCAGTTTTGAACACACGCATGCATACTCTTATTTTATCACACACACAAAACTGTGTATTTTGGCAGGACATAAAGACTGGGGATTATACACATGCAGCTGACGCAGGCATCTC
Source organism: Istiophorus platypterus (assembly GCA_016859345.1). NCBI lineage: Eukaryota > Metazoa > Chordata > Actinopteri > Istiophoriformes > Istiophoridae > Istiophorus > Istiophorus platypterus. Next base: position 18,201,924 of record CM029116.1, on the reverse strand, counting down.
TCTCTCTTGTCAGCTAATCCTGTTTCATTTGCCTTGGAAAGAATGAGGGAGGGAGGGAGGGAGAAACAGACAATGAGAGACAGAGAGACAAAAAAGAATATTAATTTCATCAGTATGCTGTGTTTTGGCTTTCATCAGACCCTCATCGGGTCGTGTGTCCAGCCTCTCACGCACACATACACACACACCCACACACACCCACACACATGCACACAGGCATACACACAGATTTAGCGTAACCTGTGTTAAGTACCAGATGGGTGTGGTAAGCTGTATTAAAACACGTAAGTTAAATAGCATACTTAATTTAACAAATTTAAATGCACACACACACACACACACACACACACACACACACACACACACACACACACATTGGAGTCCTTTTCCACTATGACACTCATTGACATAATATATTCTGTACCTCCTAACCCAAACATCAACCATCACACCATCACAGCTAAATCCCTATCTCCAACTCTTACGCTAACACTAACCTAAACCTAATTAACACCAAGTCTTATCCCTCACAAATCAGTCTCTGCCCATCAATTTTTGCCACATTGACACCAGTCCCCATGGCTTAGTGTGCATTCAGGTCTTAGCCCCCCCCCCCCCAATCCTAATTATGGTAGTCAAAGCCAAAAGAGCTCTACATAAGCCTGCCCACCACCGCTTGCATGTTGTGGAGTCCCAAAGGGAAATTTTTATTTTTCCTTTCTGCTTAAAAAGGCATGTCACAGGTGCTGGTTCCAACAGCATCCTGGAGTTGGTATGAGGGGGGGCTGTCCTGATTAGTTGTGGTTGATACTAATTTTTGTTGGCTTAAAACCTAGAATTTCCAAAAGAGGGACAGTTTTTCTGTGCACTGTTCAGAGCTAATGCACATGCGGCAGTGGGGATTTCAATGACTATGGGCATGATTATGTTAGCCTTGGATGTGTGATGCTGCTCTGTATGTCCGGTCTGTAATGAAATTCATCTTAACACTCTGATGGGTTTGTATTCACAACATCTGATCCAAAAATGGTGGCCTACTGTATCAAAACTGTTGTTTTAATTTTTAACCGTGATACTATTAGAGATTTAGATTAGAATTTGAAAGGAGACAAATATTTTATTAATAACTTATTTGTCTCCTTTCAAATTAAACCCATTGAGTGTCAGTGTTTTTCAGTAAGTCTGCAGGCCTACCAAATAATGTTTCTTTGAATAAATGTGGACCTCTGCTACCGCTACTTCCAATGTACCTGAACTAGTGGTCAAATGTGCAGGTCAGTTTTGGTGGAACAGTGACCGTTCACCTAGCCAAATGCTATTTGCTATCTTAAAGCATGCAGTGCATCCTTCTCATGTGACGAAATGTTTATGACTCACATACACCCCATTAGAACCCCCTTCTTCCTCTACATCATAGCCTCAGCACACTGTTTCCCATGAGACCTCCCACCATAGTTCTGTGCTGTCATTTATATCTCTGTCTGATCACATTACTTTTTCTTAGTCCTAAACCTCCCATGCCCACACTAATGGTCATTCCAGTCAGAATCAATGATATATATATATATATATATATATATATATATATATATGTAAACAAAAATGTAGACACGTAATGACAGATAACACAATTATTCCATTAAAACATTGTGCACAGCAGCATAAGGCACAGAAACTACAAATTAAATAATAGGTACCCGTCAAACAAAGCTTTACTGGTCAACAACTATATTGTATAGCACCATCTTGATTTTATGTTTTTTTTTTATCTGAAGCTTGGCTGAACTCTGATGCACTTGCTGCCCTCATTGAAACACACCCCTCAAACTACGACTGCTTCTGTTCTTGTAGACAAAGAATAAGTGGAGGGTCGGATTAGCTACAATTGCTTCTAAGGCCTTTGAGTGTAGACATGTCTCTCCTTTGATGTTTTTAGCCCTTTGAATATCTCACTACTGTTTTCCAAAACCCCCCTCCACCCATAATAACAGTTACAGTATATAGAACACCAAAGCACCGTCTCAAGTTTTTAACTGATTTCTAAGAGCTTTTATCTGTTCTTAACACAAATTATGATAAAATTCTTAGTGGTGGTGATTTCAACTTATACATAGACCACACAAATGACAGAAGGAACATTGATTTGATTAATTATAAGATCTTCTTGGTTTTACACAATATGTGCCAACCCACAATTTTTGCAATACTTTAGTCATGGTAGTTAGTAAGGGGCTAAATTTTGAAATGTCATCCATTAGAGATATCTCTCTATCTGATCATTATTGCATTGGATATAATGTGTTAGTGCCAGTGCCCTAGGTTAATGCTGAACTCACTGTAAGATATCTTACTCCTGAAGTGGCTAAATTTTTTATTATAGATTTGAATATGTTGCCCTTAGAAACTGTCCCTTCATCTATTGACTCCCTGGTAAATGAGTTTAATACAAAATCATGGACAACAATTGACCTTGTTGCCCTGCTAACACTGAAAAAACCTCTTTAAAAATGTAAGCCACTGTAAGCCATCCTCCAGAATATAATAAGGCGCTGAGAAATGCCAGACAGGCAAACTTCTCTGAACTTATAAATAAGAACAAAAACAATTCTACGGTTCTTTCTACAACAAGTGACAGTCTGATAAATTCCACTTTTCCATGCCACGGTAATTTTTTTGTCAAATACTAAGTGCAGCAAATTTTCATCCTACTTCAGAGCTAACAACAATTAGAATGAATATTGATCAGACAAGGTTGTATAAAGTTTTAGATACTACTAAGCACTTTCAATATACGTTGCACTCTTTTACTCTGGGGGATACAGAGGTGATCTCTGATTTAAACCCTTGATGTGCACGCTTTACCCCATACCTACCTTGTTTTTATAAACATTTTTCAACTACCTGTTAGAGGAATTATTACGTATTTTTAATCACTCCATGTTCATTGGAACTTTCCTTGATGCTTCAAAGACTGACCACTTTTCCAAAAAATGTCATTTATATGCCTCGGTTTTTAGTAACTATTTACCTGGATTTTAGTAGCTTTTGAATGGATAAATACTGCATTGGTTAAATAGTGTAACAATATAAGAATGAACAAGGACTCATAAAAGCTTTCAGTCCTAGTTCTGCTAGATCTCAGTGTGACTTTTGATACTGCACAGACTTGAAAACTCGGTTGGTCTCTCAAGAATGGTTCATAGGTAGTTCAGATCATATCTGACTGGCTCAGAGATCTTTGTTTCCCTGGATTACTTCTCAGAAAAAACAGACATAACCTATGGGGTCCCGAAATGTGCTCTTTTAGGTCCAGTCCTTTTAGTATCTATATACTAAAACATAAGACTGAGTTTTATAGCTAAACATATGATAGCCTCCTAGCCTCATTGATAAGTTAGTGCTGTGCTTATATAACATTAAAGTATGGATGTTATACAACTACCTGCAGCTAAATCAAGATAAGACAGAGATTGTAATATTTGGGGCAAAAGCCCAGAAAGCAAATTTTTGTGCACCTTCAGTCATTAGCCCCTTTTACCAAGAGCCAGGTCAAAGACCTTGGGGTTATCTGGGATTCTGACCTTAGTTTTAAAGTTCACATTAGAAAAAAAACTAATGCATACTTTATAACATTTCAGCAGTCAAGCTTAGAGCTTGATTGTGGCAAAGCTCTCATGTTTAGTCTACCTAAAAAAGCTGTTGGCTGCCTTCAGCCTGTTCAGAACACAGCATCGGAAGTACTGACAAAGACCAGACAGAACGCAGGTATAACACATATGTTAAAGTTATTGGATTGATTGTCAGTTTTCAGTTTAACAATTGATTTTTCAGATTTTCTTAGTAATTTTTAAATCACTGAATGGCCTGGTGCCAACCTGTCTCTCAGACATGCTTTTTAGATATGTACCTAGCAGATCCCTCAGATCCTCTGCAGCTGGCCTCCTAGTCATCCTAAGGATTCAACAAAAACTCATGGGAAGTCAGCCATTAGCCATTCTGACCCTAATCTCTGGGAAATCTAGCCGAGGATCTCAGGGACACCATCTTTTTTTTTTAGCCTGGCTTTTATTTGAGGTGCCATGTCATTTGTTGCCCTAGTTTAAGTCATGATCAGGTTTTTTTTCCATAATTTTTCATACCTTGTATTTATTTATTTGACTGACTTTTATTTATTTATTCACAATGTTATTGTTTTAATGTTGGTACTTTTAAGTATTGCTAGATTGTATTTATTTTTGTCTATTTTCGTTTTCACCTTTTTGTCTGCACTGTTTTAATCTTGCTCTGTAGGGCAATTTCGGCTGCATACTAGTATGAAAAGTGCTATATAAATAAAGTAAAGTTGAATTATCTTCTAGCTTGAAAAAAAGGTTAAACCTGAAGGGGAATCACTTAGTTGCGATTGGTTGTTTACAAGTGACAGAAGTTGTTCAAAGATCAAAAAGAGCTTGGGATAGAAGTTCTTACACCTCCACACACCTGACCATTGCCTGAAGTTGGTATGATTGTTGGTGTGTATGTATGGGAAAACTACAAACATATGTCAGACTCAGCCCACTCCAATTACGCCATCACATAGAGGGTTTCAGCTGGTGTTAGACAATCTGACAAGGTCTTAGTTTGAGGCATACCGAGGCCCTTATTGTCCATGTGCACCTGAGAGCACAGTTGGCTCGTGACCAAGAAGAGAAAAAGATATAGGGAAGCAGAGCAATAAGGATTGCTTCAGCAGTTGTAATGCTTGTGACGCAAAGATTTGCCATCAAAGTGTGTTAAAATGAGTAAAATGATGTCCCCAGGCTCATGGGACTGTTTGCAAACAAAGACTTGATTCTTTAAGATTTCATGGCCATGGGCAAGTTCCCTTGTATGAGATACAAAATGCACTAATTCAACACATCCCTGAATAAGCTGTGCTCTTGCTTTCATCAATGATGACGCCAGAGACATTTTAGACAGAGAACACATCTTTGTCTTTTCCAGACTCTGCTCATCCAGATTTATCCATCCATAATGGCAGTATTTCTGTGTGCAACTGTTGAAGACCAGATGCAGTTCATCATAGGTGAAAAGAAAGAGCTGCTATTCACTTACATTATGTATTTTTAGGATGTTGCAAGGCCTTGCCCCCTATCCTTTACCCCTAGTTTATATGATTTAAGAAAAGAGATTAAAAATTATCATTAAAATTAAATATTCATTTCAGATTGTCTGAGCTATTGTTGTGTGACTGGATCTGATAGTCACTATGTCACATACCATAGCAGAGCGCAATGTTTCATTCATCAGTGACTGAGGCCACACCTTCGGTCTAAGTGGTTAAACTACCTGGTCTTTTGTTCATTTACACAAAAACAAAATCACAGATCAACTTGATCTTGAAAACATGGCCTTTGCTTTTCACATCAGTAAAGCGGTACTTAAGGAAAGTAAGCCTTTTATCTTTTTCCCACTGATACAGCTTTTGTTGTTGCCTAAACGCTCTAAGCCAGCTCCCCACTGTTACTTATATGACCTGCTGACAAAGATGTTAATACACTTTGTTTGTCAGAGGCTTTATGAATTGTCAGCTTGCTACCACCTTTTCTGTATGCTAACATGTCAATATGGAGAAAACTGCAGCTCAGCCCCCCAATGAATTGTATAAAATGACCAGAGTTTTCCACACTGTGTTGGATGTCTGTAAAAGAAATTGTTTACTAAAAATGACAACAGTTAGTGAGAAAGAGATAGCAATTTACCAGTAGAAGAAACAGCTCACATGTGAAGAGATTTTTTTTTTAACCACTGCAAATGCGTTCTAGTGTATGTTATAGTTGTTAAGTGGAAGCAAAGGTGGCAAAAATTAAAAACCAGCAATAAAATGCATCATAAAATGGCTGGAATTCTAATAATTATAATAATGTAGCTTTGTAGTCTAACCTGATCTCTGCATCTGTCTTTTTCAAACTCTCAGTATCTCCAGTCTTCCACATTTCCATGACTCCATGTTTGTTTGTGCTTCAAGGACAAGATAATAGTCAACAGACTGGTTAACCTCAGCAGCCTTAGTGGTCAGTAGTGATTAATGGAACACGATAATGAATTAAGTGTGTGGTACAGAGAAACTATCATCTCTCAAGTAGTGTGCTTCACATATTCTCTTGTCTATAATCATGGAGATACTACTGATCTCACTCTATGTAAATGACTTTTTTTCAAAGAAAAAAAGCAGGAATGGTGTATTTGTGATGCATTATTGAGTGAAGATTGTCAGTAGATCTGTATCTCTCTCTGGCTAAAATGTGATGAAATGTAAAGTTGATCAACATGAAGTATGGTGTCACTGTGGTTCTGTGCTGTACATTACCACTGTCATTCTGCACTGGCTCTTTGTGGTTTCATTTATAAAAATAAAATAAAAAGGTACATTCATTCACTCTATAAAATGGAGTTTATTGTTGTGCCTATCAAGGTTATGCCAGTGATGTGGAGATAAGCACTTAAAATGATTAGGTTGTACCATCTAAATGGGGTTCATGGCAGCTGTCTATAGAGACCTCATCTCATTACCTTCTTGTCATCATTGTAAATCAAGTAGGACTTATAGTTAGATACTTATTACCCTAATTGATGGAAAAGTTGTGCCTGAGGCATCTCTCTTCAACAGTTTGATAATTCTGACTCTTTGCTGATGTTGTTGTTGATAACAGTTGTAGGCAGTGTTGACAAGTTCAACAGTGCTGATGAAGAGTCTGCCTCTTCACTCTTGTGGCTTCCTTCTCCTCTAGAAGAATGCAGAGCTTTGGCTTTCCAAAACTAAGAAATAAATGATTTTTATTGTCAGACAGAATAGGTTCTTGTTCTAGTATTGTAAACATTCAACAGGGAAAATCAGAGCAATCTAAAACACAATTTTTTTTTTTTTTTTTTATACAAGTGTCCCATGGAGCAATTTCTAGCATTTGAATTTACTCCTTATTTTATGCAGTATTATCTCTTGCTTTTGTAGAATGTATGCAAAAAAATCGTTTCTGTCATTTTCTAACATATATTTTATATAAATTGTTTCATATTTCTCTTACAAATTGTCAGTGGCTGCCATTTTTTTCAGTAACAGCAATGTTGATCTTCTCTCATATACTATGGACTTCTTTTACAGACAGACTTACAGACCCCAGTGAACATCGGAGATGTCAGGTCATATCCCAGTACCTTTACAAATCCTAATCCTCGTCTCAATTCCAAACCCAATTCCAATCGACAAGGAGATCAGAGCCTCAAAAAAGGAGCAGAGAATGTGGCAAAACTTAGGCAACTGCACCATGATACAAGCCAGGTAAGTGGCAACCTCTACTTTTATACTCTCTTTAGTTACTACTGTTACTATGGCTTTGGCTGTGAGTGTGTTCGGCTGCTGGATGAGCCAAAAATTTTAGATTAAATTTAGTTCAACATGAATATTACATAATACCTTGTTTTTAAAATCCAATTATTTATTTGTTTTGTGTGTTAATTTCAGAAACACCAAGACCTTGAATTATGTAAAAAACAGCTAGAAAAACTGAGGTTTTCTAAAATGTTTGACTGATCTGCTTAATGACGCACACTGCTGCATGTATAAATGATAAAGGGCTGAGATGAAAATGTATCGTATAATTTTGAGGAGATACTCAATAGACTCAGTAGATACTCAGACTCACTATCATACATTATATAATACACACAATTTATATACTAAAACACACAAGAACATTCAACATGTACAGAGTACACTCTTAACCAGCTACCTGACTCGCTAACATGGCTCATTCCACTGTAGGTGCCGCATATGTTGCCATTTGGAAAAAAAAGGCTCATTTGATTGAGTTTTGGAGGGAAAGAGGAGGAACAGTAAGAAGTGTTATGACCCTTTATACAAATGCCCAATGCAGGTTTCCAAAAGTGACACTGGAACTGTTGTTACCACTGCTTTGTGGTTATGTGGCCTTTCTTTTGTTTCTTACTGTTCTAAGTTTGTGAGAACACAGGTGAAGTATTTGCTCTGAGCATGAACCTACGGTGAAAGTCTAAACTGTAAAAGGTACTGAGTTAAATCAGAACATCAGATATTAGGAATATGGTAATGCGGATTTTTTTTCTTCACAGTTCTTCACAGGCTATTTAAACCAAAACTAAACACAAAAGCTGCTGTTTGCTATTATATTAAATTCACCTGATTTTTTCTCTTTTTATTAAGGCATGGGAATCTCTTAATCTTGTCCGAACATAAATATCATATTATAGATATTTCTTGCAATAAATTTACTAAACTTTATGCACATTTTTATATACACGTTTTTCAAACTTTTAAGAGGATCAATAAAAAAAATATTATGCCAACAATTATACCAACAATTCTTTTTTTAAAACAGGTATAATTTTTACTAATGAGCATTGATCTATTTGGAACAAGTTTCTTTCCATTTATTGTTCACTTGCTGTGACAATATGGCAGAAATATTTCAAACAAGCCTCTACACCATGTGAGTTTTGTCTGTGCACCCTGTGAGTCAATTGAAAAGACTTCAGACAAATCCTAATTGATGCTATATCCACAGGCTGTATCTACAGTTAGGCTTGTGAACTTCATGTACCTTTGGACTAAAAATGCCCCTCAACAGTCTAGATCTGGAAATAAACAGTTAGATTGACATTTTTAGAAGCTTTACATCACAGAGCTCAATTGACCTTATTCACACAGCAGTTATTTCGAATAGCTGGGGTCAGAAGGTACTGAGAAGATTGTAATACTGTATATATCAAACTGGTGTTCAAATTATATTTTAAGATTTAAGATAGAGCTAAGACTTATCAAAATTCCACTAGCCTGACATAACAGGGAAGTTATTATGTTTTAATCCTGGCAATTATTTTTAGGCTGAACCTGTCAAAAATATGATGCTTGAGACCTTTTTTGTATATATAAATGGGCGTGCAATTAGGTTAATATTTTGTTGTGTTTTGAGCCGCCTGAGAATCCTTTCGCCATGTGTCAAAAGCTTGAAATGAAGAAATTACAGCTACTGCCCCCAACTTTTTTTTATATTTGTATCTTAGAAAACAATATTTTGGTGACCAGTATTGAATTTATGGTCGCGCTAACCTTTGGTAATGAGAAATATATTGTAAGTAGGGAAGCCTCTTAGCCTTACATCACGTTTTCTCCATTACTGTAAATAAAATCACAAGATATTCTGTTCATTGCAGGTGTTGATTGTGAATCATGGAGAGGAGAAAAAGGTGGAGATGATTCGAGAGGGACTCAAGAGAAAAGATGATGAGGAATTTTCCACTCCTCTTCTTAGAGGAGAATACAATGAGGAGGGCTCTGCGAGATTCTTCCAGGAGGCTCTCAGACAATGGAGAGAAGAGAAGAGTGATGAAGCAGGAGAATCACTGATGGAGAATGCAATGTGGATACCTGTCCGACCAGGTGAGCTGCATAGACATTGTTGCAGGCAAACAGACATACACATATACGCAGGAAAAAGCTGGGTGAAGGAGTGGGCTTGTATCATAACCAGGTAACAAATAGCAGGTCTGCCTGCTGGTTACAAAAAGCATCCTTCATTTGGAGGAACAAGGTTTAATCCTGTTGTTGGCAAGCTTCCACAGACCACCTAAATTTAAATGTAACCAGTATTTGGATGAGAATAATGACCACATAAGACCCATTTTTGCTCTTCTTTTTCTCATTAATTTCTGCTTCCATCCTCTACACCTTCAACTTGATCCTTCATTTTCTCTTTACAAGGAGTAGGGTTATGCCATCTAATGCAATGCAATACAAGAACTTGGAGAAAATAATTTCCTTGTTAACCTTAAAATACTTGATTTTTGTTTTGAATTTGGCACAGTTTCAATTATAAATGTTAGGTTGTAACAATTATAAACTATAGTATTGGGGTGGCAGTAGAATTGGATTGCATTAGATGGCAAAACTGTTCACAATATGACCACACTGTGTAACTTGTCCCTCAATATATTCTACTTTTCTCATTATGGATGTGGTACTATATTCTCTAGTACCATAGAATGTTGTAGATGGTCCAAGTGGTGCCAAGTCTAAGACTCCATGTAGGGGAGTACATACTGACTTTTATAATGACTTTTTCTTTGCATATAAAAGCTAATTTTAGTGTAACTAAGTGGCTGTAGCTATCAAATGAATATATGGGAGTCTACAGTGTCTCCCTCACAAAATGCATGTATGTACGTATACAGAAGTACTTGAGTAAATATTTATATTTTTTTTCCACCTTTGCCCATCACATATTTCTGTTTGTGGCTCTTCCTCTCTCTGCTCCTTCGATCCCATTTTCATCTACTCCTCAGCTTTCCTGCTCCTGCTTTCCCTCTCCCTGTCTGTGCTCTGATCTGTTAAGGCCTTATAGAAACTGCTTACCACTGCAGTAGGAGGGTAATCCATGGTTGTTGCATATTGAGATAATGAGATGAGTGTTTGGGGTGGCCCTACTCCACACCACAGCACTAATCGCCTCAGCTGCGGGTATGCATATGTGTACAAGCTCCACTGCGTCAGGCAATTTTTATGCCTTTTTACACACTGTGTTTCTACATGTGCAGCAGTATGTGTGTTTGTGTGTGTGTCCAGGTTTATGTGGGTGTGTATTATTAGAACTATTATTTTATGTTCTGTGTGTATGTGTCTAGGTGTTTGTGCTTTTTATTAGGGTCTCCTATTTTCTCTGCTTTACCGCTTGGACAGACTCTGCTCCTCTCTCCCTTCACTCTGCTCTGCAAATTGCTGCTTGCCCCTCCAGCCCTAATTATTCCTGTCAGGTGAAAGGCACCCATGCCCAATTTAAAGCTGCCACTGTGGACTACCAAAGTGTCTGGAGTACAATCATAACATTTCTTTTTTTACCTCCATCTTTCCTTTTTTCTCATGTACTCACTATGTTCCCTTTGTATTGTGTACATCTTTTTCTTATTCCCAGGGGGCTCTCTCCTGCCTGTTTGTGTTTTGGTACTCTTGGCGTAGTGACAAGGTGTTTTCTCACTTCTTGAGGGAAGGTGTTTTAAAGAGGATGTTGAGAAGCTAGTGGATGATGTTTTCCTGCTCCGGTTCCTACCTTTGCCTGACTTCTTTCCTTTTGGCTATGTTTCCCTCCTCTTATCTTAACGTTATTGTTATGTGATCTCCCCCTTCCCATATTTCTGCAGTATCTTGTTCAGCTGTAGCGACCCAGGCTGACTTCCCTCCAGACAGAGAAACTAAAGGATGGGGAAGAGGGGGACAAGGGAGCATACCTGTCATGTTGGAGTTCACAGAAAACAGCCTTACGTACATGGACAGATTGCTTCTCAAGAAGCACCGCAGGTACATAGACCGGCAGATGACAATGTGCATGGACCACACATAAATACTTATTCTAAGGCATGAAGAGGCTTATTTCATCGGCTTCAGGCAAAAGATCCCATGGGAATTTATGCTTTATCCCTCTTCATGATGCCTGAACACATTTTTTTTTTTCAAAATCATTTTTTCCTTTGGAAAACAGACCAAACTCACAATTGTATAATCACAATATTTTGTACCTTGGTGCGTAAGAATTGTTTGCACATTATATATACTTAGCATGCAGTATACACTGACTCTGACAACTTGTCTACAAATTGTACACTGGATTAATTCAGGCAAAGGTTTCCTTTGATTAATAAATCGTAAATAAATTCATTTTTTTAGGAGAACTTGAAACTCAAAAGCTAGTTGTGCTAATAACCTTTTCTTGATCTTGTCCTGTTTCTTTCTGGGTGCCAACAGATTTTTCTAAGAGGTTGTAAATGCTACTTACCAAATGGGAAGGTTTCCAAGTACAGTAATCTAGTGTGTTAATGGCTACTGATTTATATAGTGGCTATTAACTCACCATTCTCTTTAGTACCCGATTGGGTACTATAGAGAATGGTGAGTTCTGACTGTGATAAAGTGTAGAGACTAAATTTTTGCACTTTAAAACTTTTTAGCAACTTATTTTGTGTGACAGTAAAAGACTATATGCAGCAAGAAAATCTGCCTGGAATTAGTACGAAACCAGAGAATTTTAGTGTTAAACTTAATTTCAGTGTTATCAAGTTGAGGAACTTAGCAACAGGTGACTTTTTTTACATATACTGTAGATTTGAAGTAATACTTCGTTTGTTACTGCACTATTAATGTATAAAATGCCACATATACACTATATTGTTTTGAGGCTTTGGTTGGACTTTACAATTTGTTGCCATTTTGAAAATTTTTACGAAAAAAACCTCCATCTCCTTCCAACTGTATCTCCATACACAATGCAAACATTCTCTTGCCTCTTACTGATTGTTTATCTGAATATATTTGTACATTTTTTTTAAAAGATAAAACCATTGTGAGATCATTTCAAATGTTCTGTTATGTTATTAAATTTGTATTTATTTTATTTTATTTTCTCACTTATTCAGACATCGCGCACTGACATTTGTCACCTTTTTGCAGTCACATCTATATGTGCCCATGAACATCAGACAATTGTAGTATAAACGTTAACACTTTAATGCATACATACAGTAGTCACTTAGTGACAACTTGTTGAAGTCATTACTTTTACTGCCAAGGAACATGAATATAATTACATGCAGGCGAATACACCCATATGTGCACACACAGATCTCGTGTCACACAGACCTTTTGTTGTCACTGCAGTTGCCTCTCCTGTCTCTTTGTAGTCAGCCTGCGTAGCCCCCCCCAATATAAAAAAGCTGTTTCTCAGCACTTATTGTGTAGTGGACTGCTTGAGGGCCTGTCTTCAGCAGGTCCCATTATTAAAGCCCTTTATTTAAGCAGCTCCTTTAAGGCTGAGTAACCCACCAGAGAGCAGGCCAGAGGAGAGAGGAGCAGAGTGCAGTTTTGGGCTTGCTGACTGCCTGAGCTGGAATGCTCTAAGTTCCCACCTATTGCAGCCTTTAACTGTAGAATAGACCAGAGAGCCAATCTATAGTGCAATAGGCCTGCAGCCGTGATGGTGGCAGACTTTAATGGAGAAACAGAGACACTGGCTGGCTGGCAGAAAGAAATATTGAGAGGTTCAGTTGTAACAAGCTTCTATTATAATGGGAGAGAGTGAAGGTAGGGGGGAGCTTGGAGGAGAAGGGAGGTTTAAGAATTTGCTAAAAGTGCTTAGCTTTATTAGAGTTGTAAACTCTCTCACCTTGTTAGATTTGTGGGTGGCCTGCAGGTTTCAGAAAGCAATCATGTGACCGTTTGGGGTCAATCTTGTTTCCTGAGCTTGCTGCGCAGTGCCGGGTGGGGTAAGTGAATGTTCACCCTTACAATCATTCGCCAGAGTCAGAGTGTCTGTGATTGAAGCACTGAACCCTGAAATAATAGTCTGTGAAGGCACAGAACTGAGGTCTGAACTGGCCCCTACCAGTATCTGTAAGACCTGATCTGGCAGCATCTGATCTCTACTGACAAATTCGATATGACATTATATGACATTATATTTGAGTTATCTCTTATCTAAGGAAAAAGCACTTCAAAGTACAGGTCATCTACAAGGCATATATGCTTACTTATGACATGTACTAAGGCCTTATTAAAGAAAAAAAAATAAACATCATGTTAGGCAGACACAAGATAAGCCACAGTGGTCTGCCTATGCAAAACACAAATAGCTTACAATCACCAAAGGCTCATTATTGAACACAACTCCAGTGGAATAAGAATGTTGGCTCCAATGTTGTGAAATTGAACGGCAAATAAGGGCAGAACCATTAAGTTATTAGTTTGAAAAAGAGAAAAGTCTTTCATTTTTAAGCATTCAGATGCCAGGATGCCTCTCAACAACTCTATCAAAAAAATGTTAAGTCCAGTGATTTGTTTCCTTCTTGTTTATCTGTCTTTCCCAAGATCTTTACAAGATATTGCAAATCCTCACACTTATTTCCGAAGTGTTCATTATTTTCTGAGTACAAACTGTAAGTCGTGCTCTGAAGTAAGGTCAGGTCTGGCAGGTCTGTAGCATCTAATTTGATCTGTGTGCTTGAGTTTCTTAGAGACAAAGTTTAGCTTTGAATACAGAAATGGAAGCTTGAATAGTTAGAATAATGGTCCAGATATAACCTCTGGTAGATGTAGTGATTTCCATAAAGCACTTTTAGGACAAATGTCAGAATTGATTGCACTAACATCTGTCCACAGGACAAATATAGCAGCAATAATGTTATAATGGAGGAATCATCTCTGTCACAGCATTCATGGTTTTATTTTGCTTTATTGCAAGGGACATCAAACCAGATAGTTTCCATTAGTGTAGGAGGTGTTTAAAAAGCTTAAAACTAGATGAAGCATTGTTTCTGAGGAAGAATAAAACTGCCTAGCTGAGAGAGCATGTCTCTAAATAGCTTCTCACTTTTTCCGTTTTAGAGAGACTTATAAATAATTTGCCACTGTATTGATTACTGAAGGGAAATTCCTCTAGGTCTTCCTTACAGGAAGCAGGGTAAGTGTGACATGGATTCAAAATGCTACCTGAAGGACCCTTCATTAGGGTTAACTGTTGTTTTTTTCCACTTTAGGTGCTTAAAACAGATTATGAGGGTCTCTTTATCCTCTACTCCATCCTTTACTGTTTTCATAAATCTAAATAATTCAATATCATGTATAATATATACTCTAAATTAGGTTGAATTCAAACATGTATCTCTGAAGGGAGGTAAAAATTGCAAGACCAGGGGAGACCACAAGACCAACATGCTTCTTTTTACTGTGCTCTGGCAAAAGCTAAAATGCAAACAGCCTAAGGCTAGTGAGGCTATTGCATGTTAAGTACAGTATATAAGGAGAAAAAGAAAGGGATTTAACTAAGGGATTTAGCAAAGGGATAAGATAGGGGATATGAGGGATGACAGTGTGAAGGAGATGTTTGGGTGAATGGATGAATGGATGAATGGATAAAGGAGAAGAAAAGGGAACATATGACTGATAGGAGGAAAATCAGACAATTGTTACTTAGTAAATATTGTTCCTATTTCTGCTGTCTGGCCTAGGGTCTTTTGGTTTATGTTTTATGTTTTTTTTAAATTATTTGTTTATTGATTTATCTATGATTTTTTTTTGTTTTTAGAACACCAATTGAAATGAATGATCCTTCAATGGTCTTTGGTCCAGATTTAAAATCACTACATAACACAAGCACTGAGGAAGACAGCAGCCTAACAGGTAACACACATGCATGCTCACAGCCACAAACACACGTCTGTATTTTCATGAACATCCTTTAATATTAAAATAAGATGTTGACATAGAGCTTTCACAGTTGTGTTTTCTTACTGTACACTCAACGTTTCTGTTACATATACCCAAACAATCTCTCAGACATAACAAAGAAACAACTAAGTACAGGGTAGTTTGGGAGTTGACCTGCACACACTCACAAATATTCACACACACATACAAACACACAGTAGAAAAAGTTAAAAAAAACCCTCTCCCTCACAGTGGGCCTGCCCATCCATCCATGGCAGTGTGATTGGTAATCACTGGCTGTGATTGTGTGGGCAGAGGGCTGTTAGAGGCAGCTCATGCCTGACAGGTTGCACTCTGTCTGGGTAAGAAATGGGGCATGGAGAGGGGGATAGGGGTCGGCCTGTAGTCTGGAGCTCAGGGCGTGGAGCTCATCAGTCAGGGGAGTGTCCTGGCTGTCTGGCCCCCAGCCGAGGCTGTCAGGAGACGGGTAGGCCAGGGTTATCTCTCCCCTTCCAAACCTCTAGACCCTGAGGCTGTCAACTGCCTCTCATCACATCAGTCAAGATTCCCTCCAATCCCGACCTCGTTAGGATCTGCAAGTCCTTGTTTGTCCCCTTCCCCATAGCTGTCTATCTCAAATAGTTGCTTTTTCTTTCCAAATCTTCAGTGTCAAATTGGTTCTTGGTGCTCTCCAAAGAAATGTTCAATATTTGGCAAAGCAACCACACAAATTGGACACAGTAAATTGAAATTTTGACGAATATTTCTTACTAAATGGAATATCCTTGCTGTTAAAATGACAAAGGTGCATTATGAATTAACAATATTTCTTTAAGCTCTCCAGTTTGCCTGATCTAATAAATCAGAGATGCCTTACCAAAAATCTGAAAACTAACACTATATCATAGCTATACTGTTAGTTTTTGGACTAGATTATATTATATCATATTATAGAATATTTGGTATAGTGTTGCTAACACATTACATACCTAAATCTCATATACCAATATAGGTCATTTCATATCCAGATAATGACACATATCATGATATAGCACATTTTCTGTAAATTCAATTAGTAGTTTTAAGAACTGTTTGCACCAACTCATGAGACCCCTGTTTCTTGATTATCTAAATTTGGGCCATGTCTTTGCGGATAGGATTTGCAGTAGCAGCCATTATCTCCTTCCATTTTTCATGATTCTTTGCCATATAGTGTGCCGCGGAAAAAAGCGTCTTGCAATGCCTGAGTCTGGGGTTTGTTTTGAGCACCCACCCATACTTTTGTAGCTGTCATCCATATACTCTCTCTGTACTGTTTGACATGATTCATGGGTAGCTGTTAAAAGAGGTTATAGGTGTTTAAGCCTGTTGTGTGTGGTCTGCGGCATAATTTGCAAGGTAGGGTTTTCTGTTCCATGTCAGATTTTTTAGGTACAAATTCCTCATTCACTCTCCTCTGTGTTTGTTTGTGTTGCCGTCATGCAAATTCGTCGTCCAAATGCCAAAAAAAATTTTGCTGTTAAGAATCTGAATTGCGACACAAAAAATTAACCATAGAGCCTAATACGAAATGATAGACATGCATTTCATGAAATACATTATATCATTGAATAACACAGTGCTGTGTTTGAATCAGCCGGTGTCTCCTAAGTATTACAACTTTTATAGATAGACAGTTTGACACTAGTATTATCTCTCCTTTCTGTCCCAGCATCTTTGATAATGCCTGCCATTCAACCATGGGTGGTACTTTTTTAAATCCAATTTGAAACATACAAGTAACTCTCTCACCTCTGGAATTCTGGTTGATTATTAAAACAAACTTTTAGCCACATAGACACACAGGTACTGTAGACTACCACACGTGTCTGCTGTCCTTTGAGGAGTAGGCGAGCGTCCTTAGCAGTGAGAGCGCAGTTCATTCCCTGCTGTGTTTGCATCATCTGTCAACTGAAACAAGATAATAAATGAATACAGACCCAAGTGTTCAGCTCCTTATGACCCGGCATGTGAACCCTTGAGGAGGAGAGGATAAGAGAGGAAATTTCCCTGTTGGTATCAAGTATCCAGGCATGTCCAATGTCTTTTCTGTCACAGGCAGATAAGTGATCAGAGATATTTGAAAAAAAAAAAAATAAAAAAAAAATCTCAGAAGCAGCACTGCACTGAACACTTGCTTTAAATTTGTCCAGTGGTATAAGAGGATTGATGTAAGTATTAGGACCTATATTAATGCACTAAAGAAAAATAGCAACACCCAGGGAAAGAGGCTAGAGGATGAATATATGAGGTGAAGAATACACAAACAATAATTGATAAAAGTGATTTTGATTTAATATCTTTCATCAGAAATGTGCCCATCTTTTTTTAATTCAAGTTTGTGGTGGGTTCTTTCAAAGCATAGCAAAAGTTCAGTACACAAGTTGGTTAGATGCTTAAAGGGATGATGAAAATAACAATAAATGCCCCCGTCAGTGCAAAAATAAATGATAAAGGCCTCACAATATTGACTATGATTTCATCATTAAACAACAAATTCATCTATTTAACTATACTTTATAAATGTAGTTTTTTTGTTTTTTTTTGCTCACTGTAGCTTGAAAGATAACATAATAACAAATACCCTCAGTCCCTCACATTTCAATACACAGCAAGGCTCTCACCCTCTTTCCCTTTCGCTATTTCCCTCATATTTGTGTGTGTGTGTGTGTGTGTGTGTGTGTGTATGTGTGTGTGTGTGTGTGTGTGTGTGTGTGTGTGTGTGTGTGTGTTTGTGTGTGTGTGTGTGTGTTTGTGTGTGTGTGTGTCTGTGTGTGTGTGTATGTATGTGTGTGTATGTGTGTATGTGTGTGTACGCATTTATAGCTCAGGAGGAGGATCTTCGCCGCTACTGTGCTTCATTGTTTGCTGTCCCTGTCAAAGAGGGCAGGACTGAGGCTCAGATTACTACACCGGAACCATGCTTCATCATAGAAGTCCTGAATGAGGTGAGAATGACTATAACAGGAATGTTTTACCTACATGAATGCACAAAGTGAGTCTACAAATGGACAAATGGGGGCATAGACACATAAATTCAAAAATGCGCACAAGACAACAGCACATTCTTTGTTTCAATCTTTCTCTTACCCTGTCTTGTATCTATTTTCTACAGACAAAAAGAGATACAAATGGAGTCTTTGTTGCTGAACAATGGACAAACAACAAAAGAAAGTGAGCCTCAATTTAAAAAATGCATCTTGGCTTGTGCATCTTGACAAAATGGAAAGGCAGTGTTGTTGAGACTGGTGTCAACTGTATGGGGTTTGGGGAAAAACAGTACAATACAAATAGCATGCATTAATAATAAGTCAATTTTAACTAATGAATATAATCAATAATCATTTTTTAAGGTATGAGCTGTTAAATCTTTCACAAGGTTGCTTATACTTTAAAATATAATAATGACAAGGAAAGCTATTTATAGTCATTAACAGGTGGGTATGGACTCACCAAGTCCTCACAAAGTCCTCTATTCCACACACAGGGTCTCCTTGTTTCAAAAGGTCTTCAGCAATGGAACAACATTGGCATCCCAAACAGCCCTATCCAGTGGTGAGTCCTCAAGAGTCAGCCGCTCTTTTCCAAGTCCAACACTACTATCCAGACAGTCTCTAGCACCAACACAACCTAAAACTGCTCAGAGGCTCCACATGTCTAAGCTTCAGACTTCACAAGCAGCTCATTCAATTAAATGTAAGCTGAGTGATTTTTAGAAAGATGAGTTAAAGGGAACTACTTTCTAAAGAATTTTCTTTTCAGAGAGTTGATTTAACTCTTATTACAATTATTGCGAATAATATTTTAAATGTGCACTACTTTGTTATTGTTGTTTATCTGTAGTTTTACATTACTTACTGAAATTCTACAAATAACAGAAATGGGAAATGACCTAAAGTTTGAGGAAAATATTGTTTAGAAGAAACTCAGTATTGACGTTTCTTATTTAAGTAATTCAGAACAAGTGCCCAACTACTGACTTGCAAAATAAATTGATGTGCATATATTTTAATGACAGTAGTGGCATGTCAAATAATGATAAAATGTTTAATTATCAATTTAAATTCTATTTTCTACATTTATTTTCCTTAGTCTGATATGTGGCAATGTGACCACTGAACAGACATCAAAATTCACAAGTCATAAGTCATATGTCAGGACTCTGAACCTGAGGAGGCATGGATTACAGCTCAAATGATTTAACTGATGCATGTTCAAAGATATTTAAAACAATAGATAGCTGAAAGAGATACAGTATGTACCTGCAATGTTAATAGAAAATAGAGAGCCTAAAGAATAACTTTAAAGAGGCCAAAGATTACAACAAAAGAACTGGCTCTGGCTTTATAACATCCATTTTACAGTAAGTTATATTGTATTTTATGAAAAAAGCTGTGAGAACCAGTCATGATGTGTAATTACACTATGACTGTAGTGAATGTGACTCAAATTTGTCATGAACATCCCAACTGAGAAAGATAATTTAATCTCGTGTATTGAATATAGGCCACACTGAAAAATATAATGAAAAAATTGGATGTTAATGTTAACTCAGTACAGAGCACTTACGGTTAGCATTGTACCCTCAGCCTAGGACAAACTTAATAATCCCTATACTAGTGAAAACTCTTTATGTGTGTGTGTGTTAAAAGAAATAAAATATGTGACCCCTTGCTTTGCAACTAATTTCCAAATATCATTAATTTGTGTCTTCTTCACAGCACAATCTAAAAGTATACCATCAGCATGCCCCACTGCTGAAACTCCAAGGACTTCACAGACAGTCAAGACACAAAGCTCAAAGTCCAGTTGTTCCTCCACTGTCAAGAAAACAATAGCTCAAAAGTCACCACAACTTTTGTCCCAAACTGAGATCCTTAAATTCTCATGCTCACCTTTCACCAGATCGCCAGTCCCAAAAGATCATCTCTCCCCTTCTCGATTCACATCCTTCTCGCTTAGGTCTACATTCACAGTCTCACCATCAAGCTCTACTGAGTCAGCCTTGTTGCCGAAAGTTTACCATTCAAGCCCATTACAAAAAAATTCCAAATTGTCTCTGTTGCCAGAAAAACTCCAATCTTCTGATTTATTTCCAGACAAATTCTCATCACCAAAGCTTTCTCAATCACCACCAAGCAATCTGGAATTTCTAAAGCAATCTCAGCATTTCTTGTGTGATCCAGAGTTGCTCCAGCTGCCTCAGTACTCCAGTCAAAATCCACAAACAAAATCCCTGGAACCAAATTTGTCACAAACGAACCCTGTGCCATTCAGGGATCCAGTAAAAACCCTATCAAGTTCATCACTATTTAACGAATCCCCTCCAGCTGCTTGTTCTAGATATATGTCAACTCCAGCGAACTGGGATGCTCCAGTTTTTATGTCTTCTTCCCCCATCTGTGGTGACCATGAATCTGCTCTGTCTGGTCACGATACAGAGTGTATACCATCACTTTCATCACATCCCTTATATGTCACTCAGAATCCTTCTTTGGCTGTGAAAATGGAGGAGGAAGATGAGCTATTAACAGGTAAGTGGACTGTAATAATGAGCTTTGGGATATGTGTGTGTGTGTGTGTGCAGCATGTGCACTGGTGGTATTGAATTGGTAACAAGAGAACCAATTATTCTTGCTTGCAGTCTGGTTTTAGCTCTGGTTATGGTTGTGATCACCACATGTAAGCCTCTTAACTATATGATGCACCACTACTCTTTGATGGTTGTGTGGTTTGGACCTAAACTACAGATCACAAAATGTGTATTTAATTGGGGGAAGTTGGAACAGCTGGAACATCAGGTGCCAAGCCTACTCCCATCACTGAGAATATATGACTAAGCTCCACACTATTTACATAACCAACAACATATGCACCTATCTTGAGATTCTGTTCTCTCCATGGAGGATTCCTCATTATTCAAAATACATTTGCCAATTTATACCTCATATAATTAACAACTCAAACTAAGTTCATGTCATTTGGAAAGAACATTTCTGTCTCTACTTATCAATTTATAAAAATTCTCACAGCATAGATTTTGAAATTGTCAAGGTAGGGTTCTGATATAAATGACCCAATAGCAAGGTGAAAAATGTGAGGCAATTGTGAATGTGAAAATTGGCTTGCTTTAGTTTACAACTAGCCAGTTGAAAGGAGTTAAGGTTTAGACACAATTTTAAACTATAATGATAATATTTATAGCCAAATTTGAAGGAAAATATTTGTATTTACTTTACTGTATATGCCCCTCCACCTAAACAACTAATCCTACTGTTTACACTTGCACTATGCCACAATCATTGTGGTAGTAACTCAAACATTTGATATTGCATTTCAGGATAGTAATATTTTGTGAGATTTCCAAAGACCAAACAATAATTTCCAGGAGCCTATATTCAGGTTACAAAATCAGGAAAAAAAAGAGTGTGAAAAATATTAATGGTTTGGAGGGGAAAACACAGGTCTTTGCAGTAAAGCAATTCCTAATAGAACACATTGTCATGCTTCATCTTGCCTGAACAAAATTCTCAGTGGCCAAGCAGTTTATACAAATAAAAAGCTTGTGGAACTCAGCAGTAATGGCTTCCCTCTAATCCACTGGGCTGTCAAAGCTAATGTTGATCTAACCATAAAAAGTGTGCTTTACTTATGTTTTTATATCAATTAGGTTTTAAGTAAATACTTGACATAATGCTACAACATAAAAGAAGGTAATAATGGAGTAAATACTGGCCCTGAACTTCCTAAATATATAGCGTGCACAGACACACACTTACATGTATTTAAGATTGTATTTGAGATGTAAGGTTACTTTGATAAACATGTGAGAGCAATCTGTTTGAAAGGTTTTTTGCTGACTAGGTTTGTACGGGTAAGGGCATGAAGGCAGTTGTTTTTTTTTTTTTTTTCAAAAACATCATGGAATATGAAAGTGTCTGTTTGGAATTAAAATGGCGCTAAAATAAAACAAACAAACAAAAAAAAAAAAAACCCAAACTGTACCTTAAATAAATTACTGTTTTGGTTCAAAGTTTTAAAGTATGGTGACATTTCAAAATGACCTATTCCTTCCCAGCTTTTTCTTCTGTTTCTTTCACTTCACCCAGTCTTATTTTTCTGACTTCACACCTCTACCTCTCTACCTCTATTCATCCATCTTCTCCTTCCTTCCTTCCTTCCTTCCCTTGCTACAGCTCTTTGAATTGTCTGAAACTGAACACCTATTTATTCAGCTTATTAGAGCTTGATGCAGGTTGCAACGTCAAGGACATTTACATCACGTTTTAGATGTTTCCTTAGATGTTTGAGATGAAAATGCTGTTTCATTGGTTCCAAGAATGATAAAACATGGACAGTCGATGTGCCTTTGGAATTCACCTTCAAAATTGAGACTACATTGTTTGAGCCATACAAATACAGCGTATTTTTAGATTGTATTTCAATTTGTTGAGAAAAAAAATCTTTTATGACTTGAATCATAATTCAAACTATGCCTTTTTCCTTTATCCTCTAAAAATATGTGTTTGTTTTTTTCATGAAGACAGTGAAGATGAAATGTCCAGCGATAGTCTGGGTCTGGCTCCACATGAGGAAAGCTCTTCAGATGAAGAAGCACAGTTACACAGACTTTTAACGAGAGGGAGAGCCAGAGAAGAAGAGCAAGGGAATTCTGCCATATCTCATCTACAAGATTCCTTTTGTCCTACAGATGTAGAAAGAGAAAAAGATTTGCAGACTGATGAGCCAGAACAGCTGCCAGAACAGCTGTCAGAACCGGTATGGTAAAATGTTTTTATATTTCCACATACTTTTTGCTTCTTTGAAGGCGAACCTTGGGGTTAGAGAGATGTCATAGCAGTATTTTTTGGGGAGCACAAATGATTGTAAAGGAAACTTATGCAATCACAGGGCTCATCTGTAAGTAGTGTATGTCTTTAAGTGGTTGTCAAACTTAAAATAAGCCAGCAATGTAAAACATTTCATTTTAAACCAGTCTCGTGAACATTAGCCTACTAAATTGAATTCGTAATTGGGCTCATTTGCTGCCTTTAGTAATCTCCTTAAAAAGAAAATGCCTGAAGAAAGTAGCAGTCAGTTGAATGTTAGGAAGCATGAAATAATTGTCCCTATGTGGCTTGTTCTGTGGGAAAAGTAATACAACACCAACTCAAAACGTTTCTCTTTGAAATATCTTAAGACCAGGTAATGAAAGGAATGAATGAGAAAGTTTTAGAAGTTTTAAAAAAACACGTCATTACAGTGGATGTAATCACTCCATAGAATTCGGAGACTTCAGTGACATACAGTTAGAGTTTCTTATTGTAGCTGGCCTGATCTATTAGATAACATTTGTATCACACTAATTACTTTGCATTATTCATCTATAGCTCAGAGACACCTAAGGCTGTGATGTTAAAGGTGCACTCCACTGAGGAAGAAAAGAGAAACAGAGTGGTTTAAAAAGACACCGCTTGAATGGTCCTAAATGACCTATCAGCTATTTAATAGTATGAATCCTTTTATACTGTGACAGAGGAATAAAAAAAATTAGGTGGGTGGGGAGTGGGAGAGTAGCTTTATTAAAAAGCCTGAGCAAAATGAGGTTCATGATTGTGAAGATGGTGGTTATCTGTGGCCTCTGAACCTAAATCAAACTGCTCCTAAAATGATAAGATAGTATTTTTTTCCATCTCTCTCTAGCTCTTGCTCTCTCTCTCTCTCTCTCCCTCCCTCCCGCTCTCCTCTCTTTCATTGGGCCCATTATCCTTTCCTTTCTTGGTCCTGTTGTATTTCTCATACTTCCTCTTGCTCTTTCCTTTCGTCAAACTTTTTGTTTCTGTCAAATATCTACCCTTTGTCCTTTTTGTTTTACCCTTACCAGGAGGCAAGTCAACTGCTGCATCCCATTTTTTTGTCTGGAGACATTGGTTTGCAGAAAGACAGCTCCAATTTTTCCCTGCTACACAGTATCATTGTGTTTAGTCTCTTGCTGTTTCATTGTTTTGCCTCTCTTCTTTCTTTTGCTCTGTCTTCCTCTTGTCATTCTCCATCCTTACTCCTTCCTCGCTCTCAACAAAAATATTCCCACATGCCCTCCTTCCTATTTTCTCCTGGCCCATCTTCAGTGTCTTGTACTGCTGTGGCTAGCATGTTAATGCAATAGATCTAATCTAAACTAAACAGAGCTTCCTCATTTTACCCCTGTCTCACATGAGGACACTTGCAGGGGAAGAACAGCTAACCCAGCATGCCGTTGTGAGATACTCTCACCAGCTCCAGGGGTTAATTAAAAATCAATTCATCAAGTGGAAACAAATGAAACAGGGAAAGAAGGGAATAATCTCCAATGAAAGACGCTATCTTATTAAAATGCATTTATACAGTCGAAATTAAAAAAAAAAAAATACAAGTTTTAACACAATTACCTATCTTAATAAAAGTTAAAGTTGATATTGAATTTCAGTTTGTCCTTTGAACTGGTTTCGGTAGGATAGAAATGAAACTCGAGCAATTAGACCAAAGTATTAATTCTTATTCCCCTGTACTCTCTTCACTCTGTTTCCATGTCCCTCCCCTCTCTTTACCACCAAATACACCTTACATCCCACCCACCCAACCCCATCTGTAAGTTATTTCTTCTTTCCATTTCTCCCTTGTCTTATCCTCACACAATCTGTCATTCTGCCTCACTCCTTCCACTTATTCCCTTTTACATCACTTAATCCCTTGTTCCTTCCATCCCTCATCTGTTTCCATTTCCCCTTTAGGTGATGCACAGCCAGAGTGCTAGGTCTGGATCAGAGCAGTTCTGTGAGCTGGATGGGTTTTCCTCTCTGGATTTGGACTTGATTTCTGTTTGCTCTGACGCACTAGAACACACACGGTGTGACCCATTGTGCCAAACTTTGCCACAGGACTCAGGACCAACAGGTGGGTTAAAGAAGGGAAGTGTTTTAATGAATAGATGTGTGTGGAGTTTCATGATCATATTTTGTTGAGATTTCTTTCTCTAACCCGGCTCACATTTTCCTTTAATCCACATCAGAAAGTAACTTTGCATTTTTTTCTTTGTTTTTTTTTTTCAAGTGATTAGATTGTGAAGATTACCTCTGTGTCCAACTTTTGCCTGGAGATACTTTCCATTTTGCAAGCGTTATTCATATCAAAAAAGCCTCATAATAGGATTTAGAACAAATATGTAAAAATATAGAGCTTACAAGAGAGATGAAAATAAGTTTTATACCCAGAGGAGCATCGGCAGCTGGGTAGAAAACGAGAGATGGGGGACAACACTTATAATTTACTACTAGTGGGCCCAAAGGGAGCTTTTCTAAGATGCCTTTTTTTTATTTTGTGTGTGAGTGTGTGCGGCCAGGCCCGCATTTTTTTTGCCTCTATGTACCTATACTGTACGTGAACACAGGCAATACTTGCATTTAAACAGACCCGACCCAAAACTTGTGGAGAGTCATATTTCATCACAGAAATAAAACACACATACAACACAGCTTGCTGTTGTTTCTATCACAGCTTGCTGTGCACAAAGATACTTTGACTTGGAATATTGAAGGTCTATGTTTCTTTTACAACAACTCTCTACAGTATACAGTGAGCCCAGTGCAATACAACTTTGTAAGGAGTTGTGGTATTGTAGTTTTCCATGTTTCTTTTGTTTTCTTTTACTTTATTTATATGTGTATATATATCTATATATATCTATATATAGAGAGATATAGATATATATAATATATATATTATTACCTATATCTATCCCTTGCATATGAAAAATTGCATTGACATTTAATTCTGAAGTTGTGTTTTTTTTCCTTCTCTTTTTTTCATTGCAAAGTTTCAACTTGAACTACACCAGACAAATACTGCTTTAAAGGCATGATTAGAAGATCTTCTGACTTTAAATGTGCCTGGTAGACCATGAGGTAGCCATTGAGGAAAAATGCCCCCAAGTATATGATAAATTTCCTATGCCCAATGATGACTAATAATTTCTAAATTGGCCACGGCTGTGAAGGGCTCAGGCTTTGCAACAAGGCTGATGGAAGTCTAGCCTGTACCTCCAAATTGCATTAGAGTTAAAGTCATAATATCTGGATCAAACCAGATGCTGTGATTTATTCAGCCACATGCTGATCATGCATCTTGTACCTTGTCCAAGGCTTTTCGATTACATGTGTTTCAAACAAAGCTTACTTCTTTGATTTCGCAAGGATTTCTAATTCATCCTTTTTTTAAATAAATTAATTTTGCCCAAAATAATTCTTACAGCCTTTTCCTTCATTAGGTTATAAAGTCCCGCTTCCCTTTGTTTCACTGTCAAGTCTGTGTTAAATGAATGAGGTTGACAGTGAGAGACCCCCACAAGGGCATCACTACTGTCCTCGCGCCATGCAGCCAGCCGCTCGTCAAACCCTGCACTGTCTCTGCCACAATCGTTAAAGCTCCAAAGTTAATGAGAGAGAAAGGTTAGAAAGGAGGAACATCACCTTGACAATATTCCACGTTCATTTATGTACCTCCATCCCTCCATCTGTCTCCTCTATTTCCCTTTTTTTTCCAGGCAGGGCTGAGGTCCAACAGGTTTTATATGTTTCCTGCTCTACCTTTCCACCTCTCTTTCCTTTTTGCTCTTACTCCCTGTCACCTGGTCAGTCAGAAAATGAGGTTGTTAGTGGGCAATTTCATTTTGTGCACATCCAGTCAAAGAGAAAGAGAGAGAGTGAGAGAGAGAAAGACAGGAGACAGAGAAACCTCCTCAGGGGGGAGAGCTATATGTAGACATGCAAAATAAGATGTGCTGAAAAGCAGATGAATGAATGAAAAAAGCAGGCAGGCAGACAGGTAGACAACCAGAGAGCCACGCAAAAAGATTAAAGGAAGGATGAACAAAACACAGACCAAAAGACTGAGATAATCCCAGTGGTATCTTTGTATGCATTTTTAAATGTTTTCCACAACAGCCTCAACCCTCCCAGTTTAGAAGCTGGCTGTCTGAACCCTCCTCCTTTCCTCCTTTCCTCCTTTCAATTGCACCTGATTTATACTATTTAAAAGATTTTCCTTTCACTCATTATTAATA
The DNA here is from genome assembly GCA_016859345.1 of Istiophorus platypterus. NCBI lineage: Eukaryota > Metazoa > Chordata > Actinopteri > Istiophoriformes > Istiophoridae > Istiophorus > Istiophorus platypterus. The sequence goes on along the minus strand of CM029116.1, from coordinate 18,174,526 downwards.
ATTGATTGGCTAACCACTGGAAAGAATGAGGAAAACAGCAGTAAAAACATTGCAGCTGTCAGGATTGGATGAACAGGCTTTTTTAGCAATATTTGTTTGGCACAGTTGCTGCCTCTGGATGGACAAATGGCTTATTATGTCTAATATATATTTATTAGCTTTAATAGGCTATTAGATTCTATGTCAACTAGGAGACTTCACAGCCATGGTCTCTTTTCTCATTTGTCCTTTATGGAATGGCTGTGCTGTGATTTTCTAAGGCGTCTATGTATAGGCTTTGAAAATATCTGAATTTTGCAAGTCCTAATTGTGGACAGCAATGCACAGTTAGGGTGGATCATTTACTGATTACAACAATTTTAACCATGACCTACTTTTTCTTCTTTAAATTGATCCAAGAGAATGAACAGCCGGATTCTATATTTCACACAGAATTTTTATATTACATGTAACACTGATGCACTGTCATAGCCAAAAAGTTACACCATGTGTTTGATCTATACACAAATGAACGGTTAGAGTTAGATTGCAAAATGAATGTATTGCTTTTTCCATTTGGTAGCTATATGTCCAAAAAATATTGTAGCGTGATATTGCATGATCTGTATCTTCAGATTTCATTTATCTTGTATCCAGGTTTTCCAAACATTTTTAGGGCATGTCATGTTAAAGGCAATAAAAGAATTTGATAGTGGATAGAATGATGGGATGCTTTTAAAAAGGGGCCAGCCACCAGAAGAGACATAGATGAGATATAAACACTTCTAATGTATACATTAATTCTATGAATGTTGTGCTTCTAGCCATTTACAATGCTGGTTAAAAGCTTCATTCTAAATTTTCCAGTGTTTTTGAAATTGCAGCAGCTCAAGTCCAGTGATAAACCTTATACAGTAAAAAGGTTAGTGGTAAACTGCCCAAGGAAAAAAGTTTGGGCACCAAATATTGAAAAATCAAGTAAATTTAATAGAAAATAGGCAGTTTTCAAGGATTAAGACTTGCAGCTTTTCAGCAGCAGTGGAAGTAAATGGAGGCTTGAAAGTTAATGCAAATGATTCCTACAGGAACCCTAACTTTAACTGATTACTAACAAACTCTCTGTTTGTTTGTGTTGGAGCCGTCTGTGTCACTAAACTAAACTGATGAATTATTAGGACTGTATTGCAGGAAGTAGGACTGTATATTGCCATCAGAATGGTGAAAAAAGGCAGGTAACAGCGGAAGACAGACTGGTTGGTCTGGGGTTTATCCTACAGCAAGAGAGTCACCCAAACATTATGAGAAAAGAACCAGACAGTGGCTTCACATGACAGAAGACCAGCACAGTCTCCAGAGATAAACCCCATGGAGCTGGTTTGGGATGAACTGGGCACAAGGTGAAAGCAAAGCAAGACTTTCTGGAAAGTGTTTCATTTCCATTGTAGAAAGAACAACAAAAATTCTTAATTTTTTTGTTCTATACTTTAATTTCAGAGTACACTGAGACATTAAAATGTGCAAATTTAGATATGTAATACTTGAAAAATGTAGGTGCTCTTCTACATCTGACCTACACTGAGACACCCCTGGTTTTCAAAATGATCAACAACCACACACATCCAACTAGAAATTAAATTTACTCAAACACACCCCACAAGAGAGGTCAAATATCAGCAAATGAACTAGGAATATCTAGCAAGTGTATGTGTGAGCAATTGCACATACGCTTGTATGTATTTTGTGTGTGCGTGTGTATGTGAACACTATCAGGCCCATTGAGCTGTGCATCTTACTTATTTACTCTCATACACACAGGACTCCATTTTATAAACAATTAGTACACCTCATTTCTGAATATAGCCACACTTTCTTGGCATAGAGTATGCAGGTTTTTTAGAGAGATTATACTGTATCAGTCTCAAACGCAAACAGGTATACACGAAATGTACGCATGTACCCACACACATGCAGGATTTGGATTCATTCCAGGCCTCTCATAACTTAACTCGCTCCCAGAAACACTGCAGTAATCTGTTTATGCTGATACACACACACACTACACACACACACAACAAACACACACACAAACAAACAAACAAACAGACATCTGAAAGACAGGATGATGATCACTTTTATTCAGTGATAGTAACGTTGTGTGATATCTAATACCCCCCCCCATGCTAATCAGTCCTCCCCTTTCCATCTTTCTCTTCCCCATCCTCATCTACTTTACTGTAAACATCTGTGTTTAAATAAGACCATTTCATTCCTCCACTCTTTTTTCAAATTCACTATTGTTTTCCTCACTTCCCATCCTTTCTTGCCACATCTTCAAATTTTTGCCCACTTATGGAATTCTTTATATTTTTTTATGTTTTATTCTTTTCCTTACTGTTTTTTTTTTTTTAGTTTCACCTCCAAAGCAAATTGTTTGAGGCATTGATGTTGAAGTTGTGCTGACTTGACATAATGTGTACTTAAGTTACTTACAGTTACTGTAAAAGCAGTTCCACACCTGTAAAACCACTGACGTGCTCAAAATCTTTTCAATATATTTAATTATAGTGTCAAAAGGACACTTGGATGCTCTTGTTTTCAGCCTTTTTAAATTTCCACAATGAAACCTAAATGCAGACGTTTCGAAAAGTAGTGGGCCTCACTGTCTCATCACTATGCCGCTCCACTATGCTGTCTGACAGCATGCTGAAGAAATAGCTATTTTCTCCTGAGCATCTTTGTGAGCGGGGAGCTCCTTTTCAAGTTTACAGCATTTGGTTCACCTTTTTTAACATCACTTTAGCTTTGACAGACCAAAGCATGTGTCTTACACCTTGCACTATAATTTTTGATATGGAAAAGATTGATATGTTACTGGATGCATCTTAATATAACTTTAAGCTATAAATATATTATAAATGCAGTGCAGGCAAATCAAGAAAGATGGAATCCTGATCCTAAGGAACTCTTTAGAGAGGCATTTTACACTGAACTCGGATCAGTAACTGAAATGTGGCTGTACAGTACATCATATCTGCTATACAGTACATCATATCTGCTGTACAGTACATCATATCTGCTTGGAAATGGAATCAAACTGACTCTACATATATGTGTATGTGTGAGTTTATGTGCATTTTTCATGCTGCTTAGTTTGATAGTGCAGGTGGTTGTGAAGCACTAAGTGGAGTTTCTGTGCCCGTTAAAAGACAGCCAGGCATTGAGAGAGGGAGGGAGGGAAGGGTAAGGAGACAACTGAAGATTGAAAGAATGAAAGACTTAACACTAGAGTTGAAACTGGTTAGACAGCACACAGCTTGAGGAATTAGTGTGCCACACATACACACCCAGACCATCATAGCTTCTCAATGGGGGCCACGATGTAATTTACAGTGAGCAGGTGGGGATAGATGTTCAATCTGATTCAATTTGATGTGGCTTGCGATGAGACAACACTCATTCCACTAACTGTTGTGATCGTTTCTGTCTCGTCTTCTTTTCCTGAATGCTGAGCTGCAAAAACCTTTCCCCTTCTTCCTCTTACTTTCTCCTGTCTATATCTCCTCTTATCTGTTTCTTGCACTCATGCTTCCTGTAGCTGTTTTCACAAGATACACCTCACTGTATGTCCTCATATCCAATTGGCACATCCATCTATTGTTCTGTGCACTGATACATTTATCCACCCATCTCGATGCATGCTTTCTCTGTCTTTCATTTTTATTTAGGGTCAAGCTGGTCTGGCAAGTCAACACCAACTTTGTCTCACCCTCCGAGGACAACCCCAAGTCCTTTCCCTGCACCTGTCTATCCCACCCTCTCCTATTGCCCATCTCCTCCTTTCTCTGCCTGTGTGTCTCCTCCCACATTGGGCTCAGAATTGGGTCCAACATTTCCTCCATTGTCCCGGGCAGTCCAAGAGATCATGGAAATCTGTAGTGTGGACCAGATGGGATGTGAGGACCCTGACCTGTACAACGATACAACTGCACACACACTCCACAGCCTCGAGCAAGAACTCAGGCTCATGACAAAGGGTACAGACACACACAAATACCACTTATGATCAACATATTACTCTGAATATGATAGTGATAATCAAACAAGGGTGTATAGATGTTAATCACAGTACTGTTTGATGGAATTAAAAGCTATAATGGTGATTGAAAGTTTTAAAATATACCATAAGATACAGCCTCTTTTCATGTCTACCTCAGGATCAGGGACACATGCTTCAGTGTTCGATACAGGAAACAGTGGAAATCAAGATCAGTATGAGAATCAGCGTTTGACAAGGTGGATAAAATGCACATACACTAAACCCACTCCCACCTAATTGTGGTTTCTCAAGGCACACGATATACATAACCTCATCCTCAAGGATAAACTCAAGTCTACATGTTATTTTCACTGTACAAGGAAATGTGAACATATCACATTCTGTCCATTTAGGACAGTTGTATGGCCTTATCAGTACCAGCTGCAACTTAGGTAGCTGTTGAAATTTACATTCCATTTCAAACTGATTGATTGATTGAATTGAAATATATTAAAAGGCAGTTGCACTGTTTTCCCTTTGGGAATCTGAGTATAGCTTTTTGACTTCCTGTTTTTATAGTCTGTGTCTTTTCACCATGATCAGCATGTAATTCATTGCTTTTTGTCCCGTACACTGCCCTATGCTATTCTATTATTTCAATGGTCACATATGGGAGGGGGGGGTATAATCTATTTTCTTGTGCTCTGTCAGTCCCCCTCTTTGTTGGATATGTGGAGTGTGTAATGGATTGTTAGCCAGCAGAACGACTTTTGCTTTTACAGTATGTTGTGTATTGGTTCTTAATGTGCTGTTTAATGTGTATATGTGTGTGGAACAGAGAATGAGTGAGTCAATGAATCATGTCATATATCAGAAACAGTGTGGGTCTGTGCTTTTTTGATGTTTTGTTTGTGTGCATGTAGTAGGCATAATCTGCGCTAGAGGCCTTTTGCTGAGCAGAGCACTGTGAATATCACATTGAGATGTGTAATAACTGGATTAACACATACTACACAGAGGGCTCCAAAAAAAGCTCCTTATATCCTTCAAACATACACATACATGCACATTCATATAAACACACACACACAAACAAACACACTTAATTGGACTTCTTTGGCATACCTGTACTCTAATTGTTTCCTCTTAATCTTTGTCGTTACTATAACTTTACCTCATTATGTAGTTTTTGGTCATAATGACAATATATATATAGTTCAAAGAATAGTTAAAACATGGCAGGTTTTGGGATAATGGAAAATTTCTGTGCAATGAATTGAACCACAGCTTTAAGATTAATTTATAATACTCATCAAAACAGGGATATATAAATTCAGTTTTGAAATGCTATCCCCAGTTGAAGCAAAAACAGTAGTCAAACTCATTCCTGTATAGATCCTATGAAATATACATTTATTATAATGAATGTAACAACAGGACATGTACACACAAGTACAACCCCAAAGTGCCAGAATGCTGGGACACAGTGTTTCGATCTGCAGTATGTGTACATGCATTGATATGTGTGTCTACCATCACCTAGCCAACTTTATGTTTACCTCATACCTAGATGTCTACACATCATCTATCTTAGGTCTGAATCAGCTACTGACAGCTGCCTGGATGTACCTTAGTGTAGCCTCAGTCTGTTGGCTGTCTTTGATCCAACCTTCAGTCAGTATCAAATTTCCCATATACTCTTTGCATAGCACAGGATTTATAATAACTGAATAAGAAGCTTTAAATTGGTTATTAAAAGCTCTGGTCAGACATGAGAGTGTGACCATTATTAACTTAGATACACTTGTATGTTTAAACCTTTGTCCGATTTACATTGGATTGACATTGAACTTTTAACTATATACAAAAGCATGAAAACATGCATCGTAATTGTTCTTTCTTGACTAATTTGAATGACTTCCTGTAAAATCTGAATGTTGGCATCTGCTTTCTTGTTAGTTGTTACACCCTGGGCTAAGAGCCCACACATAACAGCACAATTTCAAGCCTGATGGGGGTGTGTTAGCAGCTACAAAATCTGCATGAATTTGAGATTTTATTTACAACAGCTGTAGCTTACAATACAAACAGTCAGTGTGTTTTTTTTTCTACAAGTGAAGTGGCTGTTTAAAGGCAATGGTCAGTTGTGAACTTTAGAGAGAGACAAGACAAGCAAACAATAATGTGTTAAAATTGATATTGATTATTGAAGTAACAAGATAGCAAAGCTTTGAACAAACATGACATAAAATTATACAAAATTTCTTTTATGTATATTTTTGTTCACGTTTGTTCAATGTTTTAAAAATTTTTGAATTAAAATTTAAAGTAGATTGTAAGTTAATTCAGAATGTGATACAGATTTGATAAAATACTGTCGGAGCCCAACCCTGGAGATGACCAATGTCGATGACACACAAACTGCACTTTGAGCTTGTCTTGTGTTTGATACATGTCACAAATATTTCAGGAGCAAAATCTATGATGTCGGCGCCCGAGGCTGGTTAGAAAAATGTTTAGTACATACATCTCTTAATCATTGGGTGATATTTGAAGGCTATGTTGTAAAAATATTCTGTCTTTGATTGATGGATTTGGTCTTGCAGGGACAAAGTCAGCAAGGAACAAAAGCAAGAGGAGGAGGAGGCATGGAGAGACTGGCAGAGTGTCCTCGCACTACCCTGAGATACACACACACACACACACACACACACACACACACGCACACACACACACACACACACACACACACACCGTTGCTTCTTAAATAAGCCAAAATCAGAAGAAATGCACACAAATATACATATTTATGAGAAACTAAAGCAAGCAAAAACACAGGGGATGTAATTTAATTTGTGCTCACATTGTCTAAAGGCTGATCTAGAAGCCCTTTAACCTCTAAAACTACATCTGCATGGAACTCTTCTGCAAATAGATCTAATGGTTTGAAAATGTTTGAAACTGATTAAATGCCGCTTTCATTTATGATTTGTCTACCTTTTTTTTGTATGTCCATGTTTTCTCTGCACTATATTTACCTTAACCTTATATATTAAAAGTAGCTGTGAGATACCTGCCTGTGGAACGATTAGCTGAAGTTAAAAACAAATGTTGAGACGGGGAAGTGGAGGTGACAAAATGGTGACAAATGGTGACCTTAGTTTAATCCTCAGCAGGGTTCTGCTTGGATCCATTTTACTGTGTCTGTGTGTGTATATTTGTCTATGTATATTTGTGTGTGTTTATATTTTTGTAAGTGTTCTGTCTGAGTCGTGTGTTAAGGGAAAGACATTGAGGGGCATTTGGCTGTGGTACCAATATTACCCACAGGAGTTAGGGAGGACATTTTTCTCACACACACACATATATACACACAAGCACACACACTCAAGCACAAACAAACTGAGGAGGCTCCTGCAGGTGATAAATTATATTTGTAAGGGAGGGAATAAGGAGCTGTGCCAATGGCTGCTGCTGCCATCTCTCCGACTGTGTGTGCAGGAGTGGGGTAAGATAAACACAAGACACTGGAACTGCTGCACACATTTGGTGTGTCTGAGTATGTGTATGTGTTTTGTTTCTCAGATCTGCTGTTTTGCATTACTACCAACAGCAAGTCCTAATCTATCATAGCAGCCACTGTCCTCAGCTGAGTTCACAACCCACCATCCACCACTTTATATCCAGTCGATGTGCACTTGAGGATCAAACAAGGACAAAGTGGTGGACACAAGAGAAAACTGAGCTGGTATTACACACTCAAGCAAACTCTTAGAGGCAGAATAGATATCAAAGATGCCAACTTTGTGACTAAATTTAAGGAAAATTTTATTTTCTGCAGTGCATGTTGTGTGTGTGAATACGAGCATGTTTGCAAATGGCCCATCTGTTTACTTCAGTCACTGAGGTGGGATATAAGGGTATTTTACTTGTCCTGATGTTAATCGCTAGGAGAGGACCGCGGAAGCCCTGTAATCCAATAGCAATCACCACAAGACTGATTGATATCACAGGGACAGAGAAAGACCAGAGACCAAGGGATAGACAAGGAGAGCGAGGTGAAATTGCAGATCTTCGTTATTTTGTCCTTCAATGAGTGTATCACTCACTGTTTAGGAGAGGAAAATAACAGAGACATAAATCTGCTGGATATTACCCACTAGGCTGGGTTTAAGCAACTCAGAGATCTGTGCGCTCCCTTCCACTCTCATTTGTTCTCCTTCTCTCTCTCTCTCTCTTGCATGCATAAGCATACAAACAGGGAAAGTGAGTGGAGAACTTGAGCTGACCTTTGTTAGATTTGGAGTTGCCTGTGATGTGGTTGATGCCATCAGAAAGACTGGAACTGGAAAACTTGACATTTAAGTTCACTATGCTAACTGACCCGTCTCTTGAACTGGAGTTTAGATTGGATGTGTTGTAAAAAAGCAGACAAATATGTTACATTATGAAACTTTTTTTTTTTTTTGTCAGAACAAATTCAGTAAAATGCATTTTTAAAAGGATGAATTTTGGTTAAAATCTTTTAGCACTTTAATTTTTTAACATAGCACACATAACCCAGTGGACATTTAGAGCAATTCTAGGGATGTAGTTTCCTTTTCTCCTCATCTCTCTCTGCCCAAGAGTCACTTTGATTTTCACCATGTTAACTATTTAGCTTTTTGTGAATTTGGGCATTTTCTTGGACAGAAAGTTGCAGGGTGGAAACATTTTGTTCTGCTACTAGCTGCATGTCCACTGGTTTCCTGATGAAAACCCATTCAATTTTCTTCAGACAGAATGCCCTGAAAAGACTTCCTTGTTCACAGAGTCTCACAAGTCACCTACAGTGAGCTGCAAGGGACAGCTGCTGCATCCATCTGTGACAGTTTGAGTCCACAAATAAACTGTGAAATGGAAGAAAGGGCACTCCTAATGTACAAAGGGGTTGTTTTTCCTTCTTATTATTCACTTATTAGCTTTTTTATGAACTCTCAAAGGAATTTTCTGTCACTATTTTACTGCAAACTTATTGTCTTCTGTCCTTCATATGTTTACCTGACAGTAAAATGTAAATGATGCTTTAGTTACCACAAAGGAATACTGTAAGATAATTACATTTATTGTTAGCCACTGCCCTGCAGTTTAGTAAAGAATTAAAAATATAAAACATATTCTAGGCAATATTATACAGTCTTTATTTAAAACATATTTGTTGGTGTAAATTATTAGTACACAAACATATCTTTTAGAGACATAGTTGTCTGTAGGTTTGGTTGATAGATTAAAAATGAACTAATTTTTACCATATACTTGACACTGATGCATTAATTATATAATGTGGCAACATAATATATGTGTGCTTTTAGAAGTACAGTCCAACTGACAACATTTAATCATTTTAAAATATTGTAGGCCTACATAGTGTTTATTATAAAAAGGACACTGAAAAGGTCTTGTTCAGGCTGTGCTCTGGAAGGGGAACTAGAACCAAAGTAATCTTGTGCAGTGGCCAAAGTATCAGGGGCAGATTGTGTTGCTAGCAGTTGTATTGAAGACAAGTGTGATATAGGTAGCTAAGTTTACTTGCTCTTTAATGAGCTGCAGCTGACTAGTTTCCCCCGTGTTTTGAATGTCTGTGTAATGGTTTGACAAACTGAGGTGAAGGGCAGGTCGTGTATGTTAGAGAAGAGGGAGTCTTAAACAGGACAGCTAATGTTGGTTGGTGGTTGAGTCTGTTGCTCTTGTGTAGGAAGCTGCTGCCTGGCTGTCGGTGTGAATGTCTGCCAGGGACAGTGAGGTGACTTTATTGCTTTATGTAAAGATTTTATTGGCTGTGTGGAAACAAGTTCTCCATCAACATAGACAGAAAACCAATGGCATGGTGACTAATTATTGCAAATGATAATGGGTTCCTTCATGAAGCCAAAAAATGAAATAATTAATTATTGTTTTTTTCTCAATTAAGAAAACAGGACAGGTGTTTTATAGATATGTGCATGTATTCAGTAACAGACAAAAAACCCAATTTAATTCAGTTGGACCTGTTAATAATGGGGTTTTGAAATGCTTAGATCCAAATTTTTAAGATGAGGAAAACATGTCGATATTATAATAATAAAAATTGCAGTGGACATTTGAGTTTCATACTGTAGCATTTCTATATCAATTCATCTCCTACTTCTAGTATTCTGTTCGGGCATGTTTATATATAAGTGTAGGAAATCCACTTGTGCCCACCTTGTCTTTGCTGCTCAGCCACAACATGATTACCCTTGATCCCTGGGAGTGAACACCTGGTGTGTTGTTAGAGTCTCCTTATATTTTACCTGTAAGCCTCTTCAAGCACACTCTCTAAAGAACCGTTGAATGAATGACTGGCTTCTCTCCTTCTGTGGTTGTCAGGTTGGTGGCATATTTGCTGTGGATGTGCCATCTAATCATATCCCATGTTGTCTATTGGAGCACTGCTGCCTTATTACAGGGGTAGGCGAATAGGTGTTGTCTTTCATTGTGAAACATAAAAAGCCTCATACCTACTTAGTTTGTGCTGGCTGCTGTATGTGTCTACCCTATTATTCCCAGGCTGTGAATAGATGGAGCAGCAAAGTCTAAATCATGTGTGGGTTGACTTTGCTGGAAAATAGCAAGGGATGATAATGGGAAATTTTATTTGTGCATGTATGAATACCCCGTATGTGTGAATAAAAATGCACCACAAGCAGGAGCTCAATTACCTTAGAGTTAAGATAGATAGATAGATAATCTTAAAATATACAGGTTTATTGCCTCACAACCCAAAGGGTTCTGTGTTTCTCTGACTTAATCAACACAAATCCATCTCTTGTGGACCTGTAGCATTATTGAGTATCCCTGACCATGTCCCTATGGCACCCCCACATGTAGCAGCTTTAGCTTAGTTGTGGCAGTATTGCGTTCAAGGTCATAGCCCTGTCTGTGCTTAAACGACCTCATACGCTGGAAGTACAGTACGCCCTGGACAGAAGGTTCAGATGGGGAAATTATAATGGAGGGGAGGAGAGAGGTAGATGAAGAGAGAAAATATAAAGAAAAGAAACAGGACAGAAATGAAAGAAAGGTGAGTAGAGGACATGAGAGCAATAGGGTAGCACTAGGAGGAAGGTCACTATCTACTTTGATAAAGAAATGTATTTTCCACTCTTTTTTCCCCTGCCTCCCTTTTCAGGCCTACATTTCTCTCCCCTTGTCTCTCTTCTCCTCTTCCTCTCCTCTTCCTCTCCTCTGTATTCCATCGCTCCTCCCTCAACCATTTCTTCATAACTGCTCCTTTTTAGTTGTCTTCTGCTTTCTCCCTCACACCCATCTTCACCTTCCCGATTGCATCACTCCTTTCCTTCCCTCATCTCACCCCGTCTTACATCTTCCTCCATTGCTGTCCTTTCATATTCCCACACCTCTGTTCCTTTCTCCTGTAATCCTTCCATTTGTCCCCTCTCCCTCATGTTCAGCGGCAGGTCCCGGCACCCTGGCCCGAGCCACTGGGACCCACTGACAAATCGATACATCACTGTAATTGATTCTGTCGTGGGCTCGAAGTATTTAATGAGAGCCCCCCCCCCCTTCCTCCGCCTCCTCCTCCTCCCCCACCCCCCTTTTTGCGCATGGGCTCTGGCAAAGTCCAGTTTAATGGTTAATGGAGCTGAGGCATCCACGTGCAGCAAAGTGCTGCAGGTGGTGGGTGAGTGGGTTCGTGGGAAGGAAGGCAAATTTGCGGTGTTGAGGGTTTATCAGAGCAGTTCCCAAGGTGACGGGTCAGTCCATCTGGTTAATTTGGACAGGTGAAGGCTAGATGAAAAACGTCTGGTCTTTGGTGGGGTTGGAAGTAAGTGTTTGTGTGTGTGTGTGTGTGAGTGTGTTTATGTGTGTGTGTGTGTGTTTGTGTGTGTGTGGGTGTGTGTATGTGTGTGAGTGTGTTAATGTGTGTTTGGGTGTGTGTATGTGTAGGGATGTAGTCATACGTGTCTTAATGGATCTCCGACCACCTCACACACAGATGGCATTTGTTGAAGTTTTTTTTTTTTTTTTTTTCCCTGGGGGGGGGGGGGGGCACAGGGGTATAAGCAAAAAATTAGAAAGAAAAAAACCAAAAACAGACAGTGGAGACAGTCAAGATTAAAAGACAAATCTGTTTTTCAGTTGAAAGAGCCAGAGAGCAGAGGAGAGGGAGAGAGAGACAGGTTGATGGAGCTTGTTTGTGGGCCCGAGCTTGTTTATTGTGTGTGTGTGTCTGTGTGTGTCTGTGTGTGTCTGTGTGTGTATGTATGTGGTTGGGGTGGGGAAATCTTATGGACAGTGAATCATTAATATCAGCAGCCTGTAAGACACTAATGAATAACACAGGGATATATCAGCTCATTGTTTGCCCCCCCCTTCTCTCTCTCTCCTCTGACTTTAATGAGAAACACCTGTTAGAGCTCCTTGTTAGGTCTCCCATGTTCAGGCCCCATTAGACTTCTACAGTGTGTATGTTTTTGTGTATACCTGAATTATATAAATGAACCACTTTTGGCGATGGCATTTTTTCAAATTCTGAATACAGACATTGAGGGTTTAGTTTGTCATATTGTTAGAGTTAAAAATTAAGTGGCTAGAGAATGAAAAGAAAAACTATTTTATTCAGGGCTGAAGATGCACAAGCATCATGCATTAAGACTGATTTTTGCTGTGCAGTAAAATTTATGAACATTAATTGGTGTGAATTCACATCATAAATGGACACATTTATTTATGCAGGATTCTGATGTATGTGTGATAGTGTAACAATATGTATATATGAAAATATATATGATTGTCTATAGCACATTACATAGTGTGATAGTGTGATTACTTTTCCGGTAGTGGTGTAAGGGATTACCATTTAAAATTCAAAATTGTAGATTTTACATTAAAAAAAATTACACTTACATTACAGATGTAGTAATCAGCTCAGTGTGAATGTGACTTTTGTATGAAAATGGTCAAGTTGAAAAGGTTTTTGCTAATCTGGAACATGCTAATACCAACATACTAGGAACCGATATAGTGAGATAATGATTTCCCTTGGGAAGTGCAAAAAACCACACTGAATTATATCTAGATGTGCATCTTGCCTGAGTGTTGACATATGACAGAATGATTATTTTTGACTCAAATTCACCTCACGCTTTTCAACTCCCTCAGCTCTCTTAGTCCCCCATGTCCTGTAATTTCATGATGAGTTTATAAGAAAGGAGCGCAGTGAACATTTCATTCCCTACTTCCCCCTGTAATGTTATCATGACTGAATGGGTCTTTATTCACACTTTGTGTCCTGTTAGCTGATTTACTGACATCAACCACTGGTAATCACATTGATTTTGTTGAGAGTTGAAGGGTGTGTGTAGCCAGCATCTTCACGGTGAGGCTAGACCTAGGAAAAGAATATTAGCTACATGGGTGTGTTGTAACAAGTGAATTAACTAATTGCTTTAATTGTTCAGTAATTATTAAAGTAATTTAGTTACTTTTTTAGTGAATAATGACATAAGTAATTAATTATTTTTTTCAAGTTTCCTGCCCAACATGTGCTATGCAAGGACTATTTTATCGTAAGTGTGTGAGATAGACAGACACAGAAGGAACTGTGAGTGAGTGATATACTGAGTATTATGGTTCATTTACCCAGATGAGGATCCTGCTCTTAAGCCAATGGGGTTCATTAACTTCCTCATGGTGATGATGATGAATGTTGGCCTATATAACACATGAACAAATGGAGCAGCATAAAACCAAACTGCATTCACTTCTCTTTTTTCTTGTCTTCCATTAAGCTGCATTCTGCTATATTTCTACAATTTCTCTTTTTTCCAGAACAGAGAAACGTAGAAATGTGTTGATTTACCACCTTTGTCATTCTTGCATTCTTCCTTTTACTGTCTCTCTCATATCCATTTTTTGTTCATTACCTCTTTCAATGTGTTCTCCTACTTTCAATTCACCATCTTTATTAAGGTTTCTCTCTCATTATTCTTTTTGTCTTTCTGACTCTTGCTCTCACTTTTCTGTCAGTGTCCTCACTTGGTGAATATTCCTAAACTTAATTTTGGGGGATGAGATTTTCCTTTGTGTAGTATAGACCTGCCCAGTTAATGAAGCTCTCCGTGAATGTTTGTTGTGTTTGGGTGTGCAACAGAAATGGTGACAGTTGATCAGTGTGCCACAGTTGATAAGTGTGCCACAGTTGATAAGTGTGCCACAGTTGATCAGTGTGCCATACACAAGAAAAAGCCGAAAAAGCCATTATGCGCAACATAATGCCAATGGAAATAACTCCAAAACACCTAATGAAGGGTATTTGTTAAGTCATCAATAGACACACCATAAAAGATTTAAGACAAATCCACAATATAATGGAAATTACTGTAAATCTTAAGTGAATTTGCCTCTTTCTCAATGCCTCTTAAGAAAAACACAGTGTTTGTTGAATTTTTTTGCTGTGCATTATTATAAAAAGCTTAGAAAGCATCTCTCTCCATATCAAGTCCACAGAGAGCTGACTAAAATGTTTTTCCACCTAAACCTTTCCATTTTCTAAAATCAATTATCCTGCGTCTTCAGCCTATCCCAGTATAGAGTTTACTGGGTGAGAAGCAGAATACACAATGGACAGATTTCAGTGTTTACAGTCCGAACCATTCATGTTTTGTAATGCATATGAAATTACCAGAGAATTTTAGTAGGCTGGGCCTTGATAGTGTTTCCCTTCTATGAATAGAGCCTTTGGAACAGGCTCTGATTTTAGGGTGACCTTTATGTTTTTTTGTATCTTAGTAGAGGGCTTAGCTGCTTTTGATATTTGATGTGATGTTAACAATTCTTCCATGTTGTCAAGCTATATTCACTTACATCTGTTTCAAAAGCATGAGCACGCTGTGAGTGAACCTACCGATTACAAGGATTCCATTAAATTGAACGCGGTGGGAAAATTTGTCATATCGGACTATGCTGGTGCAACCTATAGCAGTATCCTGAGGACTTATGGTGATACGTTAAGTACCCAGTTCATCACCGTGTGCCCTTTTAAGTAAGTGCAGTTAGGTTTAAAGTTAAGGTGTGGAGGTTGAGATGGTCGATGGGTGTGTAGCAAGTCTGACTTTCATGCAACAACAGATGAATATAGCCTGGGGTTTTGCAGAATTGTCAAATATTCATGTTCTTGTACGCTGAAAGGATTGTGTAGTCTGTAGCCTGGTTGTATAGATTTTAACTAACCTGCATTTTTTTTTTATTTTTTTGGACTTTCGGAAAAAATCTGCACAAACAGAGAAGTCCCAGCCGGCCTACTTGAATCCTAGGACCTTCTTGCTGCTACTGTTGGACGACCACGCTAACCTCTGAGCCACTTTGCCAACAACTTCTCAATAAAACAGTGTGAATACACCTAAAGGCAGTGATGTAACACAACTGTGTTTCTAGCTCCCTGACTGAATTCTAGTTAAACATAACAAGCATTGTTGTGTTTCACTCTTTGAGTGAACGAATGCATACTGTATGAGCCGCTGTGATCCTGTGTGGGACAACAGTGTGTCTGCGAGAGTTTGTATACAACTATGTTTGGTGCAGTGCTGCGTTAAGGCTAAACACACTTAAGGCTAAGCAATCAGCGAGTAAAGTTTCCTCGCTGCTGTCATTAAACCTCCACATAAAAGCTTAAGCTGCTTTTATCCTTCTAAGGAAGAAAGGGAGAATGTCAGCACATAATTAAGTTAGATGAAAGGAGGGGAATTAGAGGCTTCCTCCTCTTTAAACACAAATGACTTAATCAGAACCTTGGGCTAAATGAGAGACAGACGGTTACACGATCACGGGGAGGATAAACATCCCTCTCCTTGCCTCCATCCTTTGTGCCGTCTTACTTTTCTTAATGTCTTTATTATCTCTCTAACCTGCTGTACATCTCTTACTGTGTCTCTCTGCCTCTCTGGATCGCTTACCCTTTTGTCTAACCCCCTTCCATATGTTTTTACAACCTGTGGACATCAAATCTTGTTCATTCAAAATTATGCACAAGCATCCACGTAATTTATCCCCTCACCCTCAATCTCTCTCTTCTGAATTTCACCTCTAACTAACACCAGTATCCTCTCACCTGAACTGTTCACCACTCTCCCCCAGGGAAAAAAGATAGGGCACTGAATGCACCAACTACAGCATACAGAGTTTCAAGTGTTAGATGCTGTTTGGCTCTGATGTATGAGCCCTTATTGATTTGGAATATGAAATCCATCATATCTGACATTGATCAGTTTCACTGTGCACATTTGCAGAGAATGGCAGTTTACTTTTAAATGTTAGCTTGATGTTTGCCTTAAATGTCTGATAAGGGTTTCATTCTGAAATGAGATTCAGCACTGCATCAAACTGACACTAATTGATGCTAATGGGGATGTTGGCTATCAGAGGAAGGTTGTATATTTTGCAGGGTGGGACCATCTGTAAATACAGAACATTTTAACGGACAGTGGAATAAGGTTTTAATTAGTATTCACAGCTGTATTTGATCAGATTTTATGTACTACATATGTTTAGGCTGTTTTTTGCTGAGCTTTAGATGAGGAAAATTATACCACAGAGCCAGGCTAGCTTTTTACCTATTCTGCTCTTTGCACTAAGCAGAGGTAACAGGCTGCTGACTTAAGCCTCGTATTTACCATACAGACATGAGAGTGGTATCAATCATTTAGCTGCAAAAAAGTGAATAAGCAATGCTGAACTATGTCATCAAAAGAAATTGGAAATGACAGATCTTTGTACTTTTTCATCATTCTTTTCTACATAGTTACTCCTTTTCCAGTCCCCCTATGATCAAGTGTATGAATTGATTTTAAGGCTTTGCCTCAGTACAACAGTCACACATAGCTGCATCATATGGTTATTTCCCAATGCTTATTAATGTTTCCTACAACCATGGCAGATTTTTCCCCCACCAGTGTACTGTAAATGTGTCTCTGGACACACTGGCTGTGTTTCAACTGGACCACAGTAGCATGAGAGGTGAGAGGGTGAAATCCCAGGGTATTGCTATTCTCCTATTTGCAGTCCTCAGGTGGATGTGAAGAGGAGGAGAGAAGCAGGCTAGAGGAGAGGGAGAGAAGAGGAGAGGGATAGAGAGAGGAAGGTGTAGAGGGAGCTGTAGAAAATGAGGTACAGGGGTGCTTCTGTAGAAGGAGAGAAAGACAGGCAGACATGGAAAAACCATGATGAAGCTACCACAGAGTGAAAAAAGCAGAGGGGTGTAACAACTGACTGTTTTCTAGGATTTTATTTTTTTTTTTGTGACACTTGGTTGCTATTCATTTGCAACAGGAACTGACTTTACTTGCTTTATTCCTCAGTTTTTGTTGTTTCTCTGATTATATCCCTAAGTAAGGCGGGGGGGGGGGGTGTGGAACGAATGACACGCAAAGGGAGAAAAACACAACACATAAATTACAGAGGAAAAGAGGGAGATAGTTGTGTTCAAGTTGAACTTGCATGATAAAAGCACACAAGTGCAGTTGTCCTGCTGACTACACTGGAGAAGCACATGCGTTTCTCTTTGTGTGAGAACATTTGTGTATATGTGTTTTTGTGCGCATGCTTTCTTATCTGTTTATATGTGTGTGTTTTTGTGTGTTTGTGTGTGTATGTGAGTGTGTATTTCAGTATGAAAGCCTGTTGTCCCACCAACTTCACTTCATACCGGAGGGAAGCCATGAGACTGCTAATTAGCAGCACAGAGGGAAGCAGCCCCGGCGGCCAATCAAATCTGCTTTTGAAACTGGTTCCCCCTGAGACACCATAGAAACGGGGCAACTGAGTAACCAAGGCAATGAGATATGATGTCATCTATTTAGGGGTACAGCATTACTGTAATTCTTGTCTTTAGGATGAAAGAAAGATTTTTTTGTGAGTTCAGATCTGAACATGTCCCTCTCTTGTGCCACTCACAGTTTTTCTGACAGTTCTTGGCTCCTCTGGTCCCTGCAGGCTTCTCTTTGCCCATTTAGTATTTTCAAAGGGGGAATATTGAGGAAGGAACTCAGAGAGATAGGTTCATTCAGAGTGCATGTTGCAGAAGAATTGTTTTTCCACAGACATATTTTCTAGCATAGATAGCAGGAGACAAACTCCTGCACCGGTGTGTGTATTTGAAGTACAGTCTCACAGTTTACTATAGGTGCCAACAGTACTTATCTTGCTTGCAGACTTGCTAATACACCCAGAGTAAACTGAGTGCAGCTTTTAAATTTCTTGATATAAATTCACAATGAGTTGAATTGTGCAACCCATTTAGAGAAAGAAGTGACACAGGGATGATTTTATTACACAATACAGATGTAAATTTTATAGTAATTTGAAAAATGGTAATATACTGAGAATTAGTGTGGACATGGAAAGGCAAAGAAAGAAAGCAAGAGATAACATTGCAGTCAAACAGATCAATGCAGTCCATCACTCTGAAGGAGGCCACAGCCTGACAGCAGGGACCGTGGACTTGTGGGGTCTGACAGCTTTCTGGGGACCAAAACCCTTAACCCCACAAGTTCAAATGTCTTTTTGAGGGTTTAGACTCTGTTTTGGAGTAGGGGGAGATTAGCTTTAGGTTAGGCTACGGGTTGGGATTATACATGGGGTGCGATGGTTAAAGTTAGCGTTAGGGGCTAAGAAATTCATTATGTCAATGATGGGTCCTGAGGAGTGCAGTAAAATGAGGATGTGTGCTTGTGTATGAGTGACAGTGTGAGCATTTGCATTAACATGAGGAGTCAGGGAATAGATCATTTCGCGACACAGGACTGGTCTTTGATTTGTGCTTTATCTATTATTCATCTGTTCATCCATCTACCCCCAACTACAACTACAAAGGTCACTCTGTCCTCATATGTACTGCATCCCCACACACATTCACTAATCAATAAGCATTAATACATTGCTGAATACTGTGTGTGACTAATAAGATCACTGACAGCCATTTCACGGACATTTCGCAGGGCTGAGTTCAAGTAGTGTGAACTCTAGTAAGGCAAACGAGTGGGATCAGTCCTTTTTTCACATCACACAACTCATTGGGACAGAGGGGTCTTATGTGACTTGCTTATGCATCATAGGTCATGTGTGTTCTTAATGAAATATTTTGACATTTTTGGAAATAGGCTTATTGGCTCCCTGCCAAGAGTCAAATGAGAGTATCAGCACCACTTGTGTCTACAGCATGTAACTCGATGTGAAACAACTTTCATTTTTACAGTGCTTTAAGCTTTGGACAGAGCCAGGCTAGCTGTTTCCCCTTTTTTCACATAAGTTAAGATAACTGAGTCTTAATTCATAGTTGACGCACGGAGATGAAAGTGGTATCAATATTTTCATTTAACTTTTGGCAGCAGAGTAAATAACATATGTCAGATTATTCATTTAATTCCACAAGGCTTTTGTTGTTTTTACCTTGGTTTTGTTTAGCTTCCTCTGGTATGAGAATTATGGAGGCTGTAGTGGAAATAAAGACAGAAAACTCTGATAGTATTTTAAGAGCAAATTTATGATGCTCATCCACCTACTCACCATGCAGACACATTTGGAGAGAGAGCAAACTCAGATCCATTGAAGATGCTGGTAATGAGCTGATGACATGCATGGCAGCATGTGATAAGGAACATTTACTGTATTCTGTATTCAGGCTGGAACCAAATTTCTTGAGGATACATTGCACCAATGGTGTGCAATAAGGACAAGCAAGGCAAGCAGTGCTTGACCAGTTAAAGCTAAAAAAAGACATCAATTAGAACGATAACCAAGTGGGAGCGATATCTCTCCTCGCATCTCAGAACAGGCATTTGTTCCATAAAGGATCTAGTATTGCTTGCTAACATTCATCTTGTAACTTACTTCCCTTTTGTGGCAGCATCACGCTTTTGTCTCTGCAGGTTTGGTTGACTACCAGCTGTTGTATCTATTGCTTCTGTAATTTTTGTAAGTGCGGCCTTGTCCAATTGGCAAAGGCTGGAGCTTGTTGAACAGAAGAGGGAACAGCATTTTTGGTTATTTGTGATAATTCTTTAATTTTTTGATAAGGTAGGGAATTGAGAAATGGTTCCAGATGAGAACCAGTTCCAAATTGTAAGAACCCTTGGAATTGTATACCTTCATGCTCATCAGTTACTTTTATAAATGCTAGCTTGTTTTTGCAAAACAATGACATCAAACTTGTCATCTAGGCTCCTGGAAACTTGTTAAAAGAAGGAGAGGAAGAAACAATCCAAAATGTGCCTTGATTTTACAGAGGAAGATCATGACAGTGCTTGGTGTGATGTCTGTAAAATGTTTATTTCTAGTAAGAATTGAAACATCAGTAATATGCTAAAACATCTCTCTATGTAAAATTGGGCTTAAATACCAAGAGTGCCATGTATTTGACATTCTACATGCTGCCTCCAAACCAAGCAGCATGTTGGCAGAGTTCCCCATAGATAGGCACTACTTGGGCATCCACCTGTTTGAGTTGCGTAAATTGCAGTAACTGACTGTGGACTAGAGCCTGATCTGTGCCCCATCACTTAGCTGGCATCTACCAGTAGCATCTTCTAATCAAGATGTAGGGTTCTCTGTGAAGAACATCTGCCGTAAGTTTGAGAAGAGACAGCACATTTAGACGTTTAGGCAATATAGGAATCTATGATGTCACTGGAGCCTGTCCCTATCAGTCAAGGGTAAATATTTTGAAGATTACCATAGAGGTATTTTTTTTTCTCAGATATTTCTCCTCTGTACTGCATATTTGATAAGTTTACTGTCAGCTCAAAGGAATAATCCTGAAAGTTCTTCAACTAGAAAGCTGAAGATGTCCAGGCAGAGAGTAGCATGATGAAAGAGAAAGACTTTGAGCTGGAAAAAGGACAGGCAACAAAAAAACCACAAGACAGGACAGGCCTTGAATTTAAGAGAGACTTACTAATACAACTGTCATAAGAGGTATGTTTTAGTCTGGTCTGCTTTTCTAATTGTTCTTGTAAAGAGCTGTATTGCAGATTGTGTGGTTTGAGTGTACTCCATGAATCATAGACATGCAGGGTAAATTTCTGCATCGAAAAAGGTCACTAGGTGATACTAGTCATGTGTAAACTGAAAAACCTTAAATTTTCTTGTTTCTGCTCCCACTGAGCCAGGTATCTATTCATCCACTTATAGTACTAACGATGTTGGAGGGAGGAAATAATTTTGAAACAAAATGGAAGAGACTGAGGAGGAAAAAGATCCAGTGTGGCTAAGGAACTCTCAATAACATTGAATCTGTTTAGGACAGACAAGAAGTGGAAGAGGATCTAAACAGTGTTTGGAAAACAGATGAGTAAAACAACTATATATTTTTCATTATTATCAGTCAAAAAAAAAACAATATTAGTTTGTGATTTCTTAGGAAACACAACAATCTGTAAATACAAGACTGAGCTATTATGAGCTCATCAGGTGTATAGAGTGAACATGCTAGCTAGAGTCTAACCGATGAATCAACTTATATTTATATCTCATTGCAGATATTGTGTGTGTGTGTGTGTGTGTGTGTGTGTGTGTGTGTGTTTTTTTTTAAATTTTGTTCTCTTTTCCATTCAGTGTATTCATACCTGACCAGTTTTAAAATGTGGTGACTGCTGCAGCTGTAATGCTGGCTAAATGCCCAGAGGGAGGATTTAATCTTGATGTGCAAAATTTCCAAAAGGCTTCCATTTGATCACAGTTCTTGTCTTTGTTGCTTTAATCCTTACTTATCCCGTCTCTTCGACTTTAGCCACATCCGCCCTTGATTAGCAAGGTGGATTTTAGGTAAAAGCAAACAGGGAATCACCTGGATTCACCTTGCCAGTCTGTTATATCCAAAGAACTCATTCTCTTAGTGGTTTGCATTGTCAGATTGTAAGATGATGGCCAAACAGCCGGGGTCTTCTACTTAACATGATTAGTAAGGTGGCTGTTTCAGGATCAGCACTGGACAACTGTTTTGTTAAAAGGGTGTTGTCCAACAAAGCAGGTGTCCCCTGCATTGTAAAAGGAGAGAGAAGCACTTTCATTTTCATATTAAAGAGTTGTTTGCTTTGCGTGAACAGGTCTTTTGTTTTGTAGTTTCAAGATCAAGCCTTTATGTTCAAGGCATTATCACCTCTCAAAACTTCCAGGGTTTGTTGAGTTTTTCTCTATTCCCCCATGCTTTTGTGTGAAGCTGTGGGGGTGTGCATCCATAATGTGTTTGTGCGTGTGTGTTTGTGTGTGTGTACACATACACACATGGGTATAACTAGTGTCTGTTTACATTTCATTACTTACATGTTCAGTGGCTGAGTGTTAAAGTGCACTCTGAAGACTTAACTGCATGCTGATATATGTTAATCTAGTTGTGAGCCTGTGATTTGGGCATTTTGTTCTTCTCTAAAACGATTGCAGAAGAATAGAAAAATCATGAATGCTGTTGCAGTAGTGTCATGACAATCAATGCAGTAGAAGTGAAAGCACCTTAACCTGAACCACATTGAGCCAAGTAAAGCATAAACACAGTACAGGTGTCTGGATTCAGGCACTACCATGATTATATGCATCTGTCATATTTAATGTAACCTGATCATCATCCACATCGATAGCACATGCTGCTACTGGACAACTCATGCTGTAACATCTGCCACTGCCACGATCCACTTACTGTTTAACAGCTATGATTCAGGGCTTCTGGACACCCTGGTGCATTGAAAATATTGGCCTCTTGGCTAAACCTGAGTTTTAGTACCATTATCCTGAGCCAGTTTTTGATGAGAGCTGTGAAGGGAGCCCTAACAGTGGTGATGATAATCTTTATGCACTGCTGGTGGTTCATATGCTTATTTCCATTTATTCCTCTTCCTCTGGCATCTCTTTCTTTACATCGTTTGATTATGCAGCTGTTTAATTTTTCCAAGGCTCTACCCATAATTTGTTTGTTGCAAATGAAAATGCAACACATTTCAATGAAAATACACTCATACAAAGTTACATGTAGGGGAACTTGCATATAATTTTGGCATCTTTAATGTTGGTATGCCTTTTTAAGTAGCCTCATCCCAGCACTTTAAAATACTACCTACATCTCTGATTTATTCCGTGGTTTTCGAAGGTCTGGTGTTGCGGCCATTGATGGCTGTTATTGCTGAATGGGGAAACTGTGGACCAATCAGAGCTTATTATGCAGAATTAAATTTACTAGAAAAAAATGACACTGTTGTGGTCAGTATTTTTTCTACAGTAGCAATCCAGTATATTTATATTCTGTAATTACCGCTCTTCATGCAGTAGTTTTTTTAATCAAAAGTGGCAGAATCTGCCATTCCTGAACTGGATGTACAGCATGAGGGATTCATAGTAAATCATCTACGACATCATCAATCATCTTGGAAGCGTCTGCAAAACAAGTAATTTTCATCATTTTTTTTTGCCAAATCCGCCCTTGATTAGCAAGGTGGATTCAAGGTAAAGGCAAACTGGGAATCACCTGGATTCACCTTGCCAGTCTGTTGTATACTAAGAACTCATTCTCTTAGTGGTTTGCATTGTCAGATTGTAAGATGATGGCCAAACAGCTGGGGTCCTCTACTTAACATGATTAGTAAGGTGGCTGTTTCAGGATCAGCACTGGACAACTGTTTTGTTAAAAGGGTGTTGTCCAACAAAGCAGGTGTCCCCTGCATTGTAAAAGGAGAGAGAAGCACTTTCATTTTCATATTAAAGAGTTGTTTGCTTTGTGTGAACAGGTATTTTGTTTCATAATTTTTTGACACTGGATCAAAAATCTGAAATCTGAAAGTAGTTTAATTGTCATGCTACTTAAGGCCCTTATAATTTATATTTTTTATAATTTTGGCCAAGTATCATATATTTGAAAATTTCTCAGATGTGAATGTTAATGTAAAATATATCTAAAAGTCAGTAAATTTGATTTTCTTTTATTTTTAATTGATGGGCATGCAGTTTCTAGTATTGTTATGAATATCTGTTTTAGACGTAGTCCTTGGTGGTATGTCTGTTTTTATTATAAAAAGCAGTGATAGTATACTAAATATATGTCAGTTACTATAAGGCAAAGCAAATTCAACTGGTGAGTGATGACTAAAGTTCCAATTCTGAGAGCAGAGACAGGTGAGAGAGAATAACTCCTAGACATAGAGCACTACTTACCATTATATTATGTCCAAGCCACTGAACATAATTTCTGTCATTATTTGTCTTTCCTGTTGTAAAATTTCTAGCCTGGAAACTCTGAGCTTTCTGAGCTTTCTGCCTGAATTCGTTTCCAATCCTGTTTGTCCCTGACCGGAGAAGATTGTCTCTTGCTAACACTCTGCTCTGGAATGCTCTTTAATGTTCCGCTTGCGTTCTTCCATCCTGTTCGTCTGAATCTCTATTATTCTGTTTTTATTTTCTACATCCAGCAACAGCCATGAACGCTCCACTGAGTTTCAAAGTGCCGGGGAATGGCACCCCGCCTGCTAATGAATAGGCCTTCATGGGTGTGTGTTGTGTTAGAGATGGGCTTGATGGTTAGATGCATATGTCTCAGACAACAACTGTCTGATACACAAATTCACTCACATATGCACAGTTGGTATCCTTTTAGGAGGAACATCCAAACTAATGAAGGCTCTTTCTTTTAATGGCAAGTCAATGAGCCATCCAAGCCTAAGTCTGTGAGAGATTCATGAGTGTGAGTTGCTGTGAATGGGTGTGTGTGTGTGCGTGCATCTATGTGTTTGTTTGTGTGTGTGTGTGAGTGTATGTGTTGCTGTCAGTGAAAGTTATAGTAACAGACAGTTGCATAGCGCTGACTGTAAGTACTATGAATGCAGTGTTTATGGTGATTAATATACAGTACAGTATCATAAGGTCGCAGTCCATCTATTACACTAACCAAACATTACTTGTCTTATATTAGATCCAAACAATGACAGTGTATTATATGCCTCACCAATGGATACTGTATTTTTATGATTACTCTTTGTGAAATAAAAATATAACACAAAAATACTTTTAAACACAGAAGAGGAATTTTGAAAAAAACAAAAACAAAAACAGAATACTCCCAAACTGAATACTGGATGGAGAATATTTGATGGATGGTGGAAGGAACACTTTGAGGAACCCGACTGACACATCCTCTTCTGTAGAGGAGACAGCTGGATGTGCTCAGGTGAAGCCTTGTCCATTTTTATCCTGAAGGTCACTGAGCTAGCTAAACAACTTTTGAATTGTCAGGGAACCTGGAGTATATAAGATTCACCCTTAGATACTGAGGGGGCCGGGAGTTGTGGGGCTTGTCCTCAGTGTTGCATGGACTTGGGTGACTGTGCTGGTTGACTGGCAGACTGTGTTGGTTGCCTGTTTTTTTGTCACATCGCTGACCTCCTTGTTAGAGTTTCTGACTGGGTTGTTTAACAGGATCTTAGATAGTGAGAAGATGCCTGAGGAATGGAGGAGAAGTGTGCTGGTGCCCATTTTTAAGAACAAGGGAGATGTGCAGAACTGTGGCAACTACAGAGGAATAAAGCTGATGAGCCATACAATGAAGCTATGGGAAAGAGTAGTTGAAGCTAGACTAAGGGCAAAAGTGAACATTTGTGAGCAGCAGTATAGCTTCATGCCAAAAAAGAGTACCACAGATGCAGTATTTGCTTTGAGGATGTTGATAGAGAAGTACAGGGAGGGTCAGAGGGAGCTGCATTGTGTCTTTGTAGATCTGGAGAAAGCGTATGACAGGGTGCCCAGAGAGGAACTGTGGTACTGTATGAGGAAGTCTGGAGTGACAGAGAAGTATGTTAGAGTGGTGCAGGACATGTATGTGGACTGTAAGACGGTGGTTAGGTGTGCTGTAGGTGTGACAGAGGAGTTCAAGGTGGAGGTGGGTCTGCATCAGGGATCAGCTCTAAGCCCCTTCTTGTTTGCTATGGTGATGGACAGACTGACAGACGAGGTTAGACAGGAATCTCCATGGACTATGATGTTTGCAGATGACATTGTGATATGTAGTGAGAGCAGGGAAAAGGTGGAGGAGAAGCTTGAGAGGTGGAGATTTGCCCTGGAAAGGAGAGGAATGAAGGTTAGACGCAGCAAGACAGAGTACATGTGTGTGAATGAGAGGGACCCAAGTGGAAGAGTGAGGTTACAGGGAGAAGAGATAAAGAAGGTGGAGGATTTTAAGTACTTAGGGTCAACAGTCCAGGGCAATGGAGAGTGTGGAAAAGAGGTGAAGAAGCGTGTGCAGGCAGGCTGGAACGGGTGGAGAAAAGTGTCAGGTGTGATGTGTGATAGAAGAGTTTCAGCTAAAATGAAAGGAAAGGTGTACAAAACTGTGGTGAGACCAGCGATGCTGTTTGGTCTAGAGACAGTACCACTGAGGAAAAGACAGGAAGCAGAGCTGGAGGTAGCAGATATGAAGATGTTGAGGTTCTCTCTGGGAGTGACCAGGATGGATAGGATCAGGAATGAGTACATCAGAGGGACAGCACATGTTAGAGGTTTTGGAGATAAAGTCAGAGAGGCCAGACTGAGATGGTTTGGACATGTCCTGAGAAGAGATAGTGAATATATTGGTAGAAGGATACTGAGTTTTGAACTGCCAGGCAGGAGGCCTAGAGGAAGACCAAAGAGGAGGTTTATGGATGTAGTGAAAGTGGACATGAAGGTAGTTGGTGTGAGAGAAGAGGACGCAGAAGACAGGGTTAGATGGAGGACACTGATTCGCTGTGGCGACCCCTAAAGGGAAAAGCCGAAAGAAAAAGAAGAGGAGCTTGACCTCCTTGTGAAATCTTATGCCGAGGTAATGGAAAGGAGGCCAGATGTCAAATGCTGGATTCAGAAGGAGCAATGCAGATATTATCCAGGTTGTGGAATAGTGGATGTACTGTCTCCATGTGTGTTGAAGAGGGCTTCTGACTCTGTCCCTCATGCTTTCCTGAGGAGCAGTCCTGTCTTGGTGTTACAGGGGTCAGCTGTTTTTGCATTCTTGGCAGGTCAAGTGCATTGTCAGTGGACAGCGGGTTCTTCTTTGCAACCTCTTTAAATAATGTGAAGAATGTAACTAAAAATAATGTATGGTTTTTGTTTGAGAAAACTGTTTTAGAATTCAATAAACTGTGTAAAGACAACAGAGGATGAGCCAACAATTTTGTCTCTTTAGTTTTTATTAGAAACATTGAAATTTAAAATGTCAACTGGAATCTTTCTGGGTCCTTTCCCTCATAAAGGTAACCTGGTAATCGTCAGATAATACAACACCGTTGTTTTTAAAGTATGCTGACCAGGTACAAACTCACTGTATTTTTTTTTACAGTTGAAATGCAACACACCCATATGGTGATATTAAATGAGGCTGAGCTTGTTTTCTACCTCAGTGCCCACCTTATGGTTACCTGCAGCGTTGGATAAACATGCAATGATTCAAAAATATAGGCCCCTTTATCTGTTTGTCTTTATTCCAGATCACACAAGAAATGTGTGGCAAGTAATCAGTGAATGCAACTGAAAGGCTTGCTTGACACAGATCAGTTAGGAAAAAACACTGAATCCCAGTAGTGTCTGAATCCAGATAACTGCCTGATGCCAAAAAAAAACATGAAAAAAAACCCCAGC
This sequence comes from Istiophorus platypterus, assembly GCA_016859345.1. Taxonomy (NCBI): domain Eukaryota; kingdom Metazoa; phylum Chordata; class Actinopteri; order Istiophoriformes; family Istiophoridae; genus Istiophorus; species Istiophorus platypterus. The sequence continues at coordinate 18,146,853 of CM029116.1, read as the reverse complement.
TACCCCCTACTCCAATACCCCCTCTAAAATTGAGTCCTCCCCTACCCTGAAAAATGATTGCAATCCATTTAATTTACACCGCAACAATGGAAAAGACTAAGAGAGCAATAATGATATCCCTGGACACTACCTGGACAAATTAAAGCCACTGAATTGGCAAACTGGATAAGTGACACACAGTCCTAAGTACTGAATTCATATATTTTTTGGAATAACCTTTAGAAAGCTCAGCTGCCCTTTCAGCTCAAAAAAACATGACCCAAATTTTTATGTTCACTGAATCCACAGACAGGTTGCACTGTTGGATGACACCGTTATGACTTTACAAATGAAGCCTATGCCATCAATCATAAAATAGCTGTAAGTTAGATATTTAAAAGGGGGCCAACATGGCGTAAGTGGTAGATACTCAGAAATTTAAAGAAGCAGCATTAGAGACTTAATCTGCTGAATTGCAGCAATGTTACATAGCTCTTCAGCTAAATGCAGAATTGGAGGTTGCCCACTCCTACAAAATGTTATTCCCTTAAAAAAGGGAAAAAAGGTAGACCACATTGCAGCTATGCTTAAGGAGGAGCAAGGCTCTTTGATTGGAAAGTCTATCTTGGAGCTCAAATTCAATTCAATTCAATTCAGTTTTATTTATATAGTGCCAAATATAACAGTGGTATTTCTCTTGGCAACAGTGACAACAAAAAAAACTCCCTTTTAACACGAAGAAATGTTGAACAGATCCTAGCTCATGGTTGGCGGCCGTTTGCCTCGACCGGCTGGGTAGAGAGAGAGAGAGAGGGAGAGAAGGAGGGGGAGCAGGAGGGAGGAGAGAGCATAGCCTGATACAGGTACCTCGTAAAGATTTATGATAATAATAAAACTAATAATAAAACTAATAGTTATGATATTATAGCTGATATTAATACAAATAATACTAAATAAAATAGTAATGATAATATTCATAATAGATGAAGCAGTGGGTGCTGATGAGGCTCATGGGGCAGTAGGTGGTCTGCAGCCATGGATCCAGACTCTGCAGCATCAGAGGCAGAAAAACTGCAGAAAGCGACAGGAGGAAGAGGAGAGAGATGAGAAAGCACAAAACTGCAGAGAGAAGAAATAAATTTAGTAACGAGCATTACTGCGTACAGGTGGAGAGTAGGAGGAGGGGAGAGGGGTGTGATGCATCATGGGAAGTCCCCTGGCAGTCTAGGCCTATAGTTGCATAACTAGTGGATATTTCAACATGAGCCTGAGCCAGCCCTAACCATAAGCTATATCAAAAAGGAAGGTTTTAAGCCTATTCTTAAAAATGGAGAGGACGTCTTCCATCCAAATCTCCCATCAACTTTCTCTCTGCTGCGATGCAAGAAATAAAAAAGTATAATACAACACGTGGTTAATAAAGTCAGCAAAGCTGAAGAAAAGATCCAATCTTTGGAGAAAAGTTTTTGAGATGATATACAATCTGAGCCTATGCAGTCTATCTGAAGAAGAAGAGGAGGAGGTGAGATGTATATCAGAACACAGCACCTGGCTACAAAGAAAAGTTTCTGGAAGGGATCGATTTTAGTCACGGGCTGGGCAGAAAAAAAACAAGCCAAAGCAGAAGTCCCCAATGTCTTCCTTCAGTTCTCTCTAGGATATTTTAACGACATGGTGTGGAAGATTTTAAAACACTCTGAATATGAAGATCTGGAGAAAAGAATCTCTGCTTCAAGGAGGATCTTACTCCGGAGGAACACAGAACAAGGAACCGACCATTGCCCATCAGGAGAAGATCACTTACTCGGAAGGAGAGGCTTCTGTGGATTACAAGGAGATACACTGACTGATCTGATGACTGCATTCAGATTCAGCTAGGAGGAGATGTTCTACTTTCTTTGTATAACCAACTTTCAGGTTACAGTGACAGTTGCTCTTCTTAATAATTTCCCTTAAAAATGTATTTTCAGTTAATGCTCGAGTTTTTACTAAATGAATGGCATTATTTCTTTATGCCAAAATCTTTGATGCAGACTTTTGTTCTGATCAAGGAAACTCATTCTGCAATGAGACTTTAACTTTTGGAAATCAAAAGGGGGTGGAGACCCATGGATGTCTCATGGAAATCAGAACTCATCAGGGACACTAAATCTTAAACACAATGTCAGTGGGAAGATCATTCTCAATCGTGCTGATCTATATGGACACTACAGTCTTATGGTTCTTTCTCATGATAACCTTTTTCTAAATGGGAGTGGTTATGGCAACAATAATGCTAAGGAACTCAAGGAATTGTTTGAAACTTTAAACACTAATATACAGTGGCATAAAAAAGTATTGAGGCCCCTCAAACTTTTTTGAACTTTATGGTGTTGTAGATTGAAGTCTAAATGGATAAAATTGGATAAAAATCTACATTGAATAATCCATATTGACAAATTTCAAACTTGTGAAAAATAAAAAAAACTGAAATATTTTGCCCCCTCCTTCATTCATGTTTTTGAGCAGAGCACAAAACTTCATAGAGTGTGTGTTATCTCCACCTTTTTAGTTTTAATCCGCATTGGATTCATGAACATGGTTTTCTTAATAAATTTGCCAACTAGGTTTGTCCTTAAAGGTTATAGCCTTGGTGACAAAAAGAAAAATAATACAATTATTATAGACTTGTTCATGGTCAGATGTTTATTGATCAGTTGTGCCATCTGGTCAAGCTGAGTGCCAAACCAAACTAAATGGAATAACAATTTGTAACCCCAGAGGAATATGGCAAAAAAAGAGACATCCCGGATATTGTTTCCTGGAAAATTGACCACAATAGCTTAGAACAAACAAAACAACTTGGTCACTGTATAAAGGAAAACATAATGAAAATGGCTGTTAACTGCTTTTTTATGGTGAACCTTCTAGCAAAATATATTCTTAGTTGTGTGTTAAATTTAGGAATCCGAGTCATCCATCGAACTCAAGCGTACTGCAATCAAAACATCCAATTTACATGCTGTAAGATGCTGTGTGTCTGTGTGCGTGCATGTCTGTGTGTGTGTGTGTGTGTGTGTGTGTGTTTGTGTGTGTGTGCATTCATATGTGCGAGCTGTAACAGTCGAGCAGTAGTTTTCCTTCCAAACACCCCAACTGTTATTAATATGTATGCAGCTGAGAGAGATACCCTCTCATCTCTGAGCTCATCAAAAAACACTTACAAATGCATTATTATCAATCCCCATTAAAACGCCACTCTCTCTCTACATACACACACACACACACACACACATACATATTCACACACCCACACAGCCATCTATCAGCAAACAAATAATAAGTGTTTAATGCAGTCTGGGACACTTAAGTTCATTTCCATTTCCATAAAGAGAAAGCTCTTTAACTTTGCAGTGTTGTTTTATTTCTGACTGTCTTCTGTGTGTTGTCTGGATTTTATGTGGACAAGGGCACAGACACAGAGGGATGGAACGTAATTAAGTACAATTTCTTAATAACTGTATTTTAGTGGAGTTTTGAGGTGCTTGAACATTATTTGGCTATTTCCACTTTATGCTAATTCTGCTACACTACATTTAAAAATATTTTATAGTTTTTATCCCTGAACATTTATACAGCTATAGTTACCAGTTCTTTCGATTAGTTTTACAGAGTAAATATATGATCACCCTGAAACATTGCTTAGGCATTTTATAAAATGTTTATTACCAAATACATAAAGTGGTTAAAATTAACAACACCCCAACAGCTGCTTATGTAAACGCAGCAGTAAAGAGCCTGCACATGGGGCCAGCGCAACAAGCAGTAAGCACAACCTCAACAAATTATCGCTTAAACGAGTTAGTGAAGATTTGCCTGTTTACACATGCAGCAGTCAGGGAGCAACATTAGCATTCAGTGCACTCAAGCTAAATCCTGTACTCAGTTTTGATTTTGCTCTGTTTTTGTCGCCACCACCTCCTGAGGGGAAATATCTTGATCTTTAGCTGCTAAATGTGCCACTGTGTTCACTAGCTAGCCTGCTGTTTGGTGCTGGGCACGTAGTGCCCAGTGAGGTTATCAGAATTGCCTGCTGCTGCTGGGAATGAGGACGATGAGAGCTGTGACCTAATGGTTCAATCGTTGGTGGTAAATCCACAACTACGATCTGAATGAAGTGAAACCTCTGTAGATTTTATAGCCATGGAGTTGATCCATAAATTCGCTGTGGATTTGTTATAATGAGCAACCACTTTGACATTGTAAATAGTCATTTAAGCAATTTACTATATAAAATATTGGTCAACGCAGCCTTGTGACAAGATTTTAAATACTTTCACGTCTAGTGGAATTTATCTACATAATGGTTGTACTTTCATGTTAGCAAAAGATCTGCATGGTTCTTCCACCACTGCACACACAAACATGCTAGATGCCTGTCAGTAAAGTGATTAAAAGATGATCTTGAGTGGCAGGAAGGTTTTCCATAAACATTCTTTAGAGAGCAAGACTGATCAGTTCAACACAATCTACACTTTCTCAACATTTAACTTTTGCTACCATTGTTTTGTAAGTCTGGATTTGTGTATTTGCCTGTGAGTGTTTTGTAGAGTCCACATGCTCTATTTCAGTGGTTCCTGGCTTCTTAATGGCCCGTACTACATAATTAAATTTAAGAACATAAGTTAGCTCAAAAAGCATTCTGGTATTTAAGTTAAAATACAGCATGTGGTTTCACTGCTGTTGTAATAGTGAAACTGCCATTAAAGCACAAATAGAAATAAAGGTAGTATCTATTGGAGTTCACCAGACTCCCAAATGAACTCCAATAATTGAGAGGGCAGGAGTTGTGTCTACACCATATTGCTGGCAGCTGCATTCACAGGTCAGGTAAGCAAAGAAGAAAGATTGGAACTACCAGAAACTGAGGATGTATAATGATGCACACACATATTTTTAGACTTTTTTTCTCTCTTTCATTTTTATGCAAATAAACACAGACACACATAAGACTGTTCCTGCTTCCGATGCTATTTTCTTTCTTTGTGTTTTCTCTGATTTTGCCTTCCTTTATCGTTCATTTTCCTCTCATTTGAGCCAATTTCCCTGTATTGCTTTTCTTAATCCTCACAGGGGGTTTGAACAAGCTCACTAAGGCAGGACAATTATGCAGAAATTTGCCTACTCTGATCAATGGCTTTTTTTCCCCCCTGCATCACACCTAAATTTGCCCTCTTCCTTATATCTACCTCCATTTACTCATATTCCTCAATTTTCTGATGCAGATTTTCCTCTTAAATGCAGTTAATGTATTTTTATTCTCTAATTCTTCTTTTCACCTCTCTTTCATCTCCCTAGCCCTACATTCACATCTTTTTGTGTTTTTGCTCTACCTTCTCACTCACCCTTCCCCTCTCCTTTTCCCTTGACCATGCTTTCTATACAGTGCAGTCTCCATTGATTTGCTCTCTGGCTGAAGTGCTATTGATTACAATACATGCTCCACTGCTACTAAGCTCAGAAGTACTGCTGAGCAAAAACCGTACATACACACAGGCACATGAGCATACAGCAATGTCTCTAACACAAGATTTTTTTTTTCCTCTTTTTGTCCGCTTTATGCCTCCATCTCATATCCACTTCAAAACATTCGACATACACGAGGTCCCTTCTTTATCTCCTCGTCACCTCCATTGACATTGCAGCTCACTATTCATCAGTGTATTGATTGCCTCTGCACTACCAAAACATGCATGTGTTCTTGTGCAATTCCACAACCACTCTTTTATAACTGATTGTTGGAAAGAGAGGGAGCTGGACTATTTCCCCTGTGAAGAAGGCCTCAGAATAAACATTTAAGATATGTAAGCATATGTGTTTGTGTGTGTGTGTGTGTGTGTGTGTGTGTGTGTGTGTGTGTGTGTGTGTGTGTGTGTGTGTGTGTGTGTGTGTGTGTGTGTGTGTGAGAGTGTGTGTGTGTGTGTGTGTGTGTGTGTGTGTGTGTGTGTATGTGTTTAGAGGAGAAGAAATATGTTGAGAGCCTCTCGTCTTGCGAGCAATGAATTTATGTATTTATGCTAACATGCTGAGTGCAAGTGCTTTTTAATGAGAGAGAGAGTGATCGAGAGAGAATGGGGCCTGATGATGCAGGAAATGTCCATGCCTTCGTGTCGCTGGAAGTGACATATCCACATGCTATGAAGCAGGAGAGGGAGCTTGTTGATGTGGAAAACTGCTGACAGGCTCACTGCCACATGGACAAATCCATACATCTGTGCTTATAACTGATTTTCAACAGCCCCTCTCTTACATCTTCTTGTTTCCAGCTGGTTTCCCCCCTTTTTTTATGAATTTGCCTTTTTATTAGTTACTTATGTTCCCCTTCTTGCTAAAATGATAATGCTACATGTAATTCGCTCTCTTAAATCATATCTAGAGCTTAAAAAAGACAAGTAATAGTGTTAATCAATCTATGAAAGGGTTACAATTTTTGTATACCATATACTTAGTTTTAAATGTAGATCATCTCATCTTGGCCACATTCTGATAGTTTATATGCTCCTCATCATAGCTTATTTTCCATAGGGGCATAGAGCTCAGCCATTACCGCCATGGCAGCCTGTTAGATTGGACACTTGGACCTGATTCATCTTTATATCAATGTTGTGATATCAAGAGTAAGTGTCAAGTGGGCAAGTGTAAATGTAATCTGTGTCTGTGTTTATGTTTCCCATATATGCATTTAAAGTGAAAATAGAAGTACATCAACATTTATTGCAGACACCTGCGATGAGGCAATCTAATAGTGCTAATCCTGAACACATACACCCATCTCCCTCTTTGTGTTTTTCTGTATGTTTGTGTCCATGTGTTTTCTTGTCTCTATGAAGGGAGCTTTGCGTTAGTTCATGAAGAGCTCTGACGTTGCATTTGCATTAGCTAATTAGCATCAGCTGCTTCATTCATGCATCACAATAACAGGCTCACATATCAGCTGTTCGGCTACCAGCTGACTGACAATTAACTAATTAACTCATCATTTTGCTATGAATGGTCAGATCTGTAATGTAAGTGTCTCTTACTGAGCTCAGATGACCACAGAAAAAACATTCAAGACTTTAATTCTCAGTTCTCAAAAAAAGCCCTGATTGATATATACTGATAATTAATTGCAGGTTTTTCTCAGTTAACTTTTGGCACATGAAATTTGTATAATTCAATATTCTGAAATAAAATATGTTGAATTTTTGTTCTACAATGAAGAAGAGATAATAGGTGGATAGGTAATCTTATCCAGTGCCTGAGAGGCAACTGGAATCCCCAAGCTTCATAACAATGGGTGATCAATAACCAGTAAATGAGCTGCAACCCCTAATCTATCACATAAAATAATGTGCAGGGCAATGTGATTAATAACATGAGATAATGTTGCTTTCAATGATTATTGTTCTCTAACTGTAGACTGTTTAGTGAGAAGAGATTAGCGGGTATGCAGGAAAGGCAGTCTATCACCATACTTGGATGATTTTCATATCCAGGGGATGCTGCTGGAGAAAAATGCTGCAGTGAATATGTTAGCCTGATGTGTAGCTATCAGATATGAACAGAGCAGGGAGGATGTGGAGGCAGCGTATCAGCCTTTAGTGGACCTTTAACATCCGTGTTTCACAAGAAATCTGATGCAAAACGTCTAAACAGTACAGAGGATGGAGCAAAGGGTATCACTGTATCACTGTTAACGCTTTTCGGCCCTGAGCTTTATTCAAACCTGACACTAGTCTGGAAAACTATTGAAACCCACATGTAAAGATTTTATTTCTTTGAATGTGACACAAGGTTGGCCTACCACTTCTTACCAATAATAATTAGAAATTTACTCACAAGGTTAGTCAGTATTGAAAGACGGAATAATACCCAAACACAGAATATGGCTGCCATTAGGCTTCAACTCACATTTCAGACAAAGCTGGGTCGCTGCATGTAGATCATAGAGGATATTGTTCAATTTAGATAGTCATTTGCACTGATAAAAATGAGTGATGTTACAGAAAGACAAACTATGAACATGTGCAGGTCGGTTAAAAAAAAAGAATGAATTGGAGAGAGAGAAAAAGCAGTCACATAAAATAAAGATGACAACTGCACACTGAACAGAATTGGATTACCATAATTAAAAACTGGGGTGCCCCTCTGAAATCTAATTTTGCTTTTTTTTTTTCTTTTTCTTTTGCTTAAGTTTGGGCATAAAATTTTTTTGCCTTTCAAGTTGAATTATGGTGTTCACCAAAACAGCACCACTCCTAACTGCCCCCAACAGCATGCACACCCCATCACACACACATTCATACCCCCATACACACACAGCACAGACAACATACACACTCATCGCAGGGCAATCAATAGCAGTTGTGATGGATGTTGCATGCTGATGTATGGGCTGCCCTCTGACCTGTAATTGAATGTGCAAGGTTCAGACACTTTATCATGATGGGGCCATTCGCTCCACAGGTCATCGGCTGCTAAATGGTTGATAAGCCGGCACACTCTGCGCTTGCTGCTCATATGTCTGCTGTCAAAGCAATGGGCTATGCTGACTGATTTCCACTGAGTGTGAGAGAGCAAGAGTTTGTGCAGGCGGTTTCGGCGAGAGTGTGTGAGAATGGAAGTTTGAGCATACGTGTGCATGCGAAATAGAGGAGTGTATATCAGAGAGAGCATAGGTGTAGAGAGTCATCCAGTTGATTCCCAATGCGTGTCTCCCTCAGCCATTTCTTATCGGAGAAAATTCAGATGGTTCTGGGAACAAAAAAGTTAGCACATCATTACTGGCATCCTGGCTGGTGCTTGAACAATTCAGTGGCGTCTAGGTTGTTACATGCAGCATCTTCCCAGGTATTTAACTCTTCTGGTCCTGTCTGACTCAACAGCGGTTTTTAACTTCCTGAAGTTCTCACATGTATCAGTTCAAAATTATTTTATGCTGAATGTTATGAAGCAGAGAAGAAATGATAACATACTTTAAAAAACTTTACACATAAAACTTATATAATTTACATAAAGCTGCAATACAAATGTGTTCAGTAAGGGATACAATTCATAAACAGAAAACACAGTGGAATTCAACTCATTAAAGTCCAATTTCATGTTTTCTGTCACTTTTCCTGCTTTGGTTGGGGAATCTCATTCAGGAAACTCACAAAGCTGTAATAACTTGAGTAATTGGTTATGAGTCCCTGTATAAGAAGCCTTTCAAATAATCATTTAAAAAATCACTCAGCAGGAAGATCAGATAAGGCAAACAGTTGGTGCAATAAAAAAATAAGGAAACTTGAAAAGGAAATTAGAAAACACGGAAAGAAATTTATGTTCACAAACTTTCTCTTACATTTGTAACAGAGATTGAATGTTGCGCCTTCACTTAGTGGAGTAAGCTTCATTGTCTTTTTTTCCCCAGAGGTCTCCAACATCTCTCGGCTAATTGCCACACATTTATAGAATGGTAGCACAATAGTAATGAGTTGAATATTTAATTTCTTCAGTGTATGTTGGTGGTAATTATCGTATGTTGATAATCATCACTTGTCATTTAAAAACCATGGGACGTGAGAGTTCTCAGCCACGCCAACGGTGCGGCTCTGGAGATGGCTATGGCTGGTCAACACACTTTTGTCCAGAGTGAAATATCTCAACAACTATTTAATGAATTGCCATGAAATGTTATGCGTAGAGGAATCTCACTCATCTTACTTTGATGATCCTTTTACTTTCCTCTAGTGACACATGTTTAAACAGTTTTTTATTTGATTGCCATGAAACTTTGTATGGATTCCTGTTCTCATCAGGATTAATTTTAAGCTCTTTAGTTATAAAATGACCTTTCAGCTATTGCTCCTACAGCAGGTCAAAATTTGTCCAATATATTTTTTATGATTAAATACCTGAAAAAATAATTAGAAAATGAAAGTATACCAACATACTAAACTAAGATGGTGAACAAAGTAAGCATTACACTTTCTAGTTATCAGTATTTTAGCATGTAGCTCAAAGCACATAGCTAATGGCTTGGCTGTAGACACTTGTCTTGCTCTGTATACCACAAACATCCCTACTGGTTGTCAAACACACTTTATTTGTCAACGCTGACAGCCCCTTTCAGCAACCAGTTACCTGATATCATTTAAGAAAGGCCTCTCCCTCCTTTCTCACAGCTGTATCTTCAGTTGGTACAGGGGAAAAAAAGCCGAACCCAGCTGTAAATCACTGTCTCTTTTAGGTTTGTCTCAATCTGCCAAGTGTGTGATTATCATTTAAGTAAATCACTCATATGGTTTCTGGCCTTTTCTCTCCCAGGCTTCTTATTGAAGCAAGGCTGAAATATGACCTCAGACATCAAAAAATGTTATTATTTAATATATAACAGTATATAATACATAATATCAGTCAGAGGTTCTCATTTGAATTTTTAATGTGGCAAGCTCCAGTACGTATAATTTATTATGTATAGAACAGTTATAAGAGTTAATAATGAGACTCCAATCACAGCCCCAGCATGAGACCTAATTTGTGAAATTTGCACTGAAGGCTGACACCCTCATGTATTCATGTGCCTTCAATCACATTGATTGCCTGCTTCAACTTGTCTGCAAGGTTGCTAGGCTTGGTATTGGGGACAATCCGATTGTTTCCATTGTGCCAGAGAAGATAAATTATTCACAGAAAACTGATACCACAGTTTTTGTTTTTTTTTTGTTTTTAAGTGGTCACCCTTATAGAATAGTTGCTACGGCATTCTTTTCCTGTGTAAAGAGGAATTGCAGTTGACATAATGTAACACAAACACTTTCTCAAAAGAATCATTGGCAGAGTTTTACAAAGAAGTTTCTGATTTGGATGAGACCTGATGTGCTTGGCAAAAGAACTAGACTTGAAGGAGATAGTATCCTTGATACATTATTCTGGAATTATATGAAATATCAGTCAAGCCTGGGATTCAATGAGGCAATGCGTCCTTGGTTTTATATTTACAGGAGGAACAGCCAATAGCATGGAAGATCATATTAATCATGTGATGGTCTCCCTACTGTGTGTGGTTGTTTGTGTTCATGCATGTGTTAGTTTAAATGTTGTTCTGCCCTGGGTAGCAGCCTTTGCTATGTTGTGTTATTTCAGGATCCACTCTCTACACATACACACACACAGGATTTAGCAGGACATTTGGAGGAGAGTAAACAGAGAATATTTCATCAGCTGTGTGAGCTGGCAATATTTAGGCCTGCAGTAATAGCATTACCCTCTATTTGTTTGAGGTAGTGTGTGAGTGTGTGTGTGTGTGTATGTGTGTAAATCAGCAGTGCCAGAGCCTGTGGTGGTGTGGGAAGCAAGCTCACCTGAGTTGGTTTGTTTGAAATAATAAGCCTGCATACAGCATCTCAGATGCTGAAAAATACACAGTGGGTGCTTGAAAAAGAGCTGTGTGGACATTTGCTCTCCATGAAGTAGATTGGCCAGATAAATCCAGGTGAGAGCTATAATGTGTTAGGGCTCATTATTTCTTAATCCTGTGAAAAGTGATCTGTAAATGAAGTGGAGGAGATGGGTGAAGACATTAGCTCTGTGATAATGCAATGCAAAAGGGGGTGAGCCGCCACTAGACTTCTACTTGCAGGCTATTTTTGGCCCTGATAGCATGTGAATGCATTAAACACTGACTGAGAAATTGGAATTTGAAATTCAGTAATTACTTTAGAGTTATTAATCCAACTAGTGCACTGGTACTATTTTGGGATTAGATTGTTCGCTATCTTGCTGGGAGTTTGATGGTATTTTTTTTTTTTTTTTCAGTTTGGTCTCTTTCTATTCAGTGGACAAACTGGTCGAGTTGGGGGAGGCGGTTAGCTTTTACCAGGGTTTAAAGTGTGATACCTAAGATTCTGGGTTACAGCATGCTCTCATGTGCACCACAACAGGGAAGCACATAGCACAGACTGTTGGTAAAGAGACAGACGGGGCTGGTAAAAACTTTATGGATCTTTTGACAGTCCACCGTCCCACCAATGCAGCAGCCCATGAGGATTTGTCCTGTAGGTGCCCAATGACCAGTCTGACCCTGTAGTAGCCTGGCTGTCTTCTGCTCTTTTCTAATCACATGTAGAGCTGATCTTTACAGGAAACCTCGTGAATTTATAACATAAAGGATTTTATGGGTTCTCTGAGAAGTGGGACGTTGCTTCTTCTGTAACAATGAGTTAAAAGTGTGTGTGTGTGTGTGTGTGTGTGTGTGTGTGTGTGTGTGTCTGTGTCTGTGTGTGTGTCTGTGTCTGTGTCTGTGTGTATGCTCTTAGCATAGATTTAAGCTATATCTCTGTGGCAGGAAATCTCTATCCTGGGAAACATTTTCTTTGTGTAGGTTTTCTTTGTGTGTAAACATTTTCTTTGTGTGTAACATGCTGCAGGTTGTGTGAAGCCTGCAGCTTCATTGTGAGGATGAGACTTCTGTAGTCATGGGTGTCACCAGGGTTGATGTTTAGTTAGCTATTGATGGTAGGCAAATGATGTCAGTGTCATGCGTAGGTAAGGAGAGGTAATAAAGTAATATAACTCCTTTTTAAATGTGTAATACGTAGGCAAATAAGTAGGTAGGTAATAAGTAACTCGCCCAACTGTGAGGCAAATGCTTTACAAGACTGTGGTTATCACATAAATAAATATTTCACCACAGTATCTATCTATCTATATAACACACACCGGCTCACAGGCTAACCTACCTAATAGGTGGTGAAGTGTGCTGACATCCTATTAAAAATGGACAGTTGGTGATTTAAGAGGAAGTTTTAAATGACATCTTTTCTGTTGTATTCATCCTTTGACTTCATCAACTACTCTACAGTTCTCGCCCTGACTCTGATGTTACACCTCATAGTCTCCCTCATTTCTGTTCATAATTAGGTCCCCTGACACTTTCCTTACTGTCCAGCTGTGAGGGTGTGTGTGTTTGTGACTTTGATGAAGAACACATACTACATTTATCATATCAGGGGCACGGTATTTGTCCCTGCTGAATTGGGAGTTTAAGTGCTTGTGTGTTGCTGTGTGTGTGTGTGTGTCTGTGTGTGTGTACGTGCATGCCCACACACGCAGGCTTGTTTGTTGTGTACTATTGTGCTGCACAATGATTTGGCATGTGCGAGTGCACATATCTTATGGACATGTGTATGAGATGAATGCAGTGAGGGATTCAGCAAAGAAGGAGTTGAAGGACAGAACATGCTCTTGAAAAAATACCTCTGTATCTCACAAACAGTAGTTTCCTACTACTTTTTGTCAAATGGGACTTCATCCCCAGCCTGCGGGGGGCAGTATGACCCCAATAATCCTGGTGACACCTGATGACTATATGAAAAACCCAATTTAGAGGGCACAGAAATATCTCTGTTGGAGCTTTATGAAATCTTTATAACTGTATATTTCTGCCAATAGACAAAACAGAATGTAGCAACTGATTTTTGTTGTTGCCATCTTTCTTAAATGCTGAATACCTCAAGTTTGACCGCATCCTTTCTCAGATTTTGGGAGAGGGGAGAGGGATATAATAAGATCTTTATAGCGCCAAGGAGAGACTTTTTAAATTGGTTTCCAGTATAACGTTGCAGGACAGAAAGTATTTAGCCAGCAAGGGCAGCTCATTAGATTGACTGTTGTTTCATCTCACTGCCACTTCTAAAATTTCCTTCATATTTATTTTCTGAAAACATGTTTTCCACTGAATGGACTCTTTTTAAGCACTCACCACTGCCTCTCAATTTCTTACATCAAATGTATCTAATATGAGAGGAATTTGAGAGGTGAGTCCTACATGCCAGACACCATGCTCACAACAAGGACTCTCTTCACAGTTGCTTAGTTTAAAGTCAAGTGCTTCCTCCACATGCAAGTGATGTCTTATGGGTTAGGTTGTACTTTTTGAATTATTTTTGTAAAACCTGTCCTTGTCCAAAATTACATTGCACAAAATAAATCCTGACCCCTCTCCAATGCTATTAAATTGTGTAAACATAGCTCTCTGCAGTGGTAGCTCTACTGTATGTTAGAATATTAGTTTTATATGTATTTTTTGACTTTTACTCTATATTAAAATTGAACACAAGGTATAAACAAGGCAATTTCTCTTATCCTTGAGGCAAAGAGCACAAAAGGCATTCAGACTTAAAATGTACTTACGCATAAAGGATGCCTCACTGTCAACCCTGATTCCCCCTCATCAGGATCAAGCCTGATGAAGTTGCTCTGTGCCTGTCTTTGCTCTTGTTGTGCTTTTAACCTGTGACAGTGCTGCCTAATAGTTGAGGGTGATAGAGATAGAAACAGCGGAGGTCCTGCCTTGAGGCAAAGAGACCCAATTACACTATTTTGAATTGTGTCCAGTCTTGCCCTGAGTGGATGCTTCGTATCCCCTAGCAGCCTCCTTCTGAATGTATTGTCAACCCTTGTTTTTTCAGGGCTCAGGATAGAGGTTGTTTTTTTTGGGTACAGAGACTCCTTATGATTACTCAGTACCTTATTTTCTGTACAGCCTTCAACACTGGCATTGATCAAAAAGTCCTCCTTTTGTAAGAGGCCACTGCTGATATCAAGGTATCCTATAAGATGAGATATTGGTCTCGAAGCAGAGATTTGCACTTTCTTATAACCCCCAGGAAGTCCTGCCTCCCCAACAGCGAGGACAGGACTGCAGAATCATAGAAAAAACTGACAGAGGTAAATAAATTAAAAAGCCTCCTTGTGCCAGCCCAGCAGCATGTCTTCCTCATCATTATCAGAGGAGTGGAGTCTGATGGGGTTTCAAGGTAATACTCTCACGGTTTTCTGTTATTTCTCTGCTGAAGATATGTGGATGACATTTTTAATTCATTTTAGGGGTTCAAAATTAAGTGCTCAAGACTTAATGGTTCCATAAGAGTGCAAAGCCTCTGTAAAATGAAATGTAACATAAATTGTTTTTTGGAGATATGAGACTATCAATGACCAGGAAAAAAATGGGGACAATGGGAAAGGGAAAAACAAGAAGAGGAAGAAATCGCTTAACAGCATTTTGATATGCCCCCATATTATCCTTTGTGGCCTATGGGGGAGAACCTTTGTGATTGCTCCATTGCTCTTTTAAATCCCCTCGATTACTGCGTCTGCAATTCAAATGCCGCTCAACAAAGTACACTTCTTCTGCAAGCCCTAAAGCCTAAGGGCTAGAACTATTGCACATTAACTGGGGATTATAGGCTTGTATTTGCCATTTTCACCTTGTTATTGGTCCTCCGTGACTATCTCTATTTCCAATGTATGAGAGTTCTCCAACTGTACAGGAATGAGCAGAAATATCTCTATGCATGGTGATGCATTGGGCAGCATGCTGAATTATTGATTGGTTAGCATGGATGATGATGATGATGAGACTTTGTAGTGTGCTGGGTTAGCTCTGGGGCAGGCGCTTTGATTAAGAAGAGTACCGCTCTTCTCCTGCTGAGAAGGAGAAACAGAGACAGAGAGAGGGGCAGAGGGGGATAGGCAAAATCTAATAGATTTATCATTGGACAACAACTCTTCAAAACATTTAGACGGAGAGAGAGTAAGAAAAAGGGGAAAATTAAAAAGATAGCAAAGGGAGAGGGAACATGTAATGGATGCATGAAACCTGCGAAAAAGGTTAGTAAAAAATAAAGAGGAGGGGGATTAAATTAGAAAATACAAAGCATACAAATGGGAGAACCCCACCATCATGACAGTAAATGTTTCACAGTCTATGAAAAAGTACTCTGGGCGTTCAGCCCAGCACTGCCTGGGCTGACTAGAGGAGGAAGAGCAGGGATTTTCTTTTCAGAGGTAACCTCAATAGGTTGATGTAACACCACTACCACTGTGGAACGGTGTTCAGTTTTCATGTCTGCTTTCTCTTCCTGCTGTGCAACTCTGATTTGAAACACTTTGTCTGGTCTCAGAAATGCTAACATACAATTTCTTTTGTTCTTGTGTCAGTTCACCGGGCTCTTGAGTATTTGCATTGCTTTTAAAGGACTTGATTATTTGGTGTAGCTGTGTTCTGTGCTCTTTAGTATGTTTATACTATTAGCACCAATGTCATGATAAATATGGTGCTTCTCAATACATAATCCAGTGGTTGTGGTGAGGCTTCATTGGCTTGAATTGACCCTAAAAAACACCAATAATATCAGCGACAAATGTGATGAAATCTCCAGATCGTTTTCACTTATATTAAACTTTGAATGACTCATTGTTTAATTTGTTATATCGCTGTTGTCTCTTTTGACCTTTTGATATATATTCTTCCCATCTCTGCAAATACAATTCAGTAGCTCCATAACTTGTTACCTTATTTTACTACATTTACTGTTACTGTGAAATCCACCTCTCAATAAAATTTAAACAAAATAACAGTGATATAACCTCCTTGTTCTTCTTGCTCCTCTCTTTCTTCATCATCTGTCTCTTTCTTCACTCTCTCCCTCCCTTCTTCTCTGCAGCTTTACACCCTCTCCTTAGGTCTCACTTGTCTCCTTCTCTCAACCTCACACTCTTTTACCTCAAGTTGTTTTAAAGACACTAGGGGTTTCCGTCTAAATTAGAGCCAGTCAATAGAGAGAGTTTGCCCTACGGCAAGAAAAACGACTACTGTGCTAATATATCTTAGCACTGATTATAGAGAGCAAGTAGATGTGTGTGTGTATATGTGAGTGTGTGTCTGCGTTTGTCTCTTTATGGGCAAGTATGTAAGGGAACTGGATGCAAGTGCTTTTGTGAGTAAAAACCCAAGGTACAAGCCTTGTGCATATGACCAACCAGTTGTTGCAATTTTGATGACCAGAGGCTTAGGCTTCATCCCAGCACTGCATGGCACCAACTGAAAAGAGGTTAAAACATGACGACTGTTCAGTTTTGTTACTTAGAAGAATACAGTGGCAGTTGGTGGAGTCGGGTTGGGCTTTGATAATGCAATTACATCACCTCCTGTTATCCTCTTTAAATGCAGCAGACAGTTTAATGGGCTGGGAGTCCAGAGGAGAATACTATTCTACCGAATATGAGTCACGAGGCAGAGACATGAACATACAGGGTCCAAAGCGTGGTTATAAATGAAAAAGATGGCCTGGATATGGTATGTTGAAGGTGTCTTTGATGAGGCTTCTATTATTTGTCATTACCCAGTTGAAAAGTGTGACAAAGGAAGGAGACCACGCACATTAAACAGTGACTCTTTACATGTGTGTGTGTAGAGTGTAAAGGCAAAAGATTTTCAGTCAGCAGGGGGGGGACTAGACTAAGATGATCATGCAGGTAGTCTCCTGACCTCAGTCTACTGAGGTTCAGGGGCATCGTGCATCATGAACAGGCTCCCTGTTCCACCCTCTGACTTCCTAGTAGTAGCAAAAAAAAAAAAAAAGAGGACAGAGCAATTCTGGAGCTATATCTTATCTCAGAAGACAATGACATCTGTACTACTACTAACTTATAACCTTCTACAAAAGCTCTACTCTACTGTCCATTCAAGCTCTTTGTCCTGATCTCACTCTCTCTTTCGCTCACATTTTATTTATCCCCAGCTATTTCTGTAACACTTTGTACATGTGTGTTAAATAGATTTCAACTACCCAGCACAAAAAGAAAAGGAATGGACACACACACACACACACACACACACACACACACACACAAAGATCAGATATGCTGTCTCACAAGCAACCCGAACCCTCACATACTGTTAAAGTACTGCCTCTATCATATAAATATATATATATATATATATATATATATATGTATATATATATATATATATATATATATATGTATATATATATAGTCTCTATATGTCTGTGGGATTTTGCAGATGTAATCCACACCAAATAATTCATATGTGTGTGTGTGTGTGTGTATGTGTGTGTATGTATGTGTGTGTGTGTGTGTGTGCGTGTGTGTGTGTGTGTGTGTGTGTGTGTGTGTGTGTGTGTGTGTGTGTGTGTATGTGTGTGTGTATGTATGTGAAAGCCATGATGAATGGTAGCTTACATGGGACTTTGATTAACTGCCACTAAGGTCAGATTGCAGTGGTCAGCCAAAAGGCCAGAAGCTGCTTGAGCTGTCAAGAAGCACGACACACACATGCAAACACAGACACACATAGAAAAAGAGCTCATTTTTCTTTTCTGCAGGATTTCTCTTATTTGTCTATACTGTATGTGTGGGCAGGAAGTATAACCATGGCCACTGCGTTAGTCATAGATCACACACTTCTTTGCATTAAAAAGTAAATACTCCTTCTGAAAAATGACTTGTCAAGGAGTTCTGTTATTACTCACTTCCCCCTCAGTCTCTCTCTCTCTCTCACACACATATACACACCTGTTGCTGTCTTTGTTGTATTTTGCTGCATTTTCCTCTGTTTCTCCAATTCAAAAATGAGACTAGCCATGCTGGTAATCTTTCATAAAATTGTTCATTAAAATTAAAGAAAGTAATCAAACACTTTATGTCTGAGTCACTAAAATAATTGACAAATCTTGGTGAATCATGATTTGTATTTAAACAAGGGCAGCAGTTTCAGTGTTGTGTGCAAACTTTTGACCTGTGGAACTCAGACATATTATAGTTATAATAAAGGATTTAATAACAAGGTAAAACAATATAAATTTTTGTGTATTGGTCAAATCTCTCTACATGTAGTTTATGCATAAATCCCATTGTTTTTCAGTACATTGTTAAGAATTACAGAAAAAAATGCCGTAGTGGAAATTATCTTATTGTAAGGCTGAAGCTGACAGAGAGAGAACCAAGACCATGAAATGAGGGAAAGAAGATTAAAAAGGGTAACCTCTATCTCTCTGCACTTATCTCTCCACTCAGTCCATTTCTTCTTTCTTTCGACACTCTTCTCTCTTACTTCTGATGGCTGAGGCCCCATCCTGCATAATAAGAACAGAAAGCGTTCCTCTTTACGCCCCATTTAGAGGCAGGACAGTAACTTATATTTCACATCTGAGTAATCCTCTGTGATTCATCATGATGTCTGTCTTACCAAGTTGGTGGAAATGACTCGCAATAAGGACTGAATGAAAAGAATGGACAGCATGAAATCAAATTGAAAAGGTTCAGGTGTTGTTTTTTTTCCTCACTACTGTGAAGAATATAGTTTTAAAAACTGAAAGTTAGGCTAGAATTTAAATGTTGTCTCTTTTTGCCATGCAGCAAATACAAGGAAGCCAGCCTTAAGTTTTGTTCAAGTTTGTGTATAATCATACAAAGAGACAAATCTTAAACCTCACCTGTGTGCCTTAGTACACCACCTATTCACTCTCAAACTAATTCCTAACCGTGATTTAAACCTCAGCCAACAAAGTCCCTTGAAGCAGTCAGGGTTGACAGAATCCCTCTTGCTTTGGTGCATTTTTTTCATCTTTTTATGCTTGCAAGAAAAACATCTTGTCCTTATAACACACACACTCTCTCCTACAGACCCTATTGTCTTTCTCCTCATCGCACTGTCTCCTTTCGTATTTTCTCATCTCACTCTATCTACTTCTTTACGCAACCCTTTCTATCAGAGTCTGTCACTTTCTTCCTCTCTCCGTCAGTTACCATCCGTTTTCATTGCTTCGCTTCTTCCTTATCTGGCTCTTCACAGCTGTCTGCAGTGTCATTCACACTTTACTGACGACCGTGCTGTAACTCGACCTGTCTCTCTCGCTGTCGCTTTCCCCGGTGTCTCTCTCCTTTACCTTTTTGCTGTCTCACTCTCTCTGTTGCTCTCTCTCTCTCTCTTCCTATCCATCTGACTAACATTCTTCCTATTGGGTGGGCACTTTGCTGTGCTCCCTCTGACTACTACCAGTTCCTTGTCTTAGGTCTGAGAGTGATATCCACCTTTCTAAGGTCACATTCTCTTAGTTCGTTTTTGTAAGTGACCCATGTGAATTCACTTTGTTGACGTACTTGTTCACATGAATGGCTTTCCTATATATGTCTGCATCTGTCTGTGTGAAAGAATTGAATTTGAACTGAAGCCATAAAGTGATGACAAAACTATCAAGTCAAAATTGGCTAGCATGTACTCTTTCCATGGGTATTTCTTATCTTGCAAATTGGTATGGTAGTCATATAGAATACACATATTTGATGTGTTTCTGCCAATATGATCAACCAAAAAGCACGTGTCCCTCTGAAAATAGTAATGCAGCAATGGTTGCATGTGCTCTCTGCAGAATATAAGACCTCAAAAAGAAATGGGCAGGACTACAGGAAGACAAGTTGGTAACCGCTTTGAAGAAAACAGAGAAACTTATTGCTGTTTCTGTTGATAAAGACATCGAGTTATGTTTCTGTATATAAATATTGCAGAGATCTGAAATGAAATGAAAGAGTGATGGGAGATGTTAAAAGTCCATATTTTTTCCCATATTTTAAAACCGGTTGTATGATTTTTGCCTTAAATCAGTTACCAAATATATATCGTATGTATTGTCCACAGCTTGATTTGGCTTTCTCTTTTTCAACATAATAGAAATGTAATTTCCACTCAGATGTTTAAGTTGTTTTCCTTTTTTGCGTATTATATCTTGCTGATCTGTTTTCATTTCTTTGTAAACACTTAATAGCGTTTTAAGAATGGTGCCTTATAAGAAACTGTCAGATTTATTTCAGTTTTATACAATTCGCTTTCTGCTGCCATTCTATGATTCATTGATATGAATATGTGTGGGTCAGTGGTGTACTTCTGCTGGTTTGAAAGAAATTCATGTAGGCTATTATTCACATTTCCGCAGTCACTGTTGTAAAGTGAGACTATTGTATTTTATGATGTGATTTTGACAAGTTGGAGTTTATGCTGTGCATTCTCAGAACATTGTTATTTAGATTGTACTTGTCATGCCTTGCTAGCTGAATGAATCTAAAGCTTAGGTTTTTAAATCAAGGAAATGATTTATGCCATTTATCAAAATGACCTAAACCCTGACTTTTTCAATGTCGGTAGAATAGAGGGAAGAAACCTGGGAGCTAGCGGCTCTTTTACTGAGCAGAATGTGATTTCAGAACAAGCTCTACACATGCAGAAAACACAGGCAACACATACAATTGTTTAATATAATATTATATCAGTTTTCTCTGTATTATGTGACTATATTACTTAGCCCTGCTGCCATATATTGCACAGAGAAACTATCA
Organism: Istiophorus platypterus; assembly: GCA_016859345.1. NCBI lineage: Eukaryota > Metazoa > Chordata > Actinopteri > Istiophoriformes > Istiophoridae > Istiophorus > Istiophorus platypterus. The sequence continues at coordinate 18,125,673 of CM029116.1, read as the reverse complement.
CCCATAACAGTAAACAAGTAAATTTAGGAATTTGGTCTGTTGATTACAATAGGTTATAATGTGATTCAGTGCCACCAAATAGCTTATTTCCATTCCGGCTTTGTAAATACCCTATATTGTTCCGTTTAGCAGAACATGTGCCTATGAGGATAAAAATGCTCATTACCCAATCAATTTATACTTGCATGTTACTCATCACAACAATCATCTAGATACATTTAGATACATAGGTCCTATGAGGCCATAAGTTACAGTGATTTATTTTCCTATTACCAGAGTATGTGCAGTTACATAGATGCCACATGTGGCCAAAGATTATGAATTTAGGGTTCCCCTTGATGACCTAAGCATCTTCTTTTCCATTAAGATTTGTACTATATTTAGGCTTGTTACCTCGTTTTTTAAATGGCAAAGGCAAAGATTTAAAAAAAATGTGTCAGCAGGTCTGAGCTGACATTTTGATTCGTAGATGTGTCATAAATGTGTCTTCACTTCTATCAGGAGACAGTTCACTTTGGTACTAGTGTGCTTCCCTGTTAAGGAGAGGAAGGGCAACCCATGGTAATACATGAATATACCAATGGCTTGGATGGCCATTGTGTTGGCAAATGTCAGGGATGAAATTCAGAGAACAGGAGTGAGCTATCTGGGTAAACAATACATGAAGTGATGGCTAAGCCAAATTTTTGCGAAACTTCATACATCTTGCAGTTTAACATCTTGCAGCTTGTTGTAGCCTCATATTTACCGTACAGGTGTGTGAGTTGTATCACTCCTTTCATCTAACACTTGGCAGGACAGCATATTTCCAAAATCTCAAACTATTTATTAAAGTACAGTAGGTATTCACCACCTATCCCCAATTAACTGTTTAGCTATTATGCCTCCCAATTCAAATGATAGAATTTGAATTATGAGGTTCAGGTATGATGTTGGACCAGTTGTTAGAATCTGTCTACTGAAGCAGATTGAATGACTATGAGACCAACACAGGGGATTTGGTTTAATGCTTGTGTACTGGAAACCCATAGATACATCACAACCTGCTACCCTATAAATGGGTTACAACCATTGGTTTATGTCCACAGGAAAAGAATTGAAAAATACAAAGATCCCTAATTCAATATGCAGAAAAGAAATGATAACCTCCCGAGGGGTTTATTTCATCCGTGGTGCTTGGCACACCATATGAAAGTCTCAGTCCTAAGTCTCTTCTCCTCGTTGCAAACTGTGTAGGAGAGCAGGTGATTGCAAATTTGTCCTTCTGCTCTGGCAGTTACTGCAGCTGACAGTCCATCCAAGCCAGTTCAGGGTCTCTTAACCACAGTGCCCGGCACAATGAATCCTGGCTTGGGGGCTTGCCATCCTGTGATGGAATCCTCTGTTGATCAATGCTCATCAAAGGGGAAATAGAGTAACCTGACCAAGAGCAATGAATTACAGGTCTCTCCAGAAGCTTCAAAATGGCAATATTTTAAAGAAAAAAAAATCATTTTCTAATGTCTTATCTATATCAATGCCTTAAGGAAAAGTTAGTATTTTTCCTGCAGGTATTGTTTTATTTGTTATGTGCTTACATTACTGCTGACAATGTACATGAAAAAAATGCCATTCACTCACTTTCATTTACTTTGGGTAAATTGTACCTATAGGTTACTTGACCAAGTTGTAAAATGTAGTGTTGTTACTGTAATTCGAGCCACATGTCCAAGGACTTGTTCAGGCTGCCAGCCCAAATTCATTTTTTTGGCAAATCCATATTGTAACTGGATTGATTTTTGACAGTAAAAAGTACTTGACAGTAAAAAAAACCCAAAACATATTACCAATTGCATTTTATACATCTAGCTTTCTAAAATCAATCAAGATAAAATCTGAATCCCGATATGATATGGATTTAGATCAGATCCAAACCACAGTTGGAGGTGTTTTGAAATGTGGATTTTTACAGGTGCATCTCAGTCTGGGTACTCTGTCCACTCAATTCAGCTTTCAAAGGGATTTCTGCGTCACTCTCAATATGACACACACACAACCATGATGTCAAATCTAGAGTGGCGGAGTGAGCAGAATCCATGCTGCTGCTGAGTAGCAGAGTGCTATCAGACACTATAGTCTTTTGGTGCTATTGAGGACAATGAGGACAGGCGCTGAAAATTTCTGCTGGCACTTTGGGGGAAGGCCTCTGTCCAGGAAAAGCTGCGTAACAAATCAAGTAGTGCCTAAGTCTTTACCACAGCAACCGATGCAGATAAATTGGTGATGTCTGGAACATTTGAAAATAACAGTGCGGGCACTATCCTAAATATCTGATTTGACAAACAGATCCAATTTCTCCTGAAGTCTGAACAAAACCACGAGACTGAATGTCACATTACTCCCAATGAGCAGGGCATTGCTTTAAGTGGTGGCTCGGCGACAGGCTATGTCACCGAGCGCTTTCAGCTGATCCTGTTAAGGTCAAAAACTGCTCTACAAATGCAGTTCTTTTATCGTTTTCTTCTTTATTGATATCAAATGATGACCTGTCAAAGATACACATGGGATAAAATTCTCTCAGTTGTTCACATATACACACACACACACGCACATGCACATCCAAACGCACCTGCATATTTCATACATATGCAGTAATGTGGTCATGCCTCCTGACCAAAGTCACTCTCTCGTTTGAGCTGTGGTCCAGTCAGGTGTGATTAAAATGTGTAAGCAGCTCAACTTCATTATGCAAACCCCAGTTTGCCAATCAGAGGGCTTCCTCAACTTCAATGAAGTGCTGGCGCTGTGGAGGACAAAGGTGAGAAAATCATGTCTGCTCAGGTAATCCTGTTTGTGTCAGAAAGGCTCAGCTTTTATTTTCTAAAGGCAAGGAGACAGGACAGAGGGAGACAGACTGACATAATCACTCACACCAAAAGACAGAGGGATGGGTAGATAGTTAGGCTCATCGAAAGGCATGTAGCTTGACATTGTCAGACAGACTCACAGACTGAACTAGAGAGAGTAAATGAGTGGAATATTAAAATCTTAACAAAACAGGACGGTATATTGTGTATGTAAGAGTGAGAGGAAGGCTGTGAATAGATTACAGAAGTGTGAGAGATGGCAGAACACAGAAATTTGCAAAAGAAAAAGGCAAAAAAAGAAAGATAGAAACAGAGTGTGTAGCAGTGAATGGACTTAATTACATCTATTGCTCAGTTCAGAAAGATCCAATTCATGTTTCTAACATCAGCTACATTAATTAGAGGCAATGTCTGAGCTATTGTGCCCTTCCCCAGTGTCATTCAGCCTTCATTATCAACCACTTTGATACTGAAATGAAACAGCCTTCAGTCAGATTCGGGCCATTATACGACAGAGGCTTGTTGCTATTCAGCCAAAATTACATATCCAAGTTCCTTTTGGGTTTCGCTTTCTCTGTCTGTGTGGGTGATTTGTTATTTTGAATGTATGGGTGGGTCTGTGTGTGTTTGTGTGCACACACTTATGCATGGGAGTGTGCATACATGCTGATATATTATTGCAGATTTGTTTATGTTTCAGTGCTTTCATACAGATTTCATTATAGGGTCAGTGCCCTTGCGCATATGTGTGTAATATTGTATGTGTGTGTATCAGAAAGAAAGCAATTTAAAGCCATTTAAAGCAGAAGGGAGGGGCCCTACGACAGTTTAAAACACATTCAACAGAGTAGCAATGATAAAGACACGTACAAGAACACACTTGCAAGGAAATTTATACAATTTAATACACTAGTTTCTGAGGAAAACACACACACATGCACACATTACCCTCTGCTTCACTGAACTTGGTGTTACAGACAGTTCAAGGTGACATGCCAGTTTATAGTGATACTTAGACGTAGATCTAGAAAAAGAGTAGTGAAAATCTCAATATAAGCATCTCATAACACCAACTTCTGTGTATCTATTCATTGAGCATACATGCGTAGTCCTAGTTGGACCAAAAACCAAAATAAAAAGCCAATACACCACTTTTGAGGTTGTAGGTAGAACTGTGTGTAACATCACCTAAGTGCTTTTTTTATACAATTGTTTTTTAGTTATTACCCTTTATCTTGCACACACTACTACATCACAGTTAGGTTTCTTTTGAACATATCCTGCAAATTTCTGGTTAGTATCTCGCTCATGTTAACTCTCATTTAAATCTGTAAAAAATATAACTCAGCATCTGTGCTTTTATGTAATAGTGGCTATAATAGTTCTGCTTAGTGATTCAAAATACTGGATAGCAAAACAAGACCAGGAATCCAGGGCAAACTGTTCAAGGATTTTGTTATATGAATATTCCCCATAATAGGAAGAAATGTGTACAGTGCAGTGAGACAAATATGCAGTTCTTTTGAATTGGAATCATAACACTCTGGCTTAGTGAAACGGCTGCATGTGAATAATTCATGGATGCTGGAATTTCCACCAATGCTATAAAAGGCTGCATGAAAAAAAATGTACAGTTTGAGTTTGATTGGAAACTCTTCCCATCACTTGTTCGAGTGCCAATAATAGCGCTGCTAATTTCATAACTGATGAGACATGATAGCATCAGTGTCACTGCTCAATATGTTGAGGGCCTCCACACACAGACACGTACGAACACACTGACATATACTAGCACACACGCAGTCATCGCACACGTCTCTCTTCGGAGTCTGTTCCAGTGAGTGACACCATTAATCCACTTTCTTCTCACACTACCCCCCTTCTCCTCCACATTCTCATCTTTTATCTTCCTTCTCACTTTACTAGCATCTCTACTGTACAAATCTCCTATTCATAAAGAAAGAACTTAATTTCAGTATTACTGCATAAACCTCCTATCTTAAGTGCTTAAGCCTTATATTCAGTCTTTTTTTTTTTTAAATATAAATTTTGTTCTCACTGCACCTAACTTGATCGAAATTTTCTAGAAAATGTACATTTTGTGTATGGCTACCAATTAAAATTATTAAATCTATAATCAATCGCATTGCATAAGTATACAGAAAAATGTGTGTACCCTGGATGGACACGTACTGCAGCAAAACCACATTAGTTAGCCACCTGACACAAAAATACACAGACGCATGCAAACAATCTTCTTGTCTAGGCTTGTCACACTGCTTGCTAACCTTCATATTCACACACTGAGATGGAAGGGGTGGCTTGGGTAAAATTTACAGCGCCATGCATCTTAAGCTTGTATGTTTATTGCCTGAAATGGCAGGATGAAATCAAATTCATTACAAGGCCCTACATCATTCCGAGCTGCCTGCCAAGGGCTTTATGTTCACGCTGCACTCAGCTCAACTTCCAACCATGGAAATATAGAGCAGGAAGTAACATGGTGTGTGTTTATGTGTTCGTTTGTTCGCTTAGCATGTTAATTTTGAGGCCTCCCTGTAATGCAAGTGTCAGAGGAGGGCTGTTAGCTGTAGTTCGTAAATATTTTCAGCCTGGGACTCTGAAATTTAGTCTCCCTCTGTGGTACCCAGGCTCATTAAAACATATTGCTTTTCTTGGCTGTTTCCCATTTTGGATTGAGACCTGGAGCAGCAACAGCAGCAGCAGAAGCAGCAGCAGGCAGAGGCAGCAGCCAGGCCTGCTTTGATACTGGCTTAATGTGCAGCACTTTTATGAGTTTTGAGATGCAGAACCGTTTGGAATTAAATTCATTGTGTTATCTTTAAAAAAACAAGCAAACCAACAAAAATCAAAGCAGGTTTTGTCTTGCCCGTGACAAGGAGATCTTGCTACAAGATGGCCAGAGAGAGAAATCGGTGTATATCAAGCTCTCGCTTTCTTTTCCTCCATTCCGTTTTGTCTCAGTCCATTTTACCTCCTCATTCAATGCTTTTGCCTCCCTCTCTTAAACCTGCCCCCTCTCTCTTTCCTTCTGTCCTCCTTCTATATTATGTATCATCTCTCTCTGTTTCTTTCTCTCTCTGCCCCAGTACCCTGGTTATTTACATTGAACCATGTAGAATGGGATTAAGGCTCCTGACAGATCACTAAAAAAACTCCTCCTCCTCCAACCTACTTTCTTCTTTCTCTACTCCATCTCATCACCACCCTCCTTCCCGACTTTCTCCACTCACAATACACCTTTCTTTTACCTTCCTTCTGTCAGCCTGCCTTTTCTCTTTTTTCTAGATCTCCCTTCCTCCTTCCCTCCTTCTGCAATAAGAGTGACAAGATATGAGATTGCATTTCTCTGCTCAGCAGTCTGAGCTTGAAGAGACTGTCATGCTGAAGGTGGGGAGTACCTGACATTACACATCAAACCTTTGTAACATTTCAATGGGCTTCCTATTTCTCTTCACCACATCTTGTCAGACATCAGCCTATTATTGACAGATTGTGGATTAGAAGAGGTGGAGGGGGGAACTCAGGGATTTCAGCAGATTGCTGCTATCTGTGTTTGCTGCTATCTACAGTACAGAGCGCTTTGGGACAAACGCTTGAGGAGGCAATAGGATTTTCTCTGCCTGGATGACTGTGTATAAGCGATGTCAAGTTATTGTAGAGTGCATGGTCGATCATCTTATGCAGAGAGGAGGGACTAAACTGGAAAATAAGAGAAAGGGGAGGAGGCTTCCCTTCAAAATACATATTTTTAAGTTCACTAGTGAACTGCTTCCCTGCTGAAACAATATAATCTGGAGTCCATTTGCTCTATTTTTTTTTTTTGGGCATTCAACCATATCACATCAGTTGCTGTGGAAACATAGATGTTCAAACTTTACATAATTCTTCAAACAAGGGCTTCTTGTCAATGTTGGCTTAAACACTGATGTTGCCAGTTCATTCTAAAGTTTAGTGGATTTATAGTAAAAATATCAATCAGACTTTTCCTAAGTCTTGTTTTGAGGATGGAAACTTCTGTAACTGCTCCAGAGCTTTTGACCACATCACATGGTTATCATCTGTGTTTTTTTTTTTTTTGTAATATTTAATCAAAAAAAAGACATTTTTTTTCCTAACCTTGACCAAAATGTTTTGAAAGCCTAAACCTTATCATTTATGTCACAATCACAAGATGTAGATCCTGGTCTCAATGTTAAAGTAATACTCTTTGCACAACTACCATTCAACCCGACCATCCCTCTATGTGCTGTGCAAGAATTCTATCTGTTGCCGCTGACTATATTAAAGGCAGTAGTTACACTTCTTACAAAACTCTCATTTGCTTAAAAATTCATTATTTAATTCAATAAGAGCAATATGGACACACAGGCATCAGACAGACAAATGTTTCTCATTTAGTAGTGCATGCATAGGGAATCAACAAACTGCCATTTACTGCCATGTGGTAACAGTGGTAACCGTCAAGTTCCCCAGTACTTTTATTTAGTTGAACATTTCTTACTGTTTCCAAAGCTGGAGCTTTTGTTGTGTTCAGATGTCCCCAGATGGCCCAAATGTATCAATATTACATTTGCCGCAACTACAGCTCCAAAGACTAGCTCTGCCGCTTGTTTCTACCTCCATTCCAGCCCAGCCACAGTCACATTCATTCAGTTAGATAGTGATGACACAGATTGTGACAAATGTTATCCCCAATGCCCATGTGTTTTCTTGCCTTACCTTTTCTTTCCTCCTATCCTCTGAACCAATTTTTGTCACCTCATTTCTCTCTTCTTCTGACCTCTCCTTCATCCTTTCTTTCATCAAACTTTGCTCATCCACTAGTGTTGTCCAGTGTCCCTCCAGTTTATCATCATTGTCTTCCTTCCTTCTGGTTTCATATTTCCTTTCTTACTACCTTCTATCCATCTCCCGTCTGTGCTACCCTCCACAACTTTTTCTCTCCTTTACGCACACCCCAACAATATGTCCCCAACCCTTCATCCGGTCTAGCTGTTTACCAAGTGTCTACTCTGTCATCTGCACTATGACTGATGCGGCACAAGTGCCATCCCTCTCCACAGTGTCACCACTCCGCGTTCAAAATTCAATCATTTAGTGAAACTGCAGTCACGCACCATCTCTCATCTCCACCATTCTGGCTCTGACTGAAAGGCACTGTTGGCATAGCCTACTGACACCCTGCTTAGATATTAAACAGTTTGGACACTTGAAGCATTTTAACTCTGATGTGTTTTGATAGGTTTCACTGGTCTCTTGGGGATGATAGCAGTCACAGACCTATTTTGGGAAGTTGTGTGTGTGTGTGTGTGTGTGTGTGTGTATGGTGGTAGGGGGGAGGGGGTTCTGCTGAAACAAACTCAGTCTGAAGAACTTTAAGCTGAGCTGTGACACCTGAGACAGGATATTTATTACATCCTGAGCTGAATCTAGAGCCATATGAATAGATCAACACTAATTTAAACTGGATTTGGTGATTGGCACGTTTACATATGTCAGAGATGCAAGGTTTAGAAATGACAGTAAAGGCATGTCGTAATGTATATTGGTATTGTCATCCGGCAATCTGTCACAGAAAACCATTATTGCCATCAAAATGACTTGCTTCATGTGTATCCACTAAAATGCTAAAAGAAAAATCTAAACTCTACCAAATTGTATATCAATGAAACAATGATTTAAAGAAAAGTAGTATCACATTCACATATTCCATATTACCCTTGTGAATCCAGCTATTTAAAGAGTCACCAAAGGTAAAGGGCATCCGATAAAATTTAAATAAACCTCTATCATCATTAAGAGATTTAAATTCACATCTGTCCTCCTAAGTGAAATTTAAATTCACACTGCAGAAAAAAAACGTTTTTTTCATCAGCAAAGCCACACCTCATGGTTTAATCCAGTCTTTTTCTTGCTTCAACAGTTCCAGATGCATGCTCCCCTTTGAATAAAACTGAGAGGCACTTTTCAGTTTGGAGGATTTTCTGAGCGAGACCAGCCACTCTCTCTCTCCCCCTTTGGTTCTTGGTTCCAGACATGTCAGATCTTCTTTGTTGTTTGTCCTTTTTGTCTTTGTCCTCCAGACTCAAGACGCCAGACTTTTGTTTCTTCCCCCTCTCTGTTTGAATCTGCTTCTTGAGGTTTGCCCTTTGGTGTAAGTGTAGTCTGTCCTCTTTCCAAGTCTGCCTGGTCAAGAGGAGGCTGTTTTGCTGATCCATATTCATACATGTATACAGTATATCCACCAAATTACTGTCATTCTATTTCTCCATAATGTGATTTCATCATTTTACACTCTCACTCACGTATTTCTAGTTGCATAATTGAAAATTAACATACTCTGAACCTAGATGTATAATGTCTATGAAACAAATATTGAAGGTCATATGTGAATATAATTTGGAAGCCAATGAAAAAGGCCTATTTTAATTTTAGGTGTGATTATTGATAATTAAACAGTGTTAAATGTGAACACATCACCATGATCAGATTTGTATTCCCCTTTGATTCTGAATACAAAATTCACTATAAAGACACAGCCACAAACATAACATAACTTCTTCCCCCCTGTGCTCATCTTCTACACCTTTAAGCACTGTTTCGTTACTGCATCTGTAAATGTCTATATAAGAGTGTATCTGCAAAGTCAGAAATAATAGTGATTGTGTTAGCAGAAGGAGGCAGAGCAGCATAGTAAAGCTGTTCTCATTCCTAGAAGCATATACTCTGTATGAAGATAGCATTGCCACTGTCATCACTATCCTTAGATCTTTTACCCTGGTTTATATTAATCTTTTTTTTTTTACCCTCATCATTAAGACAATCATGAAGGTCATAATCCCAGGTACATTTTTAGAGAACTGCATGAAATTACTCCATAATATTTTAATGATTAATGGTTGTAGACCTGAATTTAGACACATTCAATTTGAAGACTTACAATGTCTCTGAGTGAAATTAAGTGAAATAGTACTTTATCCTCCTGAAATACCCAGACCAGCTTTTGTCCTTTAAGTGGAGGTCTGGGATGCTAGAAATCACTGCAGAGCCTTCTGAAGGTGTCATGGGTCTAATTCAATGAAACATCTGCGAAGGGGGGTGCCAACTTGATAACCTTGGCATCCAAGAGCTCGAGTGTGTGACTCACACACTCAACACTGTAACATTCAGATAAGGTGTCTGGTGAATGATGCTGCCTTTCTAATGGTCCTGGGGATTTATTGTTGCTGAGCACGATGTCCTCTATGGTTACCATTTGGGAGTCAGTACATCATTCCTTGGACATCTGAATTAGGATTCTGTATGTGAATGCTGTCCTTGGATGATTGCACAAAGGATTACAACATTAAATCTTGTGTAGCATATATTGGGATGCTTCTCTCTTGTCCATTGTCAAATAAAGAACATAGTGTAATCTTCCACATTTTCAGCTGCTGTGTTTAATATATCCACTGTACATGTAAAGTTTTTTAAGCTGTATAAGAGGGAGTCTCCAAAGTTTTGAAATGACTGCACAGCTCCTAGCTGCTTAAAAATCCGACTTGGCTCAGTCTTTCATAACCATTTTAACAATAACACAGGGGAAATTTAGCAGGTGCTCATATCCAGAATGATGTCCAATATGTGGAGCAATTTAGCTTCAGAGGAGTAGCAGGTTGGATTTAGGCATTTAAATGCAAACAGGTGGTGTAAAGGGAGTATGAAGGCCAGTACTGATGCAATTGTATAAGTAAAAAAGTATGAAATGTAATATGTAGTGTTTGGTAGTTAAAGAGTCCATACTTTATCAAGAGGAATGAAAATGTATTCAGTATGTATATAGTATCCAAACTGATGAAGCAGGAAATACCATGAAAAACTACATAAAACATTCCCGATATTACTTTCGTCTCTTTAGACATTCACATTTACTCATCTGGCAGACAAAAAAGTGACCTCAGAGTGATGGCAAACAGTAAAGTTCAGTACAGGAGGAGACCTTGAAGAATTTACTAAGTACTAAATCTGTTCAATAACAAAAAAAACTGCAAGTCGATCAGGTAAAGAAGTACAACATAAATTCTAGTTAGGTATGTTGGGGTGTTAGAGGTGTTAGGAGTGGAGGTGCTTTCGGAGAGAGATTCTTATAGATGGAGAGGGACACTCCTGCTTTGACAACAATTGGTAGCTCATTCTGCCATTGGGGGAACTATAAATGAGAACAGTCTGGACTGTGATTGCCTTGTGTGCAGGGATGGCAATCCCAGACGACGGTCCTCGGAGAAAGGCAGTGATCGGGAAGGCCTATAAGTCTGTATTTCAAAACTGCTGTCCTTCCATCTTTTAGTCCTACGGATTCTGTTCCTGCAGAGGTCTTCTTCCTTTCATATTATTTGACCCCTCAGACCTTGGGTAATATAAGTCACTGAGGGAATGCCTATGAGCACAGTCAGAGGTGAAGACAGATTAGAAGAAATGCTGTGCTATGAGACAGGTGTCAAGAATGACCTGTGATTGCCTGGCTCAAAAATAACCTGAAAGCATGATCACAAACACACACACACGCACATACATGCACACATACACATATAAAAACACACACACACATACACGCACACACACACACACACACACACACAGTAACATTATGAAAAGATGGTATGTCTTCGGCAGAAAACACAGGAGTGCCCTCTGCATCCTGCTGGCTGTAACAGATGGCTTTAAACATGATGTCTTGCTGTGTGTGTAGCATGTTTCCTCTCTGCTTGTCTATTTTCACTCCTTGCCTTAGTGTGTATTCACCGCAGGCCTGTCACCTTCCACATGACTCATGCTGAAATGTGGAAGGGAGGGGCTAATAAAAGTGACATGCCTGAGTCTAATCAGATCTGTGGGCAAGTTCAAAAGTTGGAGGGTCACAGTTCAAAAGGTTATGGTGTAGGGGTCATAGAGTGACAGATCATATTATCTCACATATACCACATACAAACCCACCATTATAGAGAAGATGGATGAGGTGTGTGTTTGTGTGTGTGTGTGTGTGTGTGTGTGTGTGTGTGTGTGTGTGTGTGAGTCTGTCTGTCTGTCTGTGTTTGTGTGTTTGTGTGCATGCGCTCATAGTATCTAGTGAAGAGAGAGGAGAGTTCAAATCTGATTCTTGCTAGAGTGACTGAAATGTTGAGTGAGAGTATTTAGTTTGAAGCTCAATTTGAGTTTACCTGAGCATCAATCTTATTTCTGAAAGGAGCTAACCAGTGACGTGTTCATTTGCATGTTTGGCTGTGTATCTGTATGCACGTTGGCAGGCCGGGTGTAGTTGTAGGTACACAGATAAAGGCAGATTCAGGGCTCTCCTTTGTTGTCAATCATATCAAAAGTGCTTAGTCATTCACACACAGATGCACACACTCATCTGCTGCTCAGTGAATCAGGCTGCGACAAGCTGTGCATGAACCCACATCAGCAATGATTAGATGTAAGATTACTGGTTAAAATCCGACGGAGAGTGTTGGGTGTGCAGGTCGGTGCATGGATGTGTTTCCAGTAGTATGTTTGTAAGAGTGAAAGAAAAAAAAAAGCACTCAGAGAACTGTGAATCACCACACATAACACATTTAAATTTTAATGTTCGAGTCTCTCAAAGTCACTAAATACCACCACGCTCAGCCTACATGATGCATTAAGAAATATGGCCACTGACTGGAGTGCTGTCGTCAAGGTCCTTGTCATCTTTTACTTTTCAATATATAAATGTTTTAACATCAGTTCCATTTGCTCATTGGACAGCCCTTTAAAGTAAATGATCAGGTCTCCCTAGAAAGCCTTTCTGAAGCTACATTTTTTCACACATACACAAAGTAGTGCTAGTATATGTGCAAAGTTTTGCATGAGCTCTACTTTATATCTGGCTAAAAACTTAAATCAAATCAATGATGAAACACAAGGGCAAGCTTGAACTGAAATGGCAGAAGGTAAGGTAAGGAGGGAGGGGAGGTAATAAAGAGGGGAAGAAAATATGAAATATATTCATGGTGAGAGATGTAGATGAGGATGAAGATGACAATAATCAAACATGTTTTAAAGGCAAAGAAAAAAAGAGAAATATTAATGGCCAGCAGGCATACTAAGACCCACCCTCCAAAAACTCTAGAGTTTTCTCTTGAAACATCTTGATAACGGTCAGAAAATAGCAAAGATAAGGGCTTTTAGTATTTGCCAATAAAATGTCTTAAAACCCACGATGCACAATGATTATTTTAATTGCAAATGTGTCAGGTTTTAAAATAATTAGTCCTGCACTAGAGTTGATCTTAATCTAAGATCTTTGGCTTAGATTTGAATACTCTGCAAAATTAAACCCTCAAAGGTAGATGCTATGAGTTACATAAAAGTTTGAGATGTACAGGTGAAGAAAATTTTTTAGTGAATATTTATGACAATTCAGGAACACAGAACTATTTTCTCTACTTTTGGGGCTAGCAATGGGAAAGGAAACATGGATCAAGTTCAGCCAGAGTTCAAACAGGTTTGACTTCTCACTCCGGGAAACATCCATGTGGAAAGGAGCCAGAGGGTTCAGAAAAGAGCCTTGCTGTTCAAATTACCAGTTCTGTTTAGTCAGTTACATTCCTCAACCCTTTACTTGAATTTACTGTGCTCTGATAGAGTCAGTAGAAGACTGTGGCAACATAACTTACCAGAGGTGTGGATGTACTTGTTTGAGTGAGGGGGTTTCTGTTCATGCAAGCATTCATGTGTGTGTGCCTATGTGTAAATCTTCCCTCCTCCACAGGACTGCTTGGAATTACTGCTGTGAAAATGAGACCCAACTTCATATTCAGCCGCGACCAGTTAAATAAAGGAGTAGGCAACAAGTTATCAACTGTTTGCAAGACTGAATGTCACAAACGGTGCCAACTGTTTCAAACTGTTTCGTGCTGCCAGTCAGCCCTACAGCTTTAAATTGTACCACTGAGGGCTCTGCAACTGAATAACTTACGCATCATTTGATGCAATGATGGATAGATAATAGGGGGAATTAATGAACGGTATGATGCTGAACCTGGCGTACCAAGTAGAAAGGGGGTGGTGGGGGTAGGCATGGTTGGCATAGGCTAAAAGACAAGAGGAAAGGTGCATGTAGGGCAAGAGCACATGAATGAGAGTAAATAAGAAACATCCAGTCAGATAACAAAAGAATATGAAAAAACAGATAGTTGGTAGAAAAGTGTGGGGAAAGGTGCAAGAGGTGAAAGAGTTCATTCAGTTGAAAGCAGTGAGCGAGCATGGAGATGAGAAGTCAGCACACTGAGAGTGGTCTGTGTAGAATAGAGATTCTTTCACTTGTTCTATCTCGAGGCTATGTGTCAATCAAACCTACTCGTATGTGTCATTCATCCCGCCCACACCTCTTTTCTATGAGATGAGAAACACGAAGCGCCACATCTGTATTTGAACTTCCTGCTAGGCACGTGTCTTGCTCGTATAGGTGAAGGTGAATCAGTTAGTTAATAAAAGAAACCCTTAGCTGTGTTACCTGTCTTTGTGTGTGCAAATGGTGTGTGTAGGTACCAGAAGATAAAAGAACACCTCTCTGACAGAAATGTATGGGGATTTAGGGAGAGGGAATGAGAAGAGGTGGCGAGAAAAGCTTAAGAAAAGGGAAAGAAAGAAAGAGTAGTTCTGTAATAGATAGAGAGGGTTAAGAGAAAGAGGTTTGTTCTTCCCATAGGGGATCAAACACACACCCTCACACACACACACACACACACAAAACCATATACACAAGCTCACACACAACAGTGAGAGTATAAAAACACATTCAGATGCACCATCCTATAATGGGGAACAAGCTTGTTAACCACACACTGCCTCAATACTGAAAATCTATTACATTCCTCTCCCTGGATGCAGGGAGTAGTTTAGCTAGAAGGGTGTAGTGTGGTGTATATGTGTGTGTCTGCCTCTTTGTGTGTGACTGTGTGTGTGTGTGTGTCTGAGTATGCTCTTAAACGTAGATTTGAGCTATATCTCTGTGGCAGGAAATCTCTATCCTGGGAAACATTTTCAATAGTACTCTTGTGCACTAGTGTGTCTGTGTTTGTGTGTGTGTGTTGTTTGCAGAGTGGCCAATTACAGAGCCTCCATGAAACTTTTAGGAGAATTTTGGATGCTAGAAACTTTGTACCTTTAAAAAAAAAAAAAAAGGATTGTACATATAGCTACATACGGTTTGGATCATTTTGCCACGGCCTTTAGCTTTTTCTTTTGCATCCACTTTTACTTCATGTTCCTACATGTTTTCGCTCTCAGTCTCAGGTTCTTTTTCTATCTTTGTTCAGGTGTTGGCCCTTTTCTTACTTTCTTTGTTGGCTCTACTGAAAGTCGTTTATTCATAATATTGTTCCATAATATCACATACATGTCATACCAAACTAAAAGCTGCTTGCTCATATGTATTCACTTATAGTTTTCTTTGTAAAAAAAAAAACAAAGAACAAAAAACTGTCGTTTTCCAAAATAACTATGCTTGCAATTTAAGTGATGCTTTATTGGTAAGAGTTGCATAAGCTCTAAAGCTAATAAATCCTTGGTGTGAGTGTGTGTGTACAAATTGACTTGGCTAACTGGTTAGTTGGCAGGCTACTTATCCATATGAAGCTGTAATTTTAAACTAGATAATTATGGTGAGATGGGGCAGGGACAAGAAAAAGAAAATTGTGTGTGCATGCATGTGTGTAAGATTTCAACAGACGCAGTATGATTAGGCTGCAGTTTCTGCTAGCTGTTTATCCCCATTACTGTTGCCAAGAAGCTTACCAGCTAAATTGGGCAAATTCTGGTCCCCTAAACAAATTACTTGCTCTATTTGAGGAGGGAAATCAAATTAAGAAATTAGCACAGATCCAGCACTGTACCACAGCCAGTAATACTATTAGCTCTTAGTTTAGATTTCATCGTTATTCCATCAGCTAAGCTTATGGCTCTGTTTGGATGCCGATGCAAATGGATCACCTTTACCTTGCCAACTGTAAATATACTCTTTAGTTTCGATTAACCACCAAAATGCATTTGTACCTACAGAATCTTGTTACACACAAAGTGGGCCACTGTGTCTCGCCTTTTGTTCTCATGCTCCACCTCAAAGACTAATTGACTAATCGTTTGAAAGCCTGCATCAGTAATGCAGGGCTGATTCAGGGTGGCTGGATCCTTACAACGCCTCTGCATCTCTGGAGCACAGAGTAACTGCTGTAATTTCAAAGACACAGTTAATGGTTGTAATAATGTGTTTAAAGCACACAAATTGAAAATGCTTCTTTAAACAAAATCAGATATCCAATAAATACTTTGGCTCAAGTGTTACAGTGTGATTGCGTGAGTTCGGCATTATCACTATTAAGGCCTTGATATAGATTATTTTAGAACAACTTAATTCAAATGCAAAAGTGTAAGTTATATTAAACTGTGAAACATTTTCATATACTGTATTTGTATAAACTAACATATGCACAGTATACAGATCCTGCAGCAGAAATTATTTTGGCGTTGGCATTTGTTTGGTCCACGCATTATGGCAGACCTTTGAACAAAAGGATAAGAAAGTAATAAGTAAAAAAAAGGATGGAGGGAGGGCTTGAAAAGAGACTGCAGGAAAGAGGATAACATTAAAAGAGGTGTGGCCTAGGTGGAAGGTTGTGAGGGAGAGATGAAAAAAGAGCAGGCGGAAACCAAAAAAGGTGATGCAACAATTGAAATGATTGGATCAGAGTAAGAAAAAAGAGGACTAAGCTTATGAAGCGGGATAGAGACAGAAGGAGAGAGCGAGAGAGAAGAAAATCACCGGCCATACGTCATCTGCTTCTCTCTCTTCTCATACCTTTCTTTTCTTTCCCCCCTCAAATTTAAACTACCATCTCTACCCATCTCTCTTCCCCCCATTGCCCTCCCTGTTTCTCTCAATGCACTCTCACCTGAGCAAGATTAATCGTTCCAGTCGAATCACATTACCTCCAAGCACAACTCCAAACTCTAACTCCGTACACACACACACACACACACACACACACACACACACACACACACACACATACACACACATACACACACGTGTGCAGGAAGAGGGGTAGAGACAGGGGGTGCAGGGGTGGGGGTAGGGTCTCTGATCCAGAGACAGAGAGAGATGGAGGACGGAGGGTGAGGTGTGGAGGGAATTGAATGCATGGATGGTCTGCTCATTAAACTCATCACATTATTTTAGCCCTGTGCTTTATTACACTTAACTGGGACACTAGGTACTTAGTCAGACACACACAATCACACATATTGCTGTGCCCACTCTATCCTGAACTGCAGGTTTTGCCATAATGTGTTTATGACGTAGCATATTTAATTTGAGGAAGAGGATGATTCATGACCCCTGATAATAATGCTTCATCATCCCATGGTACCTATGGCATAAAGAGGGGGTGTGCAGGGCAGGAAAACTGTTGTTAATAGGATGCTAATCAACTCATACCCTGGAAAATGGGCTAACAGGCACAACCCTTCATGCAAATGCATTTGTCTGTTTATGTGTGCCTGTTTGTTAATGTTTATATGCATATTTTTCTGTGTGTAGTTGGTGGGGTGTTCACATTTTTGAGTTGTGTGTCTGTGTGTGTGCATGTGTGTGTTGGAGGGGTAAATATTGATCTATCACTATGTACTCCATCACCCTGCCAAGGATAATAAGGAAGAATGGGACACTAAGCAGGTGCTCTCCTTCTGCTGATTTATAAAACATATGCACTGGAGTAAACACCTCAATCACTGCAAGGGGCAAGACTTGGTGAATTAATAAAATTTACATGCTATAGGGATAATACATTATTTTTCATGCATATGACCTCTTAAGGTATTAAAAGTACAAATTTCTCATAAAGGTACTGTGAATAAATCCAGGAATAATCTCCTCTTGGGAAAAGGAAAATCAATGTGTAGGCTAAATGGGGTCAAAACAGCCAAGAGTGAACTAGGGAAGACTTTGATATGAATGAGTCTGTCAGCAGGCTACATTTGGTTTTTACACTACTGAAAACAGAACAAAGCAAATGTTAATAATGTACTGTATTCTTTCTTTTACCCTCATGGGAACTCATTTTTCCCCGAGCCACCTGAATAATAATGTGAATAATAAGGTCAGTTTTATGTGTTGAAATTCGCATAAGGCATGTGCCTATGCTCCAGTGATTAATCCTCACATGCTAGAGGACAGTCGTTCTGTCTGCATCGCACGTTCTAAAACATACTTTCATCTATCCTGGTGCAACTGGTGTATACTGTAATCCTGAGTGTTTTCTTTTAAGCTGCTGAGAGCAATTGATTTCCTGACTTTACATCAGTCACATCAAGATTATTCAGATAAGCTGTCAATCATTTGTATTTACACTTCAGCAACTCACCGGCAGGTTAAAACACACACCCATTTTGCTGCAAATACCACTGTACCATGGTCTTAATTCAAAGAATAGTGAGTTTTAAATAAATGTGAATACATAAACAAACAGATTAGTGATATAAATCCTATCATCCTGTACTTATGAGAAAATTCCTGTGTATGTGTGAGGGAGTGAGTCTGTTATCTCTTACTGCGTCTCTAACTCTTGTCCTCAAAAACTCTCTGGAGACACAAACTGTTTTGTGCAGGGTTAGGTTGATCCAGTCTCAGATTGTCCCCCTGTGTGTCAGTCTGTGTGGTTGTGTAGTTTATTTAGATAAAATGGAGGCACTAAGGGTTGCTCTGGTTCGATAGCTACTGTCCACTGTGTTAACTGTCCTCCTCTGTTAGCTCAGATAGCTGTGGACCTCTCCAACACCTTCATCTTTCTCACTCTGTCTCACACTTTGTCCTGTCGAAGTTGTTTTATCTCTTGCATCTGTTTTGTCACTTCTCTCTTCTTGTTCCACACCAGCCTTTTCCTCTACTGTTTTTCTCTCCTTTTACAACTGTCATTTTTTGTGTTAACCCATCTCCTTTCCTTTCTGTAACACAAACATGTTTCTCTCTAATGCCGTCTCTGTTTCCTTTCCCATATTCCACCTCTGACATGGCTGTCTGTCTCTGCTCCAAGTCACATAACCCTGTCAATCAATCAATGGTAATATAGTTTTATTTGACATGTGTCCCTGTGTCATTGGCCTCTGATAGACAGGGCTACACCCACTATGGGCACTTTGTAAATTGAGCAAGCCCCTCAGGATAGAAATAGTTAATAATACATAAATCAGATTGATGACTACATTGCCTGCAGTAATCTCTTCATGTGCACACATACAATACTGTGTGCGCTGAATGATGCACTCAGTATGCATTTGAAGATATGTATGAATCCACTTTTTCAGGTGCACACAAAGATAAATGGAGATGTTTTATTGACCGAACATGTTCTAGGTTAAAACTATGGTTGAATAAAGGTTAACTATATTCTTATTTTGTAATTATACGATTTTACTCACCAAAGTTAATTGTATTTGATCTGGGAACACAACACATTTCCAAAAAGAAGTCTAACAGGACAAGAGATGTGCAGAGATGATTTAGATAGTTAATGATATTTTAGGTGTCTCATATTGCTTTTAAAAAGTCTCATATCAAGGTTCTTATTTCCAGTCCTTGTATGGCCAACAAATGCACATAATTTGCATTCAACTTAATATTACTCACTACAATTACAGTATTTGCTTCTGCAAGTTTTATAGAGCTTTTCTCTGTCAAATAAAAATATGTCTGCAGTTTATTTCATATTTTATCATAAATCTTTTAAGCAAAATATATAATATATGTATAAGACAGTTAAAACTCTCACACAACAAATTTGTGTGTAAGTAGGTAGCACAGAAAAGAAAATATTTTAAGCGTTTTCAATTGCACGATACCTAGGAAATGGGCTATATTTAGCAGAAAAGCAATGAGAACTGCACTAGATTTCCCACAAGTCATATCTGAATATGCATAGCATCCCAGCTTTATTATCAAAACATGATGATTGCTCCCTGCATATACAATTGTAATTCTAATGCTAGTATGACTGAATTGATGCTTTCTTTAAACCAGCTCCTAAATTATTCAGTGTCTAGATGCATGTCAAAGGGTAAATTTCCTGCGATGTGTTCGTTTGTGTTAATCTGCATATATGAATACATGTTCATGTGTGTCTGTGTTTCTTTAAGATCAGTCAATGTGTGTTTGTGTGCATAAACATGACCGTGCACGCTTGCTTAAGTTCATGATTGACGTAAGCGTGTGTCTGTCGTCAAGTTATTGTCATCAGCTCAGGATAGTCATTTGGGCTTGACCTCACGTAATGGGGTTTGACAGCCAGTGGCTAAGACAATAATTACAAACACACAGACAGCCTGTATCAAAGCCTGGTGACTAGAATAAAAATCATTTTAGAGCTGTTGTTACTAAAGAGAAGCAATTATCTGCACACAATACTTGGCTCAAAGAAAAAAGGGGAGGAGAGCGGGGAGACATCTACTGCAGTGAGTGGAATCCTGTCCTTTCATTAAAAAAGGATGCTTTGTTTTTGCTGATATTAAAGAACAGAGTTAAATACATAACAATAATAAAGGTTCAAGGTGTATCTTGCTTCTGCATTCCCCTTCCTCCGGCTATCCTTTATTGCATTTCCTTTACTGTAGAGAATCATCTTTTCCCTGTTTTACTATCATTCTCCTTCACTCTCTCCTCTCCTCTCCTCTCCTCTCCTCTCCTTTCCTCTCCTCTCCTTCCTCTCCTTTCCTCTCCTCTCCTCTCCTCTCCTCTCTTCTCCTCTCTCAGTAGATGTCACTGCAGTTCCACCACCAGCCAGGGGAGCAGGTGGATTGCAATGCATCGTGGGACACAGACACCCGCAGGTGACGATAGCGGTGACGAAAGCTACTGGAGGGGAGGGGAAAAGTGTGGAAACATATAACGGAGGTAGGAAGAGGACAGATAAATGCTAAGAGGGGAGAAGACAGAGACACTGACTCTGTCTCTAAAGGTATTCTGGAGGATTTGAACTTAAATACAAAAATAAACTTTTGACACGCATCAAATGCACAACCCAACCTAAAACATGTGCATGTAAACTCATATACAGTATAGAGTAGTACACGGGCACATACGAAAACTATTAAGAATGATGACCCATAAAAACCATACACACACACACACACACACACAGAGGGAAACACATATTCCAGAGATGCAATTAACTATCATGCCCCCATCTTCTATCAGTTAGTAATGAAGAGATAAAGTGTTGTGGCATCCAGGGAAATGCAAGTGTAGATAGAGGTGTTGTTGACTTGTCTCTGTCAAATAGATAGCAATCTGCCAGCTCTCCAGTGTTCCACCACTTCCGCTGATTGGAGCCCAATGTAATTACTTTATTCAATATAGGAAATGAAAAATATCACTGCTCATCTAGTGACATTTCAAGTAATGTTTTACTCTGCTCGATACAAGGAACTTGATGGTTGTTTTTTTAACACCTATTTGCATATATTTATATTTATGGCAATAGGAGTTAGAAGTGTATGCGTGTTCTTAGGCTAAACACTTTCATCAATGACATTTTATGTTGAAATAATACTAATAAAATCACACAAGAATTAGATAATGCAAAGATCAGCATATAAATCTTCTGCCACTTTACTGGCAGACATTGCAAATCATATTGCCTGATGGACCCTGACCAGTCTGCCATCTTTCACAACTTCTGTTACATATAGGTATGATAATCTTTTAAGTGCCGGGTATCAAATTTAAAATTCTACATGAAATGATTCTGTATGTAAAAACTTTTTTAAAATTTTTTTATTTACTTTCTGTGTGGTTGCAGACACTGATGTCATACCCAAAGGTGTGATTATCTTGGTGTAATGCTCTAGGGGTTATCATCAAATGTTTACAGGTTCGGTTTTTCACTTTGCCATGTTTACTGGCGTGCATCGAATAGCACTCTGTGCTCCTTTGGGCCACTGTCATTGAATAGGTCATAGAAGATGCAAAAGAAGGTGATAGGAGGGAAAAAAAAAGTTTTTTTTATTCCTGTGTTCAGACTTTTTTTAATCACACTTTGTTTATGTCATTTCTTAGAGCCTTGATAAGATGATCAAATCTATCATAAAAATTTCTCCCTCAAGAACTCAGCAGCTGCTTACTCTGTCAAATCAAATACACTTTTTACATGTTCTAATTAATCATTCTGCCACCTGTGCATCAGCACTTAGATTGCAATCCCTACTACTAACACAGTGAAGTGCCCTATATTTCTTGCATTGCATGAGAAGAACTTAAGCCATACAGTGTATTACACAGGACCTGACATAGACCCAGATTTTTTTTTTTTAAATGTCTTAATTTGTTCATGATAATGTAGTCTCGTCATCTGTATGATTTGAAAGATACCCCGCACTCATAAGATGAAGCAAAATCTGTATAAATTTAGTCTGAAAGAAAAAAAAAGAAAAGAAACTTCTTATAGTGCTTGAAACCCCAAGTATAACACGCAACAAATTTCTGCAATAAAGATTTAGGACAGCTGTTTGGAGCAATTTAATGTGGGTTAATCTTCCAGTTTTTTTTCTAAACGATCATTCCTGACAGTGAAAACAAGTGGGTTTGACTTGCACATAGCTGTCTCCACTGATGGTAGCCCATTTACCAATAGAGTGTTTCTATGATTAGAGAAAATCCTGCTCCTTTCTTTGCCACTGAATTGAACCACATTTTGCATTTCTGATAAAATATGAGATTAATAGCACATTTCTACCGTCTGTCCAGGCTTGATTGGTCAGCAAAATGAAGGATCTGCTGATAATATGCCTATATAAATTCATTAGGAAGTGGCAGTATTTGGTGAGAAGCGAGAATATGCGGGTGGGCAAAAATTTAAAGTGCCAATACTTCATGGCCTTGATTGCTCGCTAAATTCAAGCATTGGATGGTAGCCCTGTTGGTTTCTTCTCTTCCTGCCTTCTGCTCCCTTGTGCACTTACAAGAACGTGCAGGGAGTTTCCACATCATAGTAATTCTCCTGAACATAATTGCACTGCTTGTTTATGGTGTATTCTAATTTTGACTAAAGTGGTCCTGGCAGAATTAGTACAGTTGTGTACGGGTGTATTCTCTTTTATTGTGGAGTCTCTCTCTTGGGTAAATGCATTGTCATCAGAGTATTTGGTTGCACTCACTGGATACCATTAAATCCTTTTCAAGTACCCATTTCACCGGAGAAAGAGAGAGACATTTGTGAGTGGTATTGCAAGAGAAGCGGGGTAGGTTTGTGTGTGTAGATGTGTTTGTGTGTGTGTTGAATTGTTTATGTGTAAGCACAGATTTCCTTTACGACTATTGTGAGTATGTGTGTCAGTGTATGCATGTGTGGTTGTGAGCATTTTTGTGTGACACAGTTCAGTGGCAGACAAGTGGAGAGGAGCATTAAACGCCCTCTTCCTCCACTAATCAGGGATTAGACAGTGTTTAAGAGCATAAGAGAGAACAATAAAACAAAAGAGTGTGTGAAAGAGACAGTTGAAAACGCCTATGAGGAATTGAAATGAATAACTGTCTGTTGTTTGGTTTTAGTCATGTCTCAGTAGTGTAAGGAATGTGTAACAAGCCAGCTTTTGATTTCATTGAAATTTCTCGGCCATTTAGAGATTCCTTTCTTTCCTTTGACCCTTCTTGATCATTCCTGCTGAACATTTGCATCCAGAACCACTACGATATTACTTCGATATTATTCCTTAAAAATATGTGTGCAAAAGTGGAGCATAAGCATATGTTAGTTATTTTTTACTTTTGCTAGTTGACTGATCTCATACCGTATTATATAAAGAAGTTAATAATTTGTTATATAGTCATGCAGAAAGATGTTTCAGGGACCTCAAATGACTTTTGATGTTCTGTCTCCCTGACAACTTTTCAAAGTTGTAAAGTCTTCCCTCAGAGTATTTTAAACCACTGCACGGTTTTGACATCTGATAAAACAACAAACGAATGGATGTATCTCTCAAACCAACCTTCCAGAATCATATTTTATTGTCTCCCAGCACCTGGAGCGACTGGCCCCACCAAAGCAGCTGCTTGTTTTTTTCAGTGCATTTTGTTGTGAATGCCAACTGAAACTCTCTCATAGTATATTTTCACACAAAATAAGTCAAATTTACTCCAATTCTGGCAGTGCTGTACCTATGCAAAACTTTTTTGTAACATTTTGGCAAATTTAAGACAGTTGGCAGGAAGGAGATACCATTTTTGTTGCATAAATAGAGTGAGAATAGAGGAGGGAAGATATGAGGAGAGAATGAGAGAACAGGGTAAAGCGTAATTGTGACAGAAAAAGAAAGTGAGAAAGATACATGCAGATTGAATGGGAGAGAAAAAGATAGAGTGGAGGGAGGTGAAGGAGGCAGTCTTCCTGTGGATGTAGAAATGATTAATGTGAAGCTGTCATAGAGGTGGAGAGGGGAAACCACAGCCATGGGGGAAGAGTCATGGCCAGGTGCAGAGAAAAGAATATGACAGAGAGAGAGGGAAAGAGAAAGAGATGATGGCATGGAGGTATGAAAGGTTTCAGGACAGA
Source organism: Istiophorus platypterus (assembly GCA_016859345.1). NCBI lineage: Eukaryota > Metazoa > Chordata > Actinopteri > Istiophoriformes > Istiophoridae > Istiophorus > Istiophorus platypterus. The sequence goes on along the minus strand of CM029116.1, from coordinate 18,101,204 downwards.
CGGTAGAGAGTGAGAAAGAATGAATATGTGCAGGGAGAGAGCGGTGAAAGCATGAAAGAGGGTTCAGGAAAGACTGCTTAGAGGAAATGAGAAAAAGAGAAAAGGGGGAGAGAGAGAGAGCGTGAGGGATGGAGGTGTGAAAGAGGATTCAGCAGGGACTGTTGAGAAACAGAAAGAGAGGCAAAAAAGAGCAATATAGAGACAGATGGGGACACCATGACAGAAAGAAAAGAGATAGTACTACCTGCTAGGATGAGAGACCAGTGATAGAGTGTCCAAGGGTCTGTGTATGAGAGCTTGCTGTGTCTGCTCATGTGTGTGCACCTAAGAGAAAGAGAGAGACAGAAAGAGTGAGAAACCAAGAAAAAAGATGGAAGAAAGTATCAACTGTGTTAGGAATGAACATACAGCAACTAGCATAGAGTATATGAATATAAAATCTCATATATATATATATATATATACACACACACACATATACACACACACACTATTTTATACTATTTTCAGGTTAGCAGTCAAATTCAAGTAAATTTGGTGCAGCTTGAAGGTAAACAACATTGGGCTGTATACCTTCCATTCCATTGACAAGCTCAGGTTGAATTGATCTACTCAACTTGCAGCCAGTATTCACCTGTTATAAACAAGGCTGTGCCTCAAGTTTCCAGCAGATAATTACTTGCTAAGTAGCATCGTGATAGTGGGAAACTGGCCGGAGGGTTAAGTGAAAGTGTCAGAAGTCAAATTGCTGTTCTAAGGAAAGAATGGCTATCTCAGCACCAAATCATGCCCAAAGGTTCCTACAGGGGATATTCAAGGGACACTTACCAAATTAGGGTGTATGTAAGAAAACACACACGAGAGAGAATGTTTTCAAAACTAACAGCAAAACATGGTGGTCAAGGTATCCAGTTCTCCAGGTGTTTCTTCCTACCCTGGAGTTGGGCAACCTCACCAAAATGACTACACCCTGACAAAGAGACGAACCACTCCACTCTTCAAAAATGTGCTATACCCTCTGGTCTTCATCTTCGTGGAGAAGGGTTCACATTGCAACTGGATAATGACCCCGAACACACCCCAAATCTTTGCAAGACTACTTGAAGACCAAAGAAGACTAAGGAGTTTTGAATCATATGAACTTCCCCCCACAGTGACTTTACCTAAGCTACACTGAGCATTTATCGAGGCAATTAAAGACTGACACAGCAAAGCATTCTGGGACATCACAAGAAGCTCTTTAGGATATTGTTGAATCAGGTTGTGGTAACACGAGTTGTTAGGTTTTGCACAAACTTTTGGAATCCATGTCAGCTGGAGTGCTTGATGTCATTAAAGGAAAAGGGGAATGTTCCATATACCAAGATATTCTGAAAATCCTGTACATTTTAAAATAGATCTAAATGTAAATTGACCGCTCTTTTAAGGTGTTTTACACCGAAAGCCACATTCACACAACATGTGCTTTCCATCACTCATACACTAATGAAAAATCAGGGGAGATTTGGGTTCTATATCTTGCTCAAAGACACTTTTACATTGGTGACTGGAGGAGCCAGGATTTGAACCACTGATCTTCCATTTAGTGGATGACATGCTCTACTTACTGAGCCAAAGCTTCCCCCGAACTATTGTTTCACTCAAATTTTTAAGCTGATATCATCAGTTGCAAAGAAAAACATAGTGTTACATTTGAAACAAAATAGAAATACTGTGACTAGTGGTCTCCGTTGGAACACACTATACACTATAATGTGTATTGCACACTATAATGTATCTATACACCACTCTGCCACAACATTAAAATCAGCTGCTGGTATTGATGTTGTGGCTGATTGCTATATGCACTTTGTCCTGATTTGTCCTGATTGTTAAGCAGGATAATGTGTATGGCTCTATGCCATAAATCCCACCTTAGTGTGACCCATGCACTACAATGGTCTGTAGCTGCAGTTATTGTTCTACCTCCCCTTTGACCTCCCTCTGCTTTATTACCTCATTCCATCAACTGGCCCCTTTTATTTTGCATACCTGTCAGGGTGTGTCTTTGTGTGTGAGTACATACACTGTAACATACATAATAATTTGTGGAAAAGGTGGTAATGGCACTAAGTCCAGGTCGATTCATTTATTTAAGTTCAACTTGGCAGCTTACAGAATTTCCATGAGAATTGCCAAATCCATCAGTGCGCACTGTGAAGCTTTATGCACACATCGCAAGGAAGGTGCATGCACATTTACACAAACACACAATGTGAGAGCAATTGCGATATTTGCCACCCCTGTTTTTATTCTTTCATTCTATCGTTCATTTACACTTTGGTCATGATAACCAGTTACTCACAACCTCTGATGTAGAGATCTGGGGACTCAAACAGGGCAGAAATCTAAGCTTGTTACAGTTTTCCAAAAATATTTATTTAATCAGACCTTAATGAATCAAATAACTACATGCAATGCCAAAGGGGTCCATCACAAATGAACACATCACTCTTGGTTGTAGATGTTGAAGATGTTTCACCTCTCATTCACGAGGCTTCTTCTGTTCTAACTTACCAGTGGGGAGTCCCAGGTATTTAAACTCTTTGGTGTCATTATCAAGGCCTTTAAGGTCACTTGGTTTGTTAGTTCTCCTGGCTGTTGTAATGACAGTCATTGTCGTTGGAGTCACCTGAAGCCAATAGTAATGATCTCAAACCACTTGTTTGTGAATTTAGCCAAAAGTATCAAAACCAAATTCAAAATCCCACTGACATTTGTAGTACTCAAATATGTCAAAATCCATCTTTGTAACAGATCTTAATTCAACGGCATGTTGTATTGTTAACTCGAAACCAAGCTTTGATATTCATATTTATTATATATTTCTGTTTTCTTAGCTTCCTTTAACAAAGAGCATTTCCAATAAACTCTGGACTACCAATAGTAACTACTGTAGTGGATGTCAATTGTTCCTAGAATATGGAAAATAAACTCCAGTAACACATCTATTCTTTCCGAAAAGATCAATGAAAGAAATGCTGATTGAGAGATTACCTTAACTTACAGAAGCTAGTGGAAGAGAGCTCAGGTGTGATGTCATGACTTTGGCTCTCAATAGTCATAATGGAAAGAAAAAAGAGAATATGTTTGACAAATACTGGAATTTGTAGAATACATGTACAGACAGAATTTCATGTGCTCACGTTACCCCAAATTATTGACAACTGACTTGTTGTGCTACCTAAGTGTGCACATGATTTAACACAAAAGTGGACACAGAATGGATACAATCATTTCTTTTTGTCACTGGACTATAGTAGAGAATGTCCAGTTGTTAAATGCAACAATCTATGGAAGCAAAACACATAGCAAAGGTGTCCTCTGTGGGTCCCAAACCATTCTTTTTAATTACTTTGATTTGTCTTGTGTTTTGGGATATTCTTAATGTCCCAATAAGTTATAGGGATAGATGATATGAAAAATAAAATATATGCAGCATTTTTTGCAGAATTACCTCAGTGATAAACGCTTACATAGCATTTACTGAAGTATTCAAAATCACATTATAAGAGTTTATACTGTGAAACTAACAACCAGAACAAATTATTTAATAATATATCATATTGAAATATCTTTCAGTATATTACACAAAGATAAAAATGATAAACTTTAAACCTGTCATGCAATAGAGTGACTTTACATTTTATTAAAATATACTTTACTGATCTCTTCTGGAATGTTTTTTTAAGGTCTTTTACTGAACAGCATTTGAACTAGTACAGGATCACTGTGTCTCAGTGGGGCACTCCAACAGACAGTTGTTTAAAGGAGGGCTTCAGTGCAGTTCCTCAGAATAATTTCTAGCTCCCTATTCAATACATCAACTGTTATAAACATACATAAATGCATAAATGATACAACTTGATTCCTCTACCTGTGCAGTTTTCTCTTATGATACAACACTTGAGAGATTCAGTTTATACAAAACACATCTGTTTTTCATTAGATGGTGATTAGAAAAATCAGAGGCTGTATTATTGTTGAAATGTAACCTTCCCTCAAGGACAATAAAATGCATTGAACTGAGTTCTAGTAAGAAACCTCTGTGAGCTGCAATATGCTAAACTGCAATATAGTTGACCATCTACCCCACTGGCTTTGAATTTTAATCAACCAAAAATGTAAAATCATTTTTATGACATTTCCATTTTTCTGATTATTATGCAGTGGACAGAGATGGAAAATATGGAAAGTATAGACAGGATAAAATGCAACACAAGCTGTGCGCTTGATGTAAAAAGTTGGCATACGAGTTGGTATGCAGCAGAGTTTACCCCACAAACAAGTACTTTGTGTTCTGCCTGAAGTTTTGTGCCACCGTACCTCAAAAAAAATCTTCTTTATTGGTCTCAGTGGAGATTTAGTAACCTTTGGCCCTGAAGCTACTTCAGAGGCAAAAACCAAAAAAAATTGCCTTTCGGGAAATTATTAGAAACACAGGGGGCATTGACACACTTACTCTTCAGGACTCTCAGAATTACATACAGTGATTTTTTTCTATATCTATAACTCACTGTATCTGCCAGAGCATCTGTTGAGGCAGAGATTCCGTAGCATTCACAAGAGTCTGACGCTTACCATAGTTAGTCTCATTGAGACAAAGTGATACAGACCTACATTTCTATTCAAGACAAGCAGCCTGACCTCAGTAACAAGTGTAGAAAACACAAATTAAAAAAGGCACTATTTGTCAGAGATGGTACAAATGGCTTTTTTTCTCCACTCAGTTCTCCTGCCACGAAGACTTTTTCTTCTTAGCTCTCTCTGTTTCTCAGGTATGCAGAAGTACATTGAGTTGCATCTATTTCTATCTAGATCCAGCTCTCTTCTTCTCGCACTTAATTTCCTCCTCCCATAATTCAGTGCTCACTTTCTCCCTCATTCCCATTATCTCACTGCAGAGTGTGTAGGTGGTACGGAGTACATGATGGCTGATTAAATAGTACAAGCAGCCCATACTAGAGGCTTCATTAGTCATAAAAGGCCAATTCACCAACAATTAAAACCAGCTTCACTGACTTTAATGACACCACAAAGACAGCATGAGCTCCACGACTTTATGAGATAAAAGGAAACCAAGACCATAAAAGAAAATATGGAAAGAGGGATGAGGTTACAGAGAGGAAAAAGCTGGTTCTCAAAGATGAAGCTGGTGAATACACATTTGATGGTAAGTTTCAAGCCAAAAAAACAGAATGTCTACAATACATAACATGTACGTGATGTCAGTGGTGAAACAAATGCCTGTGATAGTGTTTCCATACAATATATTGAATATGACAAAAGAGAGTGGTTGAGGCAGTCACTCAGTTTACATGCACAAAATATTCCAATTTTTGCCTTTTTTCAGATAAAGACAATATGGTTTATATGGCTAATGAAAATCAATATTCAACTAATATTTCCATTTACATATAGTCGTGCACACTTTGATCAGCTTTAAAAAAACCTTCCTTTTCATTCCTTCAACCACCTCATTAAAATGTTGGTGTTGTGATACTTGTGAATATCCGGAAACCTGTTGATATCCAAATCTTTCATAAGATTAAAAATTAGGTTTGTTTTTAATTCTGTCCAGACAGAATCTCTTTTCCAGCCTTGCAAACTGTTGTCTGTAGTTTGTTTGTGTACAACTCAAAGAGCTGACCATAAACAGGCAAGAGGCTGTGTGTCTCAAACTACTTGTAAAAACCCAAATTGAGACACATGTTCCAAATGCACTGCATACACATCCAAAAAATGCTCCTAAAACCCAAATTATATTGGCATATCCCTCCTGTCCTGATCGGAAAATGCTGAATTCGTACAAGGCAGTTTCAGAATATCTAAATGGAATATGCTGTTTACATGACCTGCATCAAATTCTGAATATTGTTTTATCCAGAATAATGGTGGAATATTAACGTGCATGTTTATGTACTGAATATCCTGCAAAGGAATTATCGTGAAAATAGAGATTGCTGAAGAAATTACATGAGATAATTCACACTAATGTATGGACATGAAGAAAAGATTACAACAGTGGAAAGAAATGCTGGTAAACTCTACTCATCTATCTGAAAATGTCAAATCAGCCATCCTCCCCAATCCATTTTTTAGATCAGCTTATTGTGCATTTTAACAAAGTTGGCTAATGCTAGTGAGAACTGTTTAACAGGCTATAGCATTTTTATTGTTATTGGGATTTGGGAACTTCTCTTATCCCTGAGGAAAACAAGATTATATATAATAGCTGTTATACAGCTTTGCAAAAATTAACTTTATGTAAATTTCAGAGAAAAGTTTCAAAAACATGATCTAGCATCAGTCCATTTTTTAATGGTTTTTTGTTTAAAACATTTCTCTATAATATAAAGACAACAATACTTTAATACATATATACAGGGCTTGCCTGTATATACATTGTGGGAGAATGAATGGGAATGTTCTTTTCACTGTCATCTATCTTAGTCCATTAGATTAAATGAACCTTACATAATGATGCATAGCTTGTGGCACACTAAAATATAAGGAACATCACATCATGAGGCGTCACAGTTATCTAAGGAAGTTGGCAGCAATAATAAGACTATAATTATTCAGGACTCTTAGAGACTCTTGAAAGAATCATCAAAAGACTCTTTGTATAATAAGACTCTTCCCATTGCAAAAGAATGATAGACAAGCAGATGCTGCCTAGATTTGAATAACATACATTGAATAAATTCACTATATCTTAGTTACTGTCTTAGAGAATTTGCTTCACTGAAAATTTTCTTCAACAACTGGTGTGTTGGACATCAACTATTGCCCAGACTGGCGTGGATGAACTCTGGGAGGGAGTCGAATCAACTAATATAAAGATGACAATCACAGTGAGATAACAGCCTTAGATTTGCTTCTTGGTTTTAAATTTTATACAGTGTGTTGCTTAGTGTTGCAGTTGTCTGGGCAAATGTAGTCCAATAGGTTTGGTTTAGCACTTGTTCTGAAGTGAATCTGGAGTTGCTTAATCACTTTACCACTGGCAACTTCATCAGTTGTGTTGAAGCATAAAAAGCACGTTTGGGCAGCAGGGTAGGACCAAGTGGAAAGGAGGTGGGAAGAGGAAAATACAACCACCTGAGTTAAGTGTGATGTATTGAAATATTGTTCTACGTTGACTTCTTTTAGTGTTTTTTCAAAATGGCCAGAAAAAAAGTGTCCAAACTGGATTGTTGACTTTTGTGTCCCTATTTGATCTCTGTTGCACTAGGCATCATGTCTGCTTTCATTTCTTCTTATTGTAAATCACTGATTTTTGAAGTTTTGTGTTACAGTGTGAGATGTGAAGATTTTAAACAAATTCGCCCTCCTGATTTAGCATGCAGAGCCGGAGGAACAATGCCTTTCGATTAGGCCTGGTTTTGCAGGAGAGGGAATGACATTGATTGGCCGACGGAATGGGTATTGACATTGATTGGTCCGGGCTTGTTTGTGCGGACAGGAAGTGATTTGCATAATGCAGACATTCGCAGTCTGCAGAGGCTTTGTATGTAGTAAACCAGGCCAGAATATAAAATCTGGACTTAACAGTAAAAAAGGGCATCACTGAGGTGGAATGTATTCCCTGTCATCTGTTTTCATGTACAGGTAAACTCCTTTTTTCTTCATTACGATCACATTTTTGGTCAATTTCAAAACCTAAGAGGAAAAAATAGAGTCATAGAAATATTCAGTTGGCCCAGTGACTGCAAATAGAGAGAGAAAGACAGTGATGATATAAATTTGTCAGAAGGCCAAGAAATTCAAAAGGAAGCAAAGAAAGTTGGTGAGAAAATGAGACGAAATAGTATGAAAGAGAAACACAAAATAAAAGACTGACTGAGAAAGAAGGAGAGGTTGACGAAGAAAAGGGAAGCAATGCCAGGGAAGGAAGGTGGGAGAAAAGAGAAAATCAAGAGGAGACAAAATAAAACGAAGTAAGAGAAAAAGGCAGGGGAGAAAAGAGAGCAGACACAGGAGAGAACAGAGAGTGCTGTGTCTCCTGGTTGTCTTTGTTTACTGTGACAGGGACAGGTGGAGGCTGACAGCAGGACCTTTTCAGAGAGCCAGTTAAATAAAGAGGGGATGGAGGGATGGAAATGAGCAGAAAGAGAAGAACAAAAGAAGGCGGTAGACTCTGAGACTAAATGCCAGTTCCCAAATGACTGCCAAGCCTTCTGTTTCGCTTCCTGCTCTGAGTTGTAGCACCATGTGGTTTATCAGCACAATGATCAAACTGCCACAATTAATTTGACTATCTCTTTGTCTATTTACTTTAGTATTACTTTTTGATAATGGTGTCAACAGTACAGGGATCTCAATGAAAACTAAGTTGATTTTTAAATGTGATTGATGGCGTATGAATTTGTTGAAAAGCATTTTTAGCCATGCCCTGTGGATGGTAAATGGCGTTTAGTCGTTTGGCCCTTTGATCACTTTGGTCCTTGTCTGGACAGCTATTAGATGGACTGCCATGGAGGTTGGTGCAGGCATTCAAAGAGGGTGAAGCCTCCTGACTTTACTGATCCCCTAATATTTTCATCTAGAGCCATCCTGTAGTTGACATTCTTCTTTATAAGTGAATTATCTCCGCAACAATTTCCATTGATTGCCATTTAATTTAGTGTGCACAATCATTGTGCCCTTGAGGACGACTTTGACTTCCTGATTTCCCTGCAGGGCCACTAGCAGGTCAAAAATGGACTAATTAAAAATGTTAAAATGATGACACACTAAACTGACATGGTGAACATGGTAAACATTAAACCTTCAAAATATCATCTGCTAAATATTGGCGTTGTGATCATAGGCGTGTTAGCATGTTGATGTTAGCATTTAGCTCAAAGCAACGCTATGCCTAAGTAGATCATTACAGAGCAACCAACATGGTTATAGAATCTTAGTTTTTTTATGTTTGAGAGACGACTTGTGCAACAGAGTAAAACAAAACAAGATCAAGCTAAAATTATGATTTATTGAACTGATTCCATTTAAAATCAAATAGAATGTTGAAGAATGTTTTAAACGCAATGCAAACTCAAGTAGCAAAGTAAGTTTTTTGATTCAAGTTAAGCATTTTTTTACTTAGTAAGATGCAGTTGAATGAAAGGAGTAAACATCTCTCCTGAACACTGTCTTTCACACACACATAGACCATCCTTTGAACCTATGGGGTATTATGGGATTGTCTCAAAGTGATTACAGAGGATCAGGGGTACACAAAAAACCACCAACAACAAAAACAAAGATGCACACACAGGCTAACACACACAAGAGCGTGCATACACATGCACAGAAAAATCACTCATACGCAGACAGACTCACACTCGTCAAGCCAGGATGTCCGGCCTCTTTGACAGGGATAATCCTGTGGCATCCTGAGAGAGGGTAAAGTTAGGAAGAGACGATCCCAAACCCGGAAAAGCCGATTAGAGGCTGAGGGAACAAAACCCAGGCAGTGGGAGAAGGAAGAGGAGAAACAAGTACCAGAATGCCAAAGCCAAGCCAACCCTGACACAAGAAGCCAGTTATGCCTTATAGACCGGGAAAAGAGAAAGGGAGGGGGGAGTGGATACAGTGCATGGGGGCAAATTTTAGGGAGGGAGAAGGAGTACTACAAGGAGACATGAAGGTGTGGAAGAAAGGAGGGAAGATATGATGAGAGGGAAATGTGAGAGGGTGAGAAAATAGAAAGGAGATACACATAGGATAAGAAAGGTTTAATAAAATGAGGAAGAGAGAGAGATAAATTGACAAGGTATTGAACATCATCATAAATTGAAGGAAAAGAAAAGTGATGAAAAAAGTGAATCCAGCTGAGTGTATATGCCCTTGTCACTCTACTCTCGTTAATTGTCAGGAACTCTTTCTTCCCATTTCCCTCTCTGTCTGAGTTAGTGTCCCTCACACATACACATAAGCAGTGAGGCCCTCCATCCCTTCCCTTGGTTTCCTTATTATGTCTCCATCTATGACCAAGGATGTACTGGAGCTCTCAAGATCTATGGACAGATGTTTGAAGCCAAAAATGACTGTAATGACTGCACGGAAGGAAAGGAAAGGTGGTAGAGTGAAATGAAGTAATGGAAGGGAGAAAAGTTCAAGCCGGGAACATAAAGAAATGTCTCTCCTTTTACTTATTTCTTGTCTCATAATTTATCGCCTCCTGTCTTTTTCTCAATCCATTTTTTCCTCTTTACTGTCTCTTTCTCTCTATTTTTCATTTGTCTGTATCTTTCTCTCTATTAATCCCAGGGATATAGGGTTTGTAGAGTTGGTATTTCCACCTAGTGATAAGGGCCTTTATAGAAAGAGTCTGACACTGGAGAGGTCATAATGGGGGGAAGCAATAAAACACGAAAACACACACACACACACACACACACACACACACATGCTCAAGCTCATGGGCATGTACACATATCAGTATAGTAAAATGGTGTGTAGATACCAGCAGCGATAGATGGATAGGGGAGACTGATAAGTCCTGATAAGTCCAGGAAACATAGACTGAGACAGATAGGTAGACCATAGAAAGACTCCCATAACAAGGATGGATTATGTGTTCAATCAGTTGTTCTCTCTTTCCATCACCATGGAATCAGCTGATCTACATACAGATCAGAGGTGAAGCCTGCAGTTTCACTTGTCATTTCAATCGATTTTGCGAGATCTGATCATGAAGACTGGATTAAATGGGGACATTATGGCTGTTTGTTTTCACTTGTTCTGAAAAATGCCCTTTTGCATATTCAGGGTTGTATTTTTAAAAGATATACAATATGCTTTTTTTTGCTTGCTATTCCTCTGTTTTCACGTTATTAACTATTACAGTGCAGAGGGTATTTTTTCCACCTATTGAGTCTGTATGTGTGTGTGTGTCATCATAGTAAAATGTGGAGACACCTAAAATTGTGGGAAATACCAGAGTACTTTGGCAGGCACTTATATGTCTGTCCATCTTTCTGTCTGTCTGTGGGCAGATTTTGTCACCAGGATAGCAACCATGCAAGATACAGTCGTGAAAATTTACGGGTGCGTAGTTCAGATCAAAATGAAGGCCGAGTGCGAAGATGGAAGATGGATGTGTTATGGGCAATGGTGCTGGAAGTAAAGCAGTTGGAAATAGGGAAGGCTGCCCCCTGCCATACACACACACATTAATTTCATGAATTTCGTTGCATGAATTGAATTTCACTCTTCCTGAGTACTCATGGGTTAAATCATCAACATGTTGATGGGTGACGCAGTTGGTGTGATCCCATAGCAAGATGTTCTGTAGTGTGAACTTCCATTCCAATTATGAGCCCAGCCAATGACAGAAGTAATTTTGAACATCTCATAGTTGAAAGTACAGGATTTTGTTGTTGTCTATTTAGGTTTGTCACTTCCCAATGTCCTGGTGTGATTGGATGATAAATTCTGCAATTAAACAACACAAACAGAGATAAGTTATCTCTATCTGCTAGTCAATGCCTCCATATGTCTTCTGGGGGAATACGTGCATGTCTAACCCATCTGTGGTAGATGCAAAGAACAACCAAACGGAGATCAAATGCTGCATCTGAATAGAAACTCTTGTACAAATCTAAAAACTATATACTAACTTTGCAGGTGATTTTTTTCAAGTCTTTGCAAGTGCTCTGATAATTGTTTTTTACACTAACATATAAGGCAATCCTATCAGATCATACTAGTAAAATATTGATATTTATAATTTTGTTTCTGTTTAGTTCAGGTTAGGTTTTGTTTTAAATAACTGACAAAAAAAACGTTAATCTATCAGAGAAAAAATAGAGTGGATTAAATATCAAAAGCAACAGTGAAGCAATCTCCCAGTGGGCTCCTTCTCCTAAGAAACATGACTTTCATATTTGTCACAGAAAACATACCATAAAGTATGAAGGAACCATTTGAAACATTTTTCCAGTTGGTTTTCTATAGGAACACGTGCTGTAGTCCAGATTATCTTAACAAGGCAATTTGTGCTCTGAAAAGAGCTGTAGCTTTTGCCTCTCATCTAGAAATTGTATTCTAAGAATGAAACTCCTGAGAGCCGTGAAGAAATAGACAGATCCACATGAAATTATATGTGCTTGTTTACACAAATCGGTGTATTAACAATCCTCTCATCTCATTTTCTTTTTTTAATATGGGCAGGTGTTCCTCTGGGTGTTTAACTGTCTAGACATTATTTCCCAGATTGTAGGTAGGCATACAGGTGGGACAGATTGAGGCAACAGCCAGTGTGACACTGGTATGGAAGGAAGGGTGGGGGTTCAGAGGGGGAAAACAGCAAATTGAAGTGTCATAAGAAAAATTAATAGAGAAAGGATGTGGCCACCAATAGCCACGGAAAATTGGATAGTAGGGAAGATACCATGCCAGCCAGTCATAAACAGGCTTATCCTATGGAAACAGCACATTGGATAAATTTTAAACAGCTGTTGGGATGCACCTTTATCTCTGTCTTTTGTATGACACCAGTGCAGACAGGCAACATGTTATATTTTATGACCAACCACAGCTAAAAAGGTCGATTGAAATATATATGTATGTGCTCTTGTGTTTGTGTTATGTTTGGACAGTGATGAGACAGATAAAAAGAGAGGAAGTTTTTAATCGTAAAATAAATATAAACTAGCAAACTTAAGCCAGCGCAGACTCTGAAGTACAGCTTCCTTTAAACGTGCTGGCAGAATGAGCTGCACTCAATGCCCATCATCAATGACAGGATATAGCAATCCCTCAACCACCCTAAGTCTGGGGGAATGTCTGTGTAGAGGGATTACAGGTTTTTGCCAAACTTCTCCTCTGCTGAGGGGTGGGATTTTTCTTACGGTCCCAAACGTGTCTGAAGGACTTAAGTGTAGGGTCAGAGATCTGAAACTGTCGCAACTCATCTTTAGAGTAATCTGGAAGAGTCGCGTGTTACCCTGGGAGTCAGTGACCAGAGTATCCTCTTCAACTGCTGTGACACAAGCCCGCCTCACCTGACAACACTTGACACGACACTAAGTCTGGCCTTAAAGCTGTTCATCTCTTGACCATGTTGCAGATGGATACACATCCATCAAACCCCTCTTCATCACCCACTGGCTGTGGCTGCCCTGCTAATGGCTACTTAGAGAGGGTGTCAGCTGCAGTGTTACATCGACCAGGGCGGCACTGCACCTCAACGTCAAAAGGAGCTATCTGGGCAACCCAGCATTGTTCAATAGTCCCTAGTTTCCCTGAGTTCAGATGATACAGGGGGTTGTTATCTGTTACTACTAGTGAATTTTGAACCCAACAGGTACCTTCTAAATTTCCCTGATACAGGCCATTTGAGAGCGAGGAGCTGTAGTTTCATGCTGCTGTAATTTCTGTATTTTTTCTCTGTACTTCTCAACCTCCTACTGGCATATGCTGTCACATGTTTTCTGCCTCTCTGCAACTGATAGAAGATTATACGTAATCCTTAACTGCTGGTATCCGTCTAGACAATGAAATGTAGTGAGAAATTAGCATAACAAAGTAGAAGATACCTGGTAGGTCCCTCTTTCAGTTGTTCAAGGGACTCTTGACACTGTAGTGCCCATACTCTTTCAAACAGGCTTTTAGACCTAGCTAGGCGGTTATCTTTGACACATACAGTACATTGGATTGGAGAAATTTAAAGTGTTCCATTACAACCTTTAACCTTATCTCCTAGAATCTCTGATGCCTGATGCCACGCAAGAGTGTCTTCAAAAGTCAGTGTGTAGACAATTACGTCATTTAATTACACAAGTATGATCTGAAAGACTAAGTCACCCATGACGGCCTGTGTGAGTCTTTGGAAAGTTGCTGAAACACTGCAAACAACAAGAGGCAGTCTAATGTCCTCAGGCAACCCAAAAGAGAATATGAAGGCAGTCTTGTGTCTGTCCCTCTCATGCAGTGTGACCTGATGTTAGCACATCAAAGCGTTTGTCGATGCATGGCAGAGGACACATGTCCCGTCCTCTCAAGCACAATGAGTGATGCATAGGCACTAAGGCTCTTTTTGATAAGGCCTTTTTTTAGAAGCTTTGTAATGTGTTTTCAAACCTCTTTGTACCACGGTATGTCTATAAGGTTGTGTGACCTGGACATCAACGACTGGGTATATCTCGTTTGACATTCTCGGTATAAACTAGATCTTCATCTTAGAAAGCAAAACCATCTGCATAAAAGCTCGAAAGCCAACTTGGCTTGTTTGTCTGTTGATCCACCAATGTTTAGCAACTTTAACATTCACCATCTGATGCTTTAGCCACTTTCCTGTCTAACAAAACTTCCTTATTATTAGGAGAGATGAGAAGTGCATCTCGGTTGCCTCCAAAGCACAGTCAACAATGCTAAGCAGACCAAGTCTGGTTCTGGGCACCAACCAAATATCTTACTGTGAGAACAGATGCTTGTTAGTCTCCACCAGGGTGGAAGCCAGAACCAGGCAACTGGTTTGGGGCGTGTTGGTCGACTCCGGTAGCATCATGGCTTGAGAGTTTCTTGAGCCCATTTGCATACACTTTGGAAAATGACGTCACTTCCACATGCATTGTGTTTCTTCCAAATACCCTGGATGCAGCTGTCTTTTCTAACACTTACAATTACAATTATCCCAATTAGAGCTGGAGGGGGGTTCTGCTGGGCTGTGATCTTCCTATTTACCCTTCTGTTCTGGATTATTCTATTCTCTCTTAGAGTTGCCTGAAAGTAGCTCTTTGTTCTCTGGCCCTGATGGTTCTGGGGCTGGATCTCTGACTACCAAAAACCCACACTCAGGTACAGTTAAACCCCATGGCCCGTATGTTCTGCTCAGTGTAACCTATAGCTTAAACCATTTGGCTGTAGAGGTTATGTCTTCATACTCATCCAGTAAGTGTTGCCAGAAAAATACCTCTGAGATGGTGCTAATCTGGCTCCAAGTATTTAACAGGGTCTTACCCTTAACCCTTGCCACCTCAACTTCAACTTCCAGACACTTAGCAATCACTCATTCGAAAAACCTCTCATGAGTAGGAGTCTTTGAGCCTTTAGTCCCACCTTGGATTGCTCGGCTCTTGACAACTGAGGCAGATGGTTTCCCGGATCAGATGCATTACTGGCAGCGAAGTGACTTCCTTCCTTGAGTGGTTGGTACCCCCCAGCAATAGGTCCTACTCCCGTACATTTGAAACATACAGTCTTTCCATCTGAACTGAAACTTTGGTCTGGAATTCCCAACTTTGTATGTCTTTGCTCTAACAATGACACTTGTCCTTACCACGTTAACTAGCTCTCCATTAGACTTGTCTTGCATAAAAACAGACCCCCCCCTACGACACTATCAAACAATATGCTCCTGCTCTTAGCAACTCTATGGGTCTATGAGCCAGATTATATAGGAAGCAATAGCTTCCTTATGCACATCAGGAATGTGGACTCTGGGTTCTCCCTCACCATTTTGTGAAGCTCCCTTCTGAGAGCAGATTCCATGAATCCCTCCAAATAATTGTCTTCGACTGCCACGTCAGATACTGCATCTGGCTTTTATTTAAGGGCAAAACAAAGGATCAGGAACAGTGAGTGTGAGTACTCGAAGTAATCTTCAGCTTCCAGCTGGTGACTATAGAAAGACTGTAATAGCTGAGCTAGAGTGCACTTCTCAAGGTAAGCTTCTATGGGGTGCAAAAATAACTGTAGCGGCTCTTCCTGATAAATTGCAGAGAACACAAGTTCAAAATTAACAATCTTAAAATCACACGTCTTGTACGAAATGTTACAAGAAATTCATGAACTAAATGAACAATACACTAACTGATCAGAAGCACCAAGGGTGTAAACATTTTTAGGTTACAACCCATATTTCCCAGGAAGACAATGGATGACTTGCATGGGTAAAACAAGATGGCTCCCCCTATCTGGATCTCTCTCCACCAGCTGTTCCCCAATATCCCTTACACCAACAGGGTACCTCAAAAGAGCAGTGCCATCTGGTGGCATTATTTAGTGTAATATTTTTCCACCCAGCTACATGATGTTTGTGACAATGCTACAGCATATAATCTTTTAGCTCTCTGTTAAGAAAAACAATCACAGTTCTTACAGTTGTAGGAAACTTAAAGTGAGATGAGAGAAAACAAATCAAAGCAATATTAAGACATAGGGGGATGTAGGCAGTGCTATTTTGGGGGAATAACCTTTTAAGTGTCAGAGTGGGAAAACTAAATCCCAATGGCAAAGGGTGTCATTAAGGAGGGAAAGAGTGCAGGTAAGAGTGCAGTGAAAAAAGGACAGGGGCATAGAGACAGAGACAGAGGAAAAAAAGTATTGATATTTCAAGCATAAACACTCATCCTAATGGACCCCGAGAGTTGGACCGGGAGATCGATCAGAAGACAGAAGTCTCAGCAGATGTATGGAAGGAAAATATACCTCTCACCTGCCATGAGGCGGTAAGAAAAAGGGTGGTGGAAAGGAGGGAGGAGATTAGGAGATGAGCAGACACTGTGGGGATACAGAAAGAGAGACAAGATGGAATCTTAATAAGCAAAATGTATTTTTCATGAGAGCGGAATCAATAGTGATTCGGAGTTTCTCTTTGTAACTAGAATGAGCAGAGTGAACTAAGAGGTAGGTTATCTGGAAATAAGAGAAGAGGAATGGACAGGAAGAAGGATGGATAAATTGGTGGATGGATAGATAACTGGAAATATAAACGACAGCAGCCAGTTAGTAGGAGGAAGTTCCCAGAATTAAATGTGGGAGGAGGAAAAAGTAGAGGATGGTTATCAAGAGAGAAAAAGAGACAGAGACAGAGACTATGCACCTGTAAGCAAGTGTTCATGGCTGAGCTGTTTTATGTATGAGTTTTTGAGAAATACTTAAGATTCTGATCTTCACCTTGGGGTCATTTTGGTTGATTGTGGGCCAGCCTTTACTACCTCAAGAGGCAGTTTCATGGTTAGGAAATGGGGAAGGGGTTATGGTTAAAGTAAGGAACTTAAAGTTGGTGTAAGGGTTGAGCTTAGACATCAAGGCATGATGTTTATGTTAGGTATAGGATATGAATGCAGAGTATTCATAAGCAAAGAAGTAGATGAATTTCTGTACGTGTGCCATCAAAGTGAAAAACATTTTTATTTAAATTATGTACAGAAGGCTACGAGAAAAATCCTTCAAATTTGAGCCATCTTCCGTCTTCACCGTGCCAACCGATTTGCTATAAAAAAAACCCCATCTAGACAGCTTTACACCTGGGTCTGTATGTTTCAGTTTATATTAATGTCTTCACACCTCTACCTAATGTGGAGGAGTAATCTGTGTCCTCCAGTGTGTGAATGTGAAATGGTGGGAGCGATGACTCTCTCTCTCTCTCTCTCTCTCTCTCTCTCTCTCTGTCTCTCTCTCTCTCTCTCAAGCACAGACATGGACACAGACACACACACACACACACACACAAATATAGACACAAAATGCTGTTGTCCTTCATCTCTGAGTCCAAATAAAAGCACATGCAGTGTTCAGATATCGTTTAAAAGATATGAACAAATAACATACATAGTACAGCTCTGAGACATACATGTGCTTACACACTGTTCATGCGCAAACACAAACAAGCAGATGGATCCAGACAGTCTCTTATTCATTTTATGGCAGCACCTTAGCCTGGCTTTAAGTACATATTTCATGCCACATTACCCCCCATGGCAGCAAACGAGGAGAAAAAAGGGGCAGACTGAGGTAGGGGGGAAGATGAAGTGAGGCAGTAAAATGCTGATTCCTTTCTCTGCCGACTGCATGTTTGCCTTCACATCCCCTCTACCTCTTCTGTCTTTTCTGTTCCCCTCTTATCTTTATCCCCCTGTTTCTTCTAGCTTAATGTTTTTTAATGGTTAGGAACCAGAATGGGTCACAGACGTGTTCCTGCTGGGTCCCCACATGACAAGAGTAGTGATATGTTTTAATGAGCCTGGGACCCAGGGCAAGAGATGAAATTTCTCATTTGGGCCTTACACTGAGAAAGACTGCATCTACCTCTAACTTTCTCGTTCTCTGCTCAGTCAGATTTTAAGTGTTTCACTTCATTTCTTTCATTTATCAAGTCCGTCTTACACTTTATATTTTTTTAATTCTTGCTCTCTCTGTTATGAAACGCAGGCTTGGTATCAGTGACTTTGCTCTACAGTGCTTATTTCATTCAACAAGGTTTTTTTTTTGTATCTATTAACATTTATCTCACCTTTTGTGGAGTTCAGCGGACTGAGGACATGCTGAGAAAATACTCCCCACATCGTATCACTAGCAGACCAGCTCAGTATCAGAAAAAAGCAGTAAGGTTTGTAGACTTCTTTTGGTGTGCACCACATGTGTTTGTATACTTGCTGAGAGAGGGCAAAGTCCTCTAACCATATTGATTTATTTCACTGTTCAGTAAACCACTGCCTGTGTGCTTTTTACCCTTTTACTTGTTTTAAGGTTTTGAAGGACTGTGGCCTGACTATATGGATATCTTCTTAAAAAATCAATGCAAGTACACCATGCGTGAGGACATACCTAACAACCATACAATGATGTGAAGTGTAATGTGCATGTGGAGTTGTGGTATTTTAATGGCTGAAAGGTTAAAAGAGGGTTGGAGTTGAAAACGATATCACTGATGGACTTTAGTATGTATGAGATTGTATGGAAGTATGATTGATTGATAAATCCTATTACATATAAATAAATTGATATTGAAATATAATTTTTGCATTAATATTGAAAAAAAATGCTGTTTGTACTTTGCATCAGGCAACTAATTTGGCAACCATAACAATTTTTAACACCACTGGCACTTTTTTCTTTTTTTTTCTTTTACTATTTCCAGCATTGTCGATAGCAGACATGCACCCAGTAAGGTCCCTAAAAATATACATCAACCCCAGTTCATGTAACATGTTTCATGTTACATGTACTGTACGCCATGCTTGTCTAGTTCACTTTGATATGAATCCCACCAGTTGGAAAATGGGGATACATGGTTTCATGCAGTCTATGCATGTGGCGGACTGTATTAAAGAGTTTAACATGCTTTCTGAACCGAAAGGGTATAATTGGGCTATCAATGTAACAAGAAGACACAAATAAAAATTATGGTTTCTTATACACCCTTGGAGTTGCTACTCGAGCTCCTATTTAAGTTGATACTCAAGATCCTATATGAAACAAAACCAGGAAAAGGTGACAGGATGTAAAAAAAAAAAAGAAAATCTAATTGTTTCAGAAAAAGTGAGCAGAGGTCAGTGTACAAAAAAATTAAAGAAGGGACAAATAAGGCTTTTACTGTTGAGAACTGCCAAATCACAAATCCAGTATTTCATTATTTTATTTTTATTTTTTTTTTTCATTTTTACCAGTCTGCACGGATAAAGGAATGAATGACTATAAGCAGTATTTTCTGGTGCATCATCAAATGATAGGACAAAAACAGTGAAATTAAGAAATGGCACCGAAAAGTATTAATCAAAATGAAACAAAAATGTAAAAAAAATTAGGTTAAAAAAAATAACAGTACCTGTTAGATGCTGCTGGCTAATGAAGAAGTATCAGGAGACCTCGGGCTCTAACTGTCCTTAGTTAAATAGATTGCTGCGGTTGTCTTATTAAAGGGATTGCCAGGGTGATATGCATGACTGCTTGGGCTTTCTCATAAAACATTTAACGGCGCTATGAGCTTGAACCTCAGTAACCTACACAGTGACCTCTCACTGTCTGATGAAGCTCATAAAATAAAGTTCTAAAATAGCACACATGTGAATGTTCACATATCCACACAGACACACACATATTTTACACGCTTTGAGACCGATAATTTGAAACCGAGAGAAGAGAAAGTGAGAGAAGGACGGACATACAGGGTCAGTGCATGTAAGAGTATGTCGTAAAGATCCTGAGGGATCATTATATATATACACTCATTTTTATTGGTCATAACTGAAGACATTTTTAATGAGGAGTAATTGTGTCAGTGTGGTCAAATCTCCAACAATCCGTATTGATTAAGGCATATCAATAGCATACTGTTGTTTGTGTGACCTCAGGGTCTAATTTCCACCAGTGCAGTGTGTTGCCAACAAATGTAGTAAATACATTAATAATAATAATCAGTTCAATAATTGATAATTCAATATTAGGGATAAAATAGACATATCTAAATACAATGATTTTCCAATCTAGGGTCTACAGCTAGAAGTAAAAGTAGCAGATAATGTGAATCAGTTGCTGAATATGCAGCCAGGCACAGTGGACCACTACACAATGTTACACAGTGTTTCTGAACTATCTCTGCTGTATTTAATACCCAGCCAGTGTGTACAGCATGTTTTCTATATATAATTAGTTAGCAAGCTTGAATTATGGTAATGTTTTTTTTTCCTTGTGATAAGTTTTGACTGACACAGTATCCTGCATAAATTAGACTCCGAAATGTAACAGTATTTAGTTTTCACATAATCATACAAAAAAAGTATACAAAAGCTTGACTACTCAGACTAACATAAACTTTCATAGATGGCATTTATTAATTCAGTAATTATTTGATGTAATGTCGATGGAAAAAAATTAGCACCAAATGTAAAACTTATGCTCCCATACTGATGAATATATCATATACAGGACCGCAAGAGCTTTCACTTCACTTCATCAAAATGACCACATGATGAGGGTCAGTGGAAATTGGTTTTCAGTAAATCATGGTAGGTAAGCTCCGCTCTCATTAGATATCACACAATCTTTACTTTCTACACCGACAGAAAAAAATTCATAGCTAACTTCTTAAATCTAACATCTTAATGTTTTATGACAGTAATAAAGATTGGTTAACATGTAAAATAGGAAAATATCCCACCTAACATGTGAGCTAAAAAAAGATAACTCGATAGTTGTTGATTTTGGGAAGTGGACAAAGCACAAGTGTGATAAAGCACTTTAAGGTGTATAATGGGCTTTTCTCTATCTTGTTATCAAATACCTAATTAACAGACCACTATTAAGTTTGTGTAGATTTATTTAAGAATCTATACACATCAAATAAATGTATTGTCTTCCTTTGTGATTAAGGTTTTTATTATTATTAATGAAGGAGGGTATGTATTTAGTATGAATGTTTTTTTATTGCAAGGGGTAATTTGGGCATGAGGTTATAACCAGTAAGACAACAAGGCTCAAATGTTGTTACTAGACTGGACACTCAACTCAAGCTGGGTTTTTAAAATTAGTGATATTTTTTTCACCTTTGTAGTTACTTTGCACCTGCAAGAACATTTCACGTTCTTGCAGTTCATCTGTAATAATCACCATCAAGTTCTTGTACATTTCACCATTTATCACAGCAGTTAAGAAATTATTCCACACATCGATAAGAAGCCCATATTCATCGTGTTCCGCACTTTCTGTGTGCCACCATGTAAGATAACTGAAACTCTCTGAACCAGAAAACAACTCTTTGACCAGCCCAATATTACCAAATGGCATATGAATAAGATGGCAAATTGTTAAGTCATTTCGTGTTATCACTTTTCATTTTTTTCTTTTCACGTGTCATTTCACACCATGTCATTTCTCTACTGACTAATCCCTATCCCTAAAACTAACCCTAATCAAAATGGCACTAAATAACATGCAGCACTAAAAGGCAGTAAATGACCATGAAAAGCTTGAAATGCATAGACATGACATGCAAAAGTCCTCACCAGTGGCCACTATTTATATGCCATCCCATTACATCACAGGCGAAGAAGCAATGGACACAGTTTACAAATAAGCAAAACTCAGTGCGTAAAAGCTGTATGTGTCTGTTTGTTTGTGTGTGCAAGAGTAATAAATGTGTGTTTTCTTATCTCTGAAGCTATGGAAATGTTTGAAAACCTTAAATTTGATGATTTATGTGTTTTGATATCATTTGAAATACTATATACTTCTTTTTATGTTCATGCTGTTTGTTTTTAAACTCTTTTGGGTCAAATTAAATCTTTTAACAAGCATCTCAAACAAAACACAAAGTGTGTATATCTCTACATGTGCATGTTTGTGTGTCCCTGTGGCTTTTAATGTTACTCTGGGTAGGGTATTGTCTCTGGGCTGGTGCCATGTTATGACCACTAAAGTAATTCTTTCTAACAGGTCAGCCATGCTGGGAGTCAACATGTCCCTAAAACACAGAAAAATTTCCCCTGTGACTTGCTGATGCAGGCCCAGATACAGTGTTGGCTACAGCAGCCTTTCATCTGTGCAGGTTTGTGTCTTATAGAAAAGAGAATTATTTAACAAAGCACAAAATTAATTTTCACAGATCTATAACAAGGTAATTTTCTGCTTCTGTATGAGCTCATGTATTGACTACATGTGCATCACTAATAATGTTAGAAACAACCTTTTTTGTGCAAAGTACTTATTGCCTAGAGAAAGCTTATATAGATTTCTTTTGTGGAAAATTAGGCTATGGTTGTGTGCTGCATATTCATAAATATTTTACTACATTTTAAATAGGTGATATATATAAATACATTCTGTTATTCTAGTAAAGAACTGAGATATGCTCATTAAAGATTATACATATTCTTGTTCGAAATACATAAATATACTGCATTCACTCATAAACATTTCAGTAAAGTTGTGTCCCATTTTTTTTTTTTTATCACATTATAATAAGCCCACAGGGAAGACGGAAGAATTTATTCTACAGTCCTCTGTTATTTTTGGCTTAATTGAATGAGGGGCATCTTTGCAATCTAAAACAATGAAACTTCCCACTTTAAAAATTACTTGTAATTACACATATTATCACAAAACCTATGTGTCAGAGCCTTGATATTCTTTTGCAGAAGGGAAAAAAATGAACAAAATGTACAACAGCCAAAAAGACTCAAAACAAAAAAGAGGAAGAAGAAAGGACTATTGATTTTGGTCTATTGTTGCACATTTGGGAAAGCTGCTAGTACAAAAATGAAAGACATCATCCTTTTGGTCTTAAACTGAGTAACATTTTTCAGGCTCATGCTAAAGTTCAGAGGCTAAGAAACCATGCAGACCTCACCTACACAACAGCATTGTCTCTGCACTGTCAACAGCCATTTTATTTTATTTTAACATATGATAATGATGTGTGTCTGTTAGATAGACACAGGCTTTGCTGTAGACACTGATTTGTGTGTGTAAGGGAGAGACTGAGCTCTAATGATTAGCGAAGACCTTGACCTGCATACAAAGCTTTTTGATGTCTGCTGTTGTTCTTCATCTGCTTTCTCCATCATGTGGTTGTTCTTGGCGTCCAGAAGGAAACCGTATCAGTCTTTTTCACTGTCTCCTCTTCCTGTTTTGTCTTCTGCAACCCTTTGTGTCTGCCCCTTAACTACCAGTGTATATGACTGCTCTCTTTGACTCTTCTCATCCTGTCTCTTTCCCACAGTTCAACTGTTTATCACTCTTCCCTCTCCTTTCTCATTTTCCATTTTTTTTGTTACCATCTCTGTTGGTATCACGCAGTCTTTCCTTCCTAATCATCCCCATTCCTCACTCTCTGCCTTTTTCAGGAGTATGGACTGAATTCCTCTCTCTTTTTCTAGCAGCAAGTCATTAACTTCCATCCCAGGCTTCTGAAAGATTTTGTGCAGTAATGGGCTCTGTTTTTTCTGCCTGAATCAGCTGCGTAGATGTGTAAAGTAATTACTACTGAAATATCCATCCCACTGTTGACTTCTTTGAGAAAAATATTACTCCTCCCTTTTGTTTCTGATTTTTTTGGAAAGCTGGCTACTATTTCACAGTCATAATAATAATAATAAAACCTCATGTTCTTCCTGTTCTTTACAAGTTACTGTCTCCCTCTTCTCATATCTTTTTAAACAATAATGAGTATAAGATGACAATCAAAGTTTTATTGCCATTTTTTGGAAAACTGATGATATACTATTACAATAGATCTACCACATGCTATGACTTGCAATAAAATCTAGTGGTAATCTCCTGTTGACATTAATCAAGGACCAATTATTTTAAGATTATGAATATATAGTAAGAACAATTAAAATGTAGTGACATGCTGTACACATGTAGTACAAAAGGACAGAAGAGAAACAAGATTAAAATTAAAGAAGAAGCATTTTTAAGTGTGTCTGTTTAAATACAATGTTAAATGTGAGAAGGAAATGGAAATTTACACACATTACACACTGAAACTGATTTATCGTTGCTAAACAGTGTTGCCCGGGTAATTGCTTATGTGATCTGAAGTGTGGGAAAAGCAGGTGTAAAATTAGCAGCACTGTTGACGGCATTGCCAATTGTTTCTATTCATAGCAGACATTGTTAGTGTGTTTGAGCAAGGGTTGCCAACACTGTATGACGATAATCCAATAGATTTTACTGGGAACAGGGGGCCAGAAGCACTTAACTGTTCCAGTATATCAGACCGAGAAAGAGGAAGACAGAAAGAGAAGGATCAGACATTATAATTTTAGTAACAGCTATAGTACCATCACACTGAAATCCACTGTAGTGACAGGAAAAGATACTGCGGAAAATTAAGAGATGCAGATGTTAACTGACCTTTATTGCACCATGGAACAACATCTAAAGCAAATAAACAAGCAACACAACAATATTAGGTTTTTTTTTAGTGTCTCTTTTACTCTTTTGCTTTTGCTTATTGTGCAAGACATGCCTTTCACAGTCCAGCATCAGGATTTAATTGGCAGTTTGCATTTGAATTAACTCAACGACAGATGTCTCATTTACATCATCTGTTTTTGTAAATAAAACATGTGGTGAAGCTCTAATAGTAATTTGTGCTGGGTTTAGCTAATCAAACCCTCAACCCCTTCTAGCCTTTCGTATCAGCTCCTTACCAGCTTTCACAATGCTGAATCCCACTGACACTGTACATGTACGCATTTAAAGCAGTGGCTATGTTAAGACACGTAGGCAAAAAAGATTAATGAAAGATTGGATCCACTGTCAAAGTTCAACACAGCTAACGAACTGATAAAAAAATGCAACTCCTCTACCACGTGAAGGAATGACTTAGGAATGTAATATATTGTACTTAATAAGAAAAATATTCTTTTACAAGTGCAGAACAGGTTCTACATTTTTATTAAATTTCAAGTGTTTAAAATTATGCCTAATACTAATACACTGTATGCAAACATTCCATAAATCTAGAAGAAACTGGTTTACGGCAATATCCTGTCAGGTCATTTCAGGTTTTGTTTATGACATTTTGGTCTTAGTCCAGTGGAGCCAATGGTACACGTTAGAAATTGTTTAATGAATTGGATCATCACCATATTACCCAAGAGTTGACCTCATTGTTTTATTAGTACATCTTGTATTTTACCCTTGCAATTTCATATCACAGAGTATTATCCAAACATTTAGTATTTTATCTATATTAGAACCTCAGATACTCTGTGATTCATGTTTCTTAGCAGTTTGATCCCTTACTGCCCAAATGGTTATGCAGGGCTATGTAAATGCAGTTTGCAACATGTCCAGTATATGATTTCTGATTAGTGCAGATTTTTCATGGTATTAAATGGCAGTTCACTAATTTCCATGCATTTTTGATATTTGATGTATTAAAGAGCAGTGGTATTGGGATCAATAGCCATTTTCCCTGATGATATCCATTTGCAAGGCACTAATAAGAGATGATATAGAATTAGTCCTTTTGTCAGAAAGAACTGACTCACTGCAACTCAGAAGAACATACTGAATCAACCTTCTCTCTTTCACTTGCTACCGGTTTACTTACCTTTTTTTCCATTTTTTTCCATGAACAGTTTTTCTTGTCCGTCCAACTGGGTATTAATTATGTCTACTGTTGTAAATTCAGTCTATTCACCACAGGATCAGGGCTTAGAGGAACAGTCACACACTCAAGGCCATTCAGTTGAGACTGCAACAATCTGAAGAATGAGCCCTACTCTTCAACATATTTCCTCCTCAGGCTTTTTAATGAAAGGGCCAGAGAAGATGGTGCTAGATATTCTAACTCTTAGGTCTGTCTCTCTGTCTGTTCCTCTGTACTTTCTGTCTGTTTGTCCTTCCCTGTGAGACAGTCAGCTGAATACTTTGGTTCACTTAAATTTTCACCATTAAAATCTTTTATTATCCTTGTTAATCCCTCTCGCACATGTCCAGTGTAGGGTGTAAGATGGAATTGAACAGATCTGTTCTCTGACTCTCTTCTCTTCTCCCATGCCGTTCCTTTCATGCCCTTTGAAAGAGCCGAATTAGCTTTCCCCTGTAGCAGCAATGAGTCTGGCTCTTGTCCTTTTCAGTCTCTCTTTCTACCGTCAAATAACCCACTTTGCTGCTCAGCACTGATATGATTACGTTTCATTTCAGCTGGATTTAACACTGAAGTCAGGCTACGTTGCTCTGGTAAGACTTTGAAAGGAATTCTGGGAACATGGACCGCCACTGTTTCCTCTTCAACTCGCACAATAAAAGAATATGAAAAAAAAACAAAAGTAGAATCAAAGACAGAATTAAATGTGACAACAAGTGACAGGATGTGAATGAAAAGAAAGATGAGCTTAGCTAGAATTTTAGAGTTTAGCTTCACTATTTTTACTTTTACAGCTACTATTTTTCTCCTTGAAAAAAGTTTTAATGCTGGTTTAGGCAACTTGAAATAAATCTGAGAGTGTATACAGGAGCCGTATAAAAACTTTATGAGAAGGCAAGAGAGAACAAGAGAAAGGTTGCCAAAGAGAGAGAGAGAGAGAGAGAGAGAGAGAGAGAGAGAGAGAGAGAGAGAGAGAAAGAGAGAGAGATTAGAAAACATTAGCCATTTTTATTAATAGTTAACTGTTAACTGCAAATTAATAGTTAACTGTTAACTGCAAATTAAAAGATTTCTGTAAAGTTAATTTTACACAACCCAGGCCAGAAAAATTAATAATGTAATAATGAATAATCTCAATATTATTTTATTTTTATGACCTTAAAAGTTTCCTTTGGCTATTTTCCTCTTGAAGACGTATTTTTCAGATTCAGATTTTCAGATTTATTTTTCATCTTGTTGGGACAGTCAGCGGTAGCATAGCTATTGTAGTGTCTGACTGAACAGTCGCATTTCCTAAAGTTTTTATTCATATACAGCTATTTTATCAAAAAAAATAGTCAGACATTAATAGTTATGTTATCTGGACTTTGTGTTTTTATTGTTGTTATTTTTTGTTTTCCCTACAATATTTCCTCTGCTAAAAAAAACATGATAAATGCTTATATATTTACAGTTATGCAGCTCAAAGTTAATGATGGATAACATTAGTGAAAGATTGTGGTCTTTGATAAATATTTAAAAGTCAAGTTTCAAGCAAAATGTAATGAAAACTTTCATAGAATTTTAGGCCAGAAAAAAGTGCAAATTATGGATGTTTTCATCTGCTACCATTACGTGAATAATAATAGTTGGTTCATTGAGATAAAGAGCTGATGGTGCCAATTCTCCAGTCGGGCATCATTAAACCACGGCAGAAGAAAGAGTTTCAACAAGGTGACTTAGTTAAAAAGTCCTATAGAAAATTTGATAGAAAATCACCAGATGAGATGCAAGACACAAACTCTATTCTACAATGTCAAGGCCCCTTACTATGTGTACCATCCAAGCATCCACTCCAACCTCTGCCTGCAGCGGAAACATTGGAGATAGGTTTACTCACAAAATGGTCCTGTTATTTTACATCAACATCAATTAACTGCAACCTTTGCAAGGTTATCTTGTGGGTCCATTTTGGTAAGAAAATGAGGTGAGAAATGGGATAGGGTGTTTTCTTATGTTGTTTTTTTCCAAAACTTGCTTTTGTGGCTGGTAGTATGACAGGAAAAGAATGCTAACAAAGGATTACAAAATCTTCAGCTTTCCAAAACCAAATGCATCTTGCTGTGTAGTACCAAATTCATACTATATAGTTTTGTTCACAGTGTCAGCATTTTGTGAGTACGTGTCATATCTTTCAAGTGCAAGTGAAAGGCTGGTGTGTGTATATCTGGATAATTTCTGCACAAACAACTTATATGGGCTAAAGTTTTCCGAGAACTTGCTCTTCAGCAGACTGCAGTCTAGAGTGCAGCTGCACAGTCTCCAACAGATGAGCTTGCAGGTTTGTGTGCTGTGTGCTGGCACACATGGGTGTGCTGAAGTTTTCATGCAGCTGTGGCTCCACCATCAAAGAGATGTATATATATGATGCCTATGATAGTGAGGTTTGAGTTTTGAACAAGCATTTCTTGGAAAAAAACCTACTCCCCTCTCATGTCCCATTTTGGCTGGTGACATCAACATGATATGCAAACAGATGCACAAAAGTGCACACAAGTGCACCCACACACACACGCACACATTATTCCCTTTCTCTCCTCTGTCTTCTCCGTGCAGCCAGGCTGGAGCAGGTAAACACTGAGGTCAATTAACGTTCAAAAATTACATTTCAAAACAGTCCGAGTCGAGGCCTGTTTGGGTTCTGGCCCAAACGTATCCCACCTTCTCGGTACCTTTGAAGCTTCATGTTCTCTCTGTACGTAGACACAAACACCAACATACAGTACACATACATATTGTAGTGTGTTAGATGTCACTCTGGCACAGTGGCACATGATGTTGTCATAGTAACCGCCTGACAACTCACCATATAGGAAGGAGGAGTCATTAAACATCCTGCAAACACTCTCTTGTTTGTAGCTTTTTCTGTTTAGTTCTCCTTCCTTTCTCTTACACTTTCCACTTCTCTAAAGGTTTGGACATGGTTTATACTCTTTTACTTAAATCTTTACATTTATCTCTGTGTTTTTCTCCCCCCTTAGTCCCAATAGTTATCAAGATAGAAAATCCTAGCTGTGCGACCACTTCTGCTCTGTATATATACAATATACATCAATATGTTTTTTGCTCTTTTAAAGTTTGAATACTGTATCTACTGATACTAAACAAATGGTATGGTTTATATCAATTTTATTGAACCCATTATTGAACTTAATACTGGGAAAACACATTTAATATATATGTAAATATTAAGAATATTTTGTCACACTGTGCAACCAGCAGTGCAAGCAGCGCTCTAACAGTTTGGTAATTTCCTGACCTTGAAATTCACTTTGTTCATCTGTGCAGTATTTTGGTGCCAAGCGCAGAGGCAGGAGGTCCATTCAAATGAGGCAGTTGCTCCTATTTTGGTGGAAAATGGATAATGTGTCTTAGACACTATGCTCAGAAAAGACATCACAGAACCATGTCTGTTTGAGGTGCAGCATCAATCTGCTGCCACTTCGGTAATTTTATAGAGCAAACTAAATACTACAGCCTGACTGATTTATGTTGGCCTATCACATATATAGCGATATTGGCCAAAATGTTGTTTACCTTTTTTTTTTTTAATCGGATAAAATGCAGAAAAAAAATGCTTAGGGTAACTCAGAAATAATGTCACAATACAGTTTGTCAAGTAAAGAGTGCTCCGATTCTATTGTTAACAATATGTATGTAAACAATAATATATACATTTTTTTATGTAATACAATATATAAATTATAACACTAATAAGAGTGTAACTAACATAAATTAAAATCGTATGTTCATGAACTGTATTTACACCATAACTTGTTAATTTTGCATTTGCAAGTTAACATTTGAAAATCTGGTTTTCCAGTGAATGTTTAGAGCAGAGGTACAATTAATCTCTTGATGCAGCAGCAGGGAACCAGAAGTTACAGTTTATGCCCATTATAAATTAACAGCTAAATAATGCTAAGAATAACATGTTTTGACAAACAAGAAAAAAGCATTAATGATGGGAGCTCAGTGCACTGAAAGAATTTTGGAACAAAGCTGCAGCATGAATTTCATAGCTAGCTTGAAAGAGTAGAGAAAACGTGGAGTACTAGAGAGAACATCAGACATTTTGCCAAGTGACTTCACTCTCTCAATCAAAAGCTGTCCTCTTATCATCATCAGCTTTTTTTTTTACCGATGATGAGATATTTGCTCCCAGAATTTAAAGCATTTAATAAAATCCATTCTTCCCTCTACCAGCGAATGTTCTGCCATGCCACTGGCTGCAACACAAGGCCAAATCATGATTAATCCACCCCTGTTCTTAGCAGTTGGAGAGGTGTTCCACACCCTTTTTTCTCTGAACATACCTTTGCTGATTGCAGCCATAAAGTTCTATTTGAACTTCATCAGTTGACAGGACTTCTTTCTTGAATGCGTCAGGCTTGTTTAGAGTCTGCTAAATCTTCCTGAAGGTCTAATTAAGTCAAACTGAGGTTTTGATTTGCCTTTCAAGCAATTGTACAAATAATTCTCTCTGAGAGTTTTCTTGGTCAATTTGACCATTCATGTTAACTAACTTCCATTTCTTGTATTACCATATATATGTATATATATATATATATATGTGTGTGTGTGTGTGTGTGTGTGTGTGTGTGTGTGTGTGTGTGTGTGTGTGTGTGTGTGTGTGTGTGTGAGTATCTGTGCACTGTGCTATGGTTCTCCACTGTATTTATTTTGATCAATTTACATGCAAGTGACAGCAGGTTGCTAGTCTGTTACACAGTAATTCCACACAAAACAACACACTTCACACTGGTCCATTATGACTCAGTAATTTTTTAAAGTGAGAAATGTTGGATTACAGCTGTTCATTAATTCTGTGTGTAATCACCTCCTTTCCAACTTTCTTTTGTGCAAAAGTAGCATTTCGTCTTTTATTCTTGAAATACTTTACTGTGCAATGCTGTTGTATCACATTTTACGGTATGATATGACCAATTATGACGTGAGGCAGGAATAAAGCTGAAATAGTGTCAGATTGATGTGGTCATATAAATGGCCTCATCAACATTTTTTATTACTTCTGTCATCACTGTATCATCATCTGCCACTGGCTTCAGATTTCAGCAGCTGTGGTTTCAGAATGTGCCAATCTTCACCATGCAGACAATATAATTTCCTGGAGACCCTGTTTCCATCTGTTGGGCTGTTGTTGTCATGCATCACTGTGATTGGCACAGCTGTTTCAGAACAGTGAGACCAGTGATGTTACTGGCTGAGAGTGAACTCATTAATCACCACAATCTCGGATTTATATCCACCTAAGCCAGAGCTTTTGAGCTTTGCTGAACAAAAATAGCGTGTGCACTAAGAACTGCCGACACTGTGTGACATACAACTCCGCACTTGTGATTGCACTGTTAAAATAGAACCCATGTTGCGATAATGATATTATATCCGTTTATTCTGTGACTCCAAACCCAACATCTAGATATAAATACAGTCACCATTATGTGCACATATTGTACACAGGAGAACACACGCACATATACACACAAGCACACACAGGAGAACACACGCATATATACACACAAGCACACACACACACACACAGAAACACACATGCTCAAGCTCATGGGCATGTACACATATCGATATAGTAAAATGGTGTGTAGATACCAGCAGTGATAGATGGATAGGGGAGACTGATAAGTCCTGATAAGTCCAGGAAGCATAGACTGAGACAGATAGGTAGACCATAGAAAGACTCCCATAACAAGGATGGATTATGTGTTCCATAAGTATAGTAAGTATACACACAAGGATACACAAACACACACACACACACACACACACACACACACACACACAGTAAGAATCACACTGGGAGCTTAGCTAAGTGGAGGTTTGTTGTGACCCCAAGTTCTTTCAGATGGTGGTTTTGGGTACTACCTGCAAAAACTAAAATAATATGCTTCAAATTTTGCAGGCATCTAACATGATACATTGTGTTTACAAAATACTATAATATCTAGAATAAAGATTACAGAAAATATAATGTAACATATTTTTGTTTGTTCAAAATCAGCTCTAAGTTACTTCTCTTATGGTAAATTTGCAACATAAGTATTTATATAAATAATACCCAAATCTCATTATACCGGAATCAGTTAAATCTAAACTACTCCATGCTTTGGTATAATTTACCTTAGAAAAAAATGAAATTTAAATAAAATTTCTAAATTGGGATTTACTAAAGCAGATGTAGATTTCTTTTGCTACTAACAGACGGGAGACATTGTTGGTGCTGAAATTATGTACCCAAGGTGTTTACTGATCGAAGAATAGAGCAAAGGGATATGCGGGCAGACTAAAAGAAAACCAATGAGCTAGAAACAACGGTTGTTGACTTTATCTTGGGGAAATGAAGGGGATAAAGCATGATCCATTGTCTCAACTGGCAGGAACTACACTTTTACCCATAATCTGTTGAAAATAATATACTTGGCAAATTACAGGTATTGAACTATTATTGGGTTTATCCTGTTTTATTCTATTGTAGAATACATGCATGTTCTCAGTGTATCCGTGTGTTTGTGTGTGTGTGTGTGTGTGTGTGTGTGTGTGCATGTGTGCATGTGTGTATGTATGTGTGTGTGTGTGTGAGAGAGAGAGAGAGAGAGAGAGAGCAATAGAGTGAGTGAATGTGGACTATAACAGAATGATAGGAAAACCACACTATACTTTATCACCTACCCAATTACGTGGGATTGCAAAACTAATCTACAACTCTATTAAAACAAGAGACCCTGCAGCTCAGGGTTAAACAAAAGCAAATTACATTACCCTCTCACACACATACACACACACTTCACTTTTCCTTTACAGTGTGCCATTCTGTCAACCAGACTCGTTCCCGTTCACCCATATCTCCACTGAGATTTTAGAAGAGCAGCCGTGCATAGAGTGTAAGTCAGCTCTCAGACGATATGGATATGTAGTTGCTCTTTAAAAATCCCTTGCTTCTTTTGAACTTCCCAGTTTCATTAAAAGTTGATTTGATAGAAAGGCAGGGTAGTGTTTCCCTTTCCCCTTGTCTGTTTTGAAAGTACTGGGAAAGTTGTACATGGATTTTACTTCACACTGTATCAGTATTCGTGCATGTACAGTATACTGTATGAGAGGGAGATTCTTATGTTAAAGGTTCACAAAAAGTGTTAAAATTGCTTTCAAACCTGTAATATTGCTGAATTAAATTTGGATTAAATTCTAATTCTAGATTTTAATAGATGCTACTTTAAATACATTAAATTGGATTGATTGGATTTCTGTAAACCATGTGTTCAGTTCAGCTTGTTCTGTAAACAGTTTGAGGCTTTTTGACAAGAAATGTACAGTACATTTGTTCATGCATGCTTCATGTTACATATATAATGTGAATATTCCTTTTTTGTGTTTGCTGTAACACTGCCACATGATCAGTTATGGGCAAAGATTCACCACTTCAGGACTTTCTATTGGTTTAAAAAAAATGATATTGATTTTGCAATCGCTATTATATGATGTTATATTATAACTAAGCTATATTTGTTTTGCACATACAGCATTTGGGTCAGTGGGACCTTAAAGCAATGAGGATATAAAGCCAGTGTTAATAAAACACAAAGGTTAAATGAAAATCCATTATTTTAACCACATAAAAAGTTAACTTTTATAGCTCATGCGAAAAGAAATTCAGTGTTTACAGAGTGATACAACTGAATGAAAGTGTATTAACAGAAAATGCTTTGGCATCAGCCCATTCCAGCCCAAGAGCTAAGATTTCCTGCTACTCTCAGTTTGTGATTTGCATTTAATGGCCATACAAAGAGAAATAACCGTAAAGATCACAAACAGCAATTTCTCCAATTTGTTCATCAGTAGCGGCCCTATGTCACCTCAATTTAACTCATTTTTCTTTTAAAATTACTATCCTGCTCTTACTAATTACCATTGTCTACACACTCGTGCAAAATTCCCAGTTGTGTAGAACAAGTTCAGGCTTGTTCTTTAGAAGCTGAAAAGCACAAGAATATCATTAAGTGAGTTACAAACGAGTTACACACACTGAGGCTTACTATGCATCAACATTACTAAGTTTTATAGCTCCTCTTTCAGTAGTGAGTTAACTTAAGTGAATTAATTTGAGCTCATTTGCCAAAAAAGTTGGTGCTTCACTTTGTGTCTAAGAACTCTTGGTGTCACCCTAATGGCTCACACTTTTCTGCCACCACAATATCCTTGTCTTTGTCTGGGGTCAACATCAAGATTCTGTCTCTTCGCTAGTTCACTCCTCTCTCAGTCTCCCTCCCCTCATCTACTATGATCTCAAATCCCAGATGGCCTTTTCTGTCTTTTTCTCACTCTGCATCTTTCTGTCCCACTCTTGTCCAGCCTTTCTCTCTGACCCCTGCCCTTGTCTTTTCAAAAGTTGTTTGAAGTTTCAAATCTCCACTTCTTGTCTTGTCGAAGAGAAGGACTTGGTGTAATTTTCTCTTAATCTCTTCATCCCCTCCTCTCCAGAAGAGAGTTCTGTTACCTGCTGATGGAGGGACAGAGGGTCTGGAGGAGGGGAGGATATAGAGATGAGGGCGGGGAGAGGGACAGGAAGGTGGCCTGTTACTGCCCCCAATCAGGCCTCCCTTCTCACCTAGTCTTAACATCTTTTTTCATCCCTTGTTCTTTTGCTCCATATTTCTCTCATTAAAATGTTTGCTCAACTTAGAACCTTTGCAAAAGAGGCAACACGGATGAGAAACAGAAATGAAAGGACATGAAAAAAATCTGCGGGTCATGACAAGAATGCAAGGAATGATAAAACTTCACCTTAATAAACTGTATGTCAACTTGATTCTCCTTTTTTTTTTTTTTTTTTTTAATTTTTCCATTTCAGATAAGCACTACAGGTCTGAGTTTGATGTGGAGAAAAGAAGCGGTACGGGAGAAGGAGGGTGAGGAAGAGATGGAGAGAGTGGATGTGATGGACATTTGCTGAAGAGTCTGGCCTTTCAGTAATTGTGGCTGCTGTGGAGCAGAGGTCAGAGGTAAATGCCACATGTGGATATGTCCTGCTATAATGAGTGGAAGAAGGAATGAAACATCCACAAACACATACCTTCCTGGACATACACACACTCACACACCACTGAATGGACACATCAATATTCTTATGGGCATTAATATGCAAATGTTGTCAACTGCAAGCACACAAACATATTTTTCCACGCACACAGGAGTGGGTGGGCTATTTTAGATTTGTGCTCTTTATTATAGATAGTAGTTACCTTATCAAGGCCTTGATCATTAATTTCCTCCAACATTGGTAATATATTCTGATCTCTGTCAGATTAGTTTTGTATATTTGAGGTGGAACAGTGAAGGCTCCAATAAATTTGAGGTGTTGACTTACCTGAATAATAGGACACCAGACTATTACTAGAACCTGGCCAATGGTGTGTTTCATTTGCCACATCAACATGTTTTTCATTGTAGTATCTATACAATGATAAGTAAGAATTTAATTTTCACAGCATTTTTACAGACACATAGAGATTTACATTTTCTGTCACTTTTGCTCAGTGTTATAGTTATGAAACTTTCTAAACCCTCTACAGAATACATCTCTTCTAGACTAGCTTGTGCAGTGACGACTACTGTACTACTGTCTAGTAATGTACAATAATCTGATTCACAGCAACTTTTGTGCATATTTATAAAGGGAAGAGGCACATTTCACCTGCTAGACACACTGTTTAAGTTCCCCATTCATGGTGCAGGCAACTCTTTTTGTAGTAAATAGAATAAAGTTCCATGTTTTTAACTTCAAAATATTCTGTTACCTACCAACCCTGCCCATGGACAGATATACACAGTACACATTTATGCTGTTTTGTCTACAACCCCCAACTCTAAACCTGTTCCTGACAGTCAGAGGCTCTCTCTTCTGACTATACTCTGTTTGTTACTGTGAAAATGCCAACTTGACCCAGGAGGTGAAAGCTGAAGGGTATGGCAACCCCAGAGGAAAAGGAAATTTGATAGATCCCAATGTTACTTGGCGGGTTTGAACATATATGTATTTGTGTGTGTGAGTGTGTATCAACAGGTTGTTTGTGTTTTCACACATGTGGCTTTTCCCTGTGTATATTTGTTCCTTCATGACTTCAAAAAAAAAAAATCAACACTAATGTGCCAACTTGAGCATTCACCTGTGTGCTCAAGAGTGTTTCACTTCACTTCATCTGTGAGTTTGTGTGTGTGTGCAAGTGTGTGTATGTGTGTGAGTATGGTCCAGCCCCCCTACTATGTTAGCAGATGCCACCTCCTCCTGATCCAACATATCTCCTCGCCTTTTATCTCTCTCTCTCTCTTTATTCTGTACTTCACGCGGAGTATGTGTCCTTCTCAGGGCTCAAATAATTTCATTTCCCTTTCATTTCATTTGATAATGTGATACTAGTGGAATGATTCAGGAGTGTGCCATTGCAGTAATAAGTAATGATTTTCCATTCAATTTCAGATCATTTTCTTTAAAGCAGCATGCAAAGGTAATAATGCTTGGTTCATTTAAAAACAAAAAGAAAAGGATATCGTGCTTAGAGGTTGCTTACAGCAAAAGGAGCAGTGCCCTTCATTATTAATGAGAGGAACATGAAAGAATGTTTTGTTTGTAAGGGTTATTTATATCATAGTTCACTTCTACACACTTAATAGTCTACTGAACCTGCATTCAACCTACGTTGGACAAAATAACATTTGCTTGACTTGTCGTTCAAATAGATGTGCTGGGTTTTGGAGATTTTTGTTATGGGTAGGAGGAAACAGTATAACCCATGAGCCCACTAGTCATGAATTGTTTTGCTATCACTAGTTTTTCTGTGTGTTTATATGTTTGCTCAGTGCACAGGATATCCTGTTGTGAGAAATATAATTAGACATATCCTGTGCAGAACACATGTAGTGATGTCTCATGCTGTTATGATCAACAGGGGAACACAAACGCAGGGGCAGACTCAGAGCTAGAAAGAATAGGAAAAAGTTTATTGTCTGCTCTCAGGGAGTGAGGGTAGAGGGAGGTGAGGATTACGGCAGGTAATGGCAGAGGGCTGAGATGAGCTGGTGGCTGGTGAAGCAGGACAGAGTAGAGATGAAGGCAGGGTTGTGAGCATGGCTGGATGACTGATCGGCAGGCAGGGAGATGAGCAGGCAAACAGGCATGCAGTGATCCTATGGCAAAGGGAGTCAGGGATTACTTCAGTGATCAAAACAGCAGGCAAGTCAAAGCTGGAAAGAGATCTATGGCACTGGCTGAAACAACAATCTGGCCATGAGTGGATGAACAACCGGGTATGACATACTGCTGAGTCGATGACTATTTGGCCAGGTCTGATATACGTCTGTGTTTGCAGGAGTGTGGGTTTTTATCCATTTGTCAAATTATGTGTGTCTGTCTTTTTACCAGTTCTATACTGGTATCTGCCAATATGCGTATATAATGTATGTTTTCCTCTATCTATCTTAGTGTTTGTGTATGCGGGAGAGTGTGAGTGGCTGTGTGTTTCCGAATTTCAGCTTGGCTGTCATTCAGGATGATATCGAATAGTCAGGCCTGTACAAAATTTCCAACAGAAATAGAGGCAAGTGAACCAGCCCCAGCTCATAAAACACGATACTTAAACACACAGACACTATGTTATTACAGATTTTGGTTAGACAAGCAATTATTGCCTCACCATAATATTTCATTGTTGCAATAATCATGTAGCACCAGCTGCTCCTTGACCCACAGAGACCTAAAACTTGCTGTTATCAGACACAAAGGTTGTTGTTGAATGGAGGTTAACTTATATGTGGGCAAGAAATCAGGCACAAAGTAGCTACTATTGAAATCTGGAGGACTGGGCTGTTAGACATCAGATGGATCCTTTCCAAGATGCTGGCCAGGGAAAATGTTTTTCTTTAGTCCCATAAATATTTCTTTAAGTAGTGATGGAGAACTGAAATCCTTTGCAGTTGAGCCAGGTTCCTCTTTTACTGGAGCCCTCTGTGTCAGCATCCCCACTGCATCAGCTTAGTGGCCTCACTAAAAATACTGAGAAGGCTGTTTTTTCATTCAAGTGCTGTTGCCTGACTGTATATGGCCTAATGTTGTTCCTCCTGAATTAAGAGTTGTGAATCTAGCAAAGGAAGAGTTTTATTTGATGTTTGAATGCTTTCTTTTTTCCTTGCCAAAAATGTAAATGTCAGGGAACAATGGCTGTATACATCATATGCCCTATACATGCCGTTATTATAAAAAGATGCATTGCCCTTGTCATCATGTCCTTAACATTAGGGTTTAAATTCATTTTTAATGTAAAACAGTGGGATAGTATGTGTCAATTCAGATATTCCTACACACAAAACAAAAACAACAAAAAAAGAAAACTCTATACTATTCTGCCTAAACCACTGAGTGACATCCTCAGGCTCAAGTGTTCTGGCACAAGCAAAAAGCAGCTCTATGTAAATGAAATCTGAATTTGTGAATTTGAAGTTTGGAAAGTCAAAAAAGCCCACACAAAGGTCTCACAAAGGCACACATCAAAATAGCTTTAAGCAAACGAGCTTTGCCGAGACTGAAACTGGGGAGGGTTGAAAGAAGTCCTTTCATGCATAACTCATCAAACCAGCACCACTGTTCTCTTATCATTACCCAGCAACCTAATGTTATGTGATGTCATTCATAATGCAGAAAGAGCAAAGAGAAGACAGTGGGCTTACATTTATTAATATTTATGTATTTCAGAACCTTGAAAGATGCTGAAATACTGCTGGCCAAACCTTAATCAAAACATAAAATATGCATACCAATATTTGTAAAGACTCTGCAGTGTCTCATCTGCAGACGAAATATTTGAAATTGAATATATTATGTTTCTGTGCAAATTTGTTCACAACGTTTGAGTTGACAAATGACATGATCATGAAGAGTCATTTTTGAACAGTTTGTTGGGCGGAATTATGAATACTCTAAAAATAATTTCAATTTATAAAAAAAAAAAACTACAGTGATTTGATGGCATGCTTTTCCTTTTTATGTACATTTTAGCTGCTTTCGATTCAGGCAGCTATGGTATTCATAGGATTTCCATGACACTGTAATTGTGCATTCATACATGAATGTATCATACTTGTATCTGGGTGTGTGCTTCTAACTGTGCATGCATATTATTTTGTGTCTATTATCTGCATGTGTGTGCAGAAATCCCCTGCTGTTTTGTAATTAAGGCTGAAGTCAAGTCTAATTTTCCTTACTTTGCAGCTCTGGAGGTTAATTGTGAGAGCCACACAGCCCCTGGCAAGTGCATAGGAGTTTTAATGGTGAATGGGAGAATTTGAAGATGCAGTAATAACAACACCATTACCCTCACGGTGCATGAAGAGAAAAGGGCAAGGGAGGGACACTAGTTAGCGTCCATGAAAATATTAGTCAGGGCAAAATGAGTGCTAATGGTTAAAAAAGATGCTTAGGTATAGTTCTAATGATGAGATTTCTGTGCCTGATTGCAAGTGTATGTGCAGCTGTTTGCAACACTGGGTCTCATTCTGTGGTTGAGAAGACATTTGGGAACAGAAAGTCAATGACTGAGGACAGGACACTGTATGCCTTCTTGGGTAAAAGAGTGATACAGGCAACTTCGAAATTCACAAAAAAAGAAAAAAAGGAAAAAGAAAAAAAGACGTGTAAAAGAAAAGCACAGGATTCTACAGGCTTAATACTTTCTTTTAAGGACCTTAAAACAGGAAACCACAATTGCAAAGCAGTTAAGAGTATGTTGGGGTTGTGTGTGTGTGTGTGTGTGTGTGTGTGTGTGTGTCTGAACATGCTCAGTGCCTGTGGGCAGTCAGAGCTGTGAAACTGACAGACAGCCTCTAACCTTCTCGCCATGCCACCCTGTGATTGACGTCTCCATGGCGAGAAAGTGGGCGGCAGGAGGACCTGATATTACTGCGGAGGTCAGGGTTGAGTGAAGTGAGCAATCACTTCAATTTGTGTGTGTGTGTGTTAGTGTGCGTATATGTGTGCACATGAATTTGTGTGCCTGTATCTACTTTTCCATTGCAATTTTCCTCTTGTGATAATATCAATTTACCTGAAGGATAGCACTTGCTATTGGGCTGTAGAATATCACTTGAAGCCATTTGATAACAATACCTCTTTCCCACACTGTAATAGAAAATAAGCCGAATGACGGATGGACAGATGGACAGAAGGGCTGATAGATAGCTAGACAGACAGATAGACAGATAGAACGATTATAGCTTAAGTATACCGGATGGAAGGTGGAAAGGGAGGACACAAATCTCATTCTGATCACTGCTAAGAAAACATTACCTGAAAAAATCAAAGTGAAAGTTTAGAAGATGCAGTGTTGTGCTATTTCACTGATGGCTGCTTTGTTTAGGTAAAACAAATGTCGTTGACAGAAAGAGTTAACAACTTCATAAATTATTAAAATGGACATAATTGAAAAGGTCCATAAATAAAATGTGTAAAAAGTTCAGAAGTCATTGACTGAGTAGCTGCCTGAGGTTCAAGGCATGATCTTGAAATATGGACTGTTGTTTACATACAAGAGCCTCAAAAGCAATTTAAATTTCTACTCTTGTTTTTTTACACTTTGGTTAAGACTTTGACTGGGTTCCAATACCACTACAGTGGCAGGCCAACACTTTGTCCTAATATACATTTTTGCTTAAATTTAGAAAGCCTGCTTTGTTTTTCAGTCACAGTTTTCTGAATATTACCTTCAATTACAAAAGCTTTTTATTTTAACTTTGGCAGCAACTATCTTTCTTTCACAATAATGTACAGTTCATGCTTTGATTGGTAAGGTTTGACAATAAATACTGTAGACACAGACATCTCTACAAATCATATCGCTGGACTTAGGATTACATCTCAGAAGTATTGTTTTGATTTTGATTGGAGCTGAAAATGAAAGTGAGTGTGGGTCTTGAGGGAGAAAGAAGAGGAGAAAGGCCTAAATGAAAAACATGCTGAATATTCAGCGTAGCTGTAATTATCCTTTACACTGTCTCTACTTAAATGGACTTTCATATGAGTCCACCTTGGTCTTTTCCCATGGACCCCGGTTAGCACAAGTCAATCGTGTCTTTAATGCACATTTGTGTGTGTATGTGTGTATCAGGGAGTAGATTGAGACATTTATATTGTCTGGTGGTTTTAACAAAGCTCTTCGCTGTCAAATCATTTATCTTTATCATACACAGTCAGAATGGGCCCACAAGGAGAGAGCCATTACAGTCTAGTTATAGTCAACACCACTTTCACAAAATAACAAATATACATGCACTTAATGTAGCTTTATGAGACAGGTAACCACGCCGCTCATAAAGATATTTTTTCAAACTAATACTCACACACTGAAAGCAATACAAACATACACACAGTCATACCTCCACTCACTTTAAAAGCTCATTTTGTACAAAAATGTGTGCAGACCAAATGCATTGCCACCCATGTCTAATTTATTTCCAGCAGGAGACAGACAGTCAGCATGATAAAGCTGATTCATAATTTATCAGGACTAATAGCCACCTGCCTGTTCCACTAGCTGTTATCTGCCAAAAATTATGGGCTCAGAGAACCCTATGTTTTGACTGAGTGTACATGTGGAGTGACAGGCACAAAAAGGATGAATTGAAAATGAGCATTAGATTTTTTATGGTGCTGTTAGCAGAGCACACACAGTATGTACTGTGTGTGGTTGTTACCAAGGAAGGTCTACAGGCCTCAAATTATGTCTGCGTGAGTGCATCTGTAAGTGAGATAGTAACGAGATCACTTATCTAAGAGCACGGCCATTTTTAGCCTATGTGTTAAGCAGTATTACTGCTGTAAGACATGCTTCTTTTCTTCATTGGTGCCTATTGCTGATCGCAGATTTCTTTCAGCTATAACCATATCAGTTTAGTGCTTTTCCTGAAGACGTGTGTCATCATGTATTTCTACTAAGATTTATATTGTTACTCTGTCCAGTCCTTACACTCCTTCCAATCTATTCATTCATACTATATATACAGATTCTATGATGGTCAGAGGGGCATTAAATTATGTGTACCACATCTATACACACAAATTAATATATTGCCAGCGATGATCTCAGGTCTCCTATTTCTTAATTGGTCAGTGTTCAGTAACTTGACCTTACCTGCATTAGTGAAACCAGCAGTATGTATTCCTTCCTTCATCTTTCTTCCTAAGCCCTCCCATCTTTCTCATCCTGCTTCTCCTTCTATTGTACCTAAGTAATGACAGGAAATAGTGGATCAATGGAGCTAAAAGAACAAGATGCGTAATTACAAGTAAAGGGAATTCTGCTGTCACTGACTGCTCTTTTAATCAATGGATAGGAGCATTAGTGTGCAGACTTAAATTGGAGTTATTTTTCAGAGCACTGCATTTGCATACTCATTTCATTCACAACTAAGAGTATTAACACCTTTAAATAATACAACAGTGATTTAGAAATTCACTGTATATACACACACAACAAAATCAATGCAGCAGGATGAGAGATATTGTCTTTAAACCTCGTGTTCTTCTTGCTTGTCAAAACCTGGCAGCTAAATTACCCACAATGCAATGCGGCCACCAACAGTCAGCTGGAGATTAGAATGTCTTGTTATTAGCTGTTAATGGAGCCTGGAGCCTCTAGCATCAAGCAGGAATGAGGAGCAGATTATAGAGTTCTGATAAGATCCTTATTTCTAATTCAACACCTCTGGATTTTTTTTCATTTCTACACTTGTAGTCTTCAGTCCCAACCTTTGCTGAATGAAGTGACATCACTTGAGGTAAATATCAGACAAAAGATAACCTTTTGTTTGCTTGTACATTAGTACTCCTTAAGAGCTGTAAACAGATACTGAAGTTATGATTGTTTAAGTTCCCCTTAAACAAGCAGATTAGAGAAAGTTATATATAACCTTGCAGTCACTTCACGTTATATACTGTACTTTTACAAGAAGTTTCAACTTCAGGATCCTACTTTTACTCTTTAATTTCACAAGAATGGATTCAATTAAAGGTGGCTAGTGATTATGTGGCTCAGTAGAT
Organism: Istiophorus platypterus; assembly: GCA_016859345.1. Classification (NCBI taxonomy): domain Eukaryota; kingdom Metazoa; phylum Chordata; class Actinopteri; order Istiophoriformes; family Istiophoridae; genus Istiophorus; species Istiophorus platypterus. Next base: position 18,058,191 of record CM029116.1, on the reverse strand, counting down.
AGTACCCCTTTGAGATGGTACAAAAATGATATAAGCAACATGAGAAACTTTGTGAGATGATTTTACATTTGGATCCTTTTGATGGCTTCCATTCCGGGTGGCATTAAGACTAGAGAGGGTTTGTTTTATCATTTCTAAAGCACTTTACCTATTAAACCTTCGACCTTTTTTATCTACAGTCTATCCACTTCCATAACACCCGAGTGTCTTTACTTATTCGTGGACTGGATTTCTGATATACTCCATATGCCTGTAGAGGAAATTCGATGACATGAACTTTCAAGGTTTTAATCAGAAGTTCATGCTAAGTCTGCTCCAACACACTTACATAATGCAGATAGTTTAACATAGTTTAAATTTCCCAACACTGGCCAAGGATGTAGTAGCAACACACTCCTTGTGTCATGTTGCAGTAGTTGTAAAACCAGTTTAATGGTTTACAACTCATTAACTGAGATGATTAAAATAAAACTTAATGACAGAAGTAAACCACTGAAATGTGTAAGAATTTGTGTTCCTGTGGTGCTGAAAAGTGTAAAACCTCTGGGTTTAATAGGGAGCTGAAATACTTTACATGGTGACTTGGATCATAATGTTCTTGATATTGGAATATATTCAGGGAAGTCTTTCTCAAGTTTTAACATGGGCAAAAGGGTAATTTCTCCCAGCAGACATTCACACAGTTGTAGAGAGCCCTGGGTAGACATAAATTAACTTGCCTCTAATGGAGCAAGACCTACAAACCACAGAAGTTAAGTGAGACCAAGGAGGTTTCTTAAGTTGACAGTGAATTTACTCTATTAAACATGCATTTTTACCACTGGACCCCAGTCCCAAGATCCAAAATGGCAAAGTCAAGTGTAAAAAGTAATTTAATTTTTGTTGTGGGTTATCAAGATTATCGAAAAGGAAAGTAATTAAATGAAGACCTGGGACAAAGTTTTTCTAAAATCATTTTTGAGTCTGCTTCAATTTATTTTCTCTGTCAACTTAGCTCAACGTCCTACTGTGAATGCAGGGGAGCCTCAGTGTGTGTATGTGTGTGTGTGAATTTGTGCATGTGTTTGTGCGCGCGTGCGCATTTGTGAGTGTATATTCAAAGTGCAGCTAGTTTTGAAATACCATCATCCCAATTTCTCTTCTTGCTGTTAACTTCAAAACAGCCTCCATGTTCACTGTCCTTCGCGTGTGTGCACAATGTAAGACTGCATATGATATAAATAATTAAATAGTAAATTACAAAATGTAATCTAGTGATTCACAAACCTGTGCCTACATCCTCAGACCCTGCACATGCCTGATTTATAATTTACAGACAGACACCACATCCCCTTTTCTGCCTACACATCTCTTCATTTGCGTGAGCTAGATATGCATTAAAAATTCATTATGATAGAGATACAGACTGAGCAAATGATAAAGGCACCAGTAACCTTGGCATGCCTCACGTTATTACACCATTACACCATTCACTTCACTTGTACATATACAGACAGGCTTCAAATATTGAAAAAAAAAGATTTCATTTAAGCCACGTGCACAAGCAAGAAAAACGAAAACAAGCTTTTCTACACACACCCTGCTTGTTCTCTTTTAGTCTCTGGGTATCAGTGCCAACAACAATTTGTCAAGTGTCAGGTGCCGGCTAGATTTTAGCCTGCTACACTGAGGAACTTTGCCAATTCATGTCTGGTGCATTGCCATCAGGACTTAGCTGATCAACAGAGTAGAGATAAGATGAAAGGTAGAGGAGGCAGCGACACAGAGGTGTGAAAGTGACTCAGACTCTGTATGAGACATTTGTGTCTGTATGTCACGTTGGGTTAATGTATTTTGGTTTTACAGCATCTTTTATTGTATGTGTGAGTATCAGATTATATAGCTTTTATAGTTTTCTGTGCTTGTGAGAGAGCATGTTTCTGTGCTCACTGGCATAACTTGTGCATGGAGGCGAATATGCGATTGATACATAATAATTGAATCAAAGGCTGTCAATCTTCCCTCAGCTAAGTGACTGCTCCGTCATGCTGGTTGTTAATTCTGAATCTGAGACAGCCTTTATAGTCTATGCTTTTGTTTGGCTGAGACTCATGATGTTTAGAATATGAATAGGAGGTTTAGGTCAACCCTTTTCATTGTCAACAACAATACAACAGGCCTGTATTCTCTCAGACCTAAGGGGGGAGTTTGTAAGAAACCACAGGGATTTAAAAAGTAAAAAACATGAACAGACGATCCAAGTATGTGTGTACATGCATCAGGCACACACACACACACACACACACACAACACACACACTAATTGAGGCTTATGCTTTGGACACCTGTTCATTATTTATCTCAGTAGGGAACTTAGTTCCCTGCCACTTGCTATCTTGTTACACCCACTTACATACTGTGCATCATGGGTGTTTAGTTGTATTTATATTTGTTGTGTGGGTTGGTTTGTATACATACAGGCATGAAAACCTATATGTTTTCTCATGATCTATTGTGTATGCATTGTATTCCATGTTTACTCTGTAGATGCACCACAAGCTTTCTACTTCACATACGTGTACTATATAACAAGTCCTCCAACCTAAACAACCATATAAGTTGTTTGTCCCTACCCTTGGATACCAACCATAGAAGGGAACCAGGGGCAGGTGTAGTGGACCTTTATTGTCATGGAAATAATAACATGACCTGTAACACTGTATCAGAATACTGTATAAGAGTTAAATGCAGCAATGTTGTAGATTGTAATAAGCTGCTTACACAGGCAGCCTGTATTGTTGTTTATTCACTTATACTAGGGAGACTTGATTTATTTAATTCAATTTATTTAATCTATATTTTAAGTATGAAATATGGCATAGGCTGTACATGAATTACATCGTGTCACAGTCTTATTCAATGTTAAAATGCCATTTAAGACCTGCATTACATGAATTCAGTTAACCCTGCTACATGTGCAAACCACATTTTGCATAGTGTTGCAGGTTATACCTATTTGATGAATTTGCTGATCATCCAAAACTCAGTGAATTGCATGAACACACATACTGTTACCACACCACACCAGAATGGTGTTACCACAGCATATTTCACATGATTATGAATTATAATTTTGAAGAGTAGGGACTTGTAGGCTGAAATATCACCTCTTACCTCTTGTTTATCCAGAGACCGAAAACAGGAAAACTGCCATAACAGGCACACTGCCTGCTACCAAAAGATGATCTTGCCAATATATGCTCTATAAAATATGGTGGGCACTAACTGCTGCATCCATTGAGGTTCACACTTAGTGAAGTGACAGGGTAGCAGAGATAGAGAGCAGTAGAGGTAATAACGGAGCAGATGCAGTGAAGAAAAGAACAGTAAGCCAACCTCCATTGTATCACACCCACTTTGAAAACACTGCCAATATGACAGTGGAAGTATAGAAGAAGCATGTGCAAACTTATTAACAAACCTCACTTCATTTTCAATACATAAAACTTTTGTCATCTGTGCTGTCACTTCTCTATGGTGTATAGTAGTCCTCGAGTACAGTAGTGTCCTTGAGCAAAACAAATAGATCAGCCATGGAAATGATAGCTGCTACCATTGTTATGTCTCCAAGGCTTACAGAAAATCTTAGAGCTATACTAAACACTATAGCTTATTACCGTATCACAAATTTGATCATGGATGCAGAAGTGATGTAATTTCCTCTTGGTTCAAAGGGGTAAAAGGAGCGGACCAGGCCTCATAACCCTCCTCTGATCTGGGTCTAATTCTGAGATGTAATTTTGCACAGCGCAGGTATGATATTGTAAATGTTTCTGTCAGCATTGGAATTCCTATAATCTAATAACTGCAGTTAATATTTCTTGCCCTCTCAAACTTAAATTCAGTGCACCTCAATCTCAAAGATGCATTGAACATGATTATAGAGTGCACATGTAGGTTAGTGCAAGGTGTATGCAAGAAAGAGACTATGAGATGGAGAGAGAAAAAAGATAAACAACACAAAAAGCATGAATAAAAAAAGAGACTTCTACAGAGACAGATAAAGAGACAGTAGTTAAATTCATGAGTTTTTTTTTTTATGAGAACTAACCCTGATCTTCTCTGCCTTATAAAATTCTCCTCTTCTCCATCTCCTCCTCCTCTGTACAGGCATTAAGATACCTGTATTATACCCACTAAAGAGGATTTTGTTCAGGGATATTGGCTTATGTTTAATTGAAGATAGTGCAATTAAAGCTTCCTTGGAGCAGTGAGGCAAATTATCATGGATTTTTTCGAAGTGATGAAATATATGTTGTGATGAAAGTTAAGAATATGGGATACTAGGTAGAAAAAAAGAAATGGATTAATCTATATCATCAAAATGTGTGTGCATGTGTGTGCATTTGCCTCACCTCGGAGCAGCACAAGGCTGAACAATCAGATATTTGATCTGGGCTTAGAAAGAAGATTTAATCCCCGGAACGGTGAAAAGGTTTTCTCCCAAGTTGCATTTATGCAATTTTGCCTTCTAGTGCAATTCTATAGAAATGTATCACTGCAATTTCAACACCTGGGCCAGGATTAGTGTGTGTTTGTATCTATTTGTGAGCATTTTGTGCATTGTATGTGTGTGTGTTTGTGTGTTCCTGTGTGTGGGCTCTGGAAATCAGTCTGGTCTGGTTTGTGAGTGTGTGTAAAGCGGCAAATACCTCAAAGCAACTGTCAACCCAAAGTGTGACAGGGTGCTTAGAAAAGGATGGAAACATGAAATTCTATTTTCTTGTATAACTCCTCAAGGCAGATGGTACACACGCATGCATACACATACACGCACACGCATGCACACACAAACATGCACACACAAACATGCACACATACAAAGACTTTAAAATTAGTCACTTTTTTTTAGAGAGAGTGAGAGAATATGTGAAGTCATCCAAAGATTAAAATCTGAAAGTGTGAGAACAGTTCTACTTTCATGCAATTTCTGAAGTGTGCAAGGGTGGGACATAACGGAGAGTGACATGACATAAAGGCCTTGACATTCTGTAAAGGGACGGTATTACAGAATGGTGTAAAGAAAAATGAGACACAAAAGGGTGCAGAGAGAAAGAAAAAAGATCAAAGAAAAGAGTGTAGCTGATAGGACAAGCAGGAAAGCTTGTGTCTGCGATGTAACTTGAGTGGTAGTGTAAGAACAAATTTGCAAATCTTTTAAGACAGCAGTGTGTTGACTTAAAAATCCTATCAATTCCTTGGAACTACTGTGGTGGGCATAGTATGGTGATAACCAAGGGATTCAACTAAATAAAACTACAACTAGGATTTTGTCTTTATTTTTACTGCCACTACTGTTTTTTATTGCCTTTATAAAAAAACAAAAAAAGAAAAAAAAAACAACCCTTGTTTTCCCATATTAAAATGTCACTTGCATCCTTTGATACAATGAACTTTAATGAGCTTACTTTTACATGGTAAAAAAAAAAAAATCGGCACAGCTTCCCTTATTATATTGTTAGGACTGTCAGCGTGTCTGTCTCGATACAATGAGGCACAATGATCCTGTTTCAGTTACTTTCCTTTACTTCTTTATACTCTCTCTGTCAGCTGCCTTCTCTTCTTTCACTGCATTTAAAAACTGCTTGGTTAAAGTTAGGGACACAGTTCACAGACCTTGGGGCCATCTGTTCCCCCTCATTAAAGGGGTGTGTAAATATCTCTCTGGCCAAATATTGATATCAGTTCAGTGAGGGGTGCCATCTCGTTGCTTATCTGAGCCAAAACTCTGTGTGTGCATGCGCGTGTGTGTGTGTGTGTGTGTACTTTTCAATATCTTAGCGTTTAGCCATAAGACAGGCCCACAGGCCATGACAGTGCCGACTCATCTCATCTCCTCCGCTTCTACCCTCCTGAGTCTGCATTTTCATGATTTAAATGACTGTGTGTGCTTTTGTGTGTATGTGTGTGTAGGAGGGCGGGAGCGTGTGTACTTTTGTCTGCCTGTGTGACTGCCTGTTTATGTGTTTATGCATAAAACATGTTGAAGTGTCTGATTTTTAGCTCCAAAATGACTAGGTGGCCAGACTGCTATCAGATGTAGTCAGTCCCTGTCTGAGGTGGGTAAATAAGAGGAATTGAGGGAGCCAAGACTAAATTCTCTGGAGGCCTCACAGCACTGGCCTCAGCTTAAGCATCTCACCAGCCAGCATATCCACAGCATAATGAGTCTGGATCTCTCTGGAGTATTGGGATAAATCTAAACACTAAGTGTAACCTATCAGCATGTGTATTTTTGTCTGTGTGTGCGCTTCTGAATGAGGTTCCTCTCCCAAGAGCACTTGGGTAAATCTAAATGCAGCTCATTGGCATAAGAGGATTTGACTTTTTCGTTGTCGTGGTAATGAGCTGTGATAAACACCAGCGGATAAGTTACATGTTATACACACACTCACACACAAATGAAGGAAAAACACAGGATTTACAATGTCAGTGTTACCATGGAGATTTCCCATGAGCCTTGATAACTGTTGCAGCTTGTGCACAGCCTCGTTTTGTCCCTCTGCATAGAAGTTTTAAAACCTAATGGCACAAATTGTTGCTTGTAGTAAAAAAATTGCAACATTTCAATCCATTGTTTCACAGAGGAATTTCATGTAGCTGATGGGGGGGGGGTCATAATATAATGCCATGCAGAGGAAAGAGGCTTACTACTGAACAAAACTTTTGGAAAAGTGCTTCAGGCTTTAATTTAATCATATCACTAAATTATCTACACAGCTGAAGCAGGTTACGTTCTAAAGTACAGACCGACTCTATGCGTTCACTAAACCACTGACTTATAGGCTTCTCTCTGCTTTTGCCATGGCCTGGTACCAGGCAATGAAAGCCAATAGATTATCGATGTTCACATATTATGTTCAATATGTGCAAAGTCTATTCATAATTTTTCTCACACCGGAAAATGTGTTGTTAGAATGGAGCTCTCTGTGGTGTTGAATCTGGAGCTGGAACTTTCTGTAATTATAGATACAGTCATTACATTACCATGCACAAAATATCATGGTTTTTGCCTTTATTCCAAAAAAGACAATATTCCTACTAAACTATTTACATAACTAACTTACATAACTTTTTTCCATCCATCCAGACATGTGGGCTTTCCTTTTGAGCATGCATTTCTACCCCAGCCTTGCAAACTGATGTCTATAGTTTGTGTACAATGCACAGAGCTGGCCGTAAACTGGCAGGAGGCTGTATATTGTAAACTACTGTAAAAAGCCCAAATTGAAACACATGTTCCATAGGCACTGTATGCACATCCAAAGAATGCTCCTAAAACCCAGATTATATTGGCATAACATGTCTAAATATGGCAATGGGGCAAAATTCAGAATATCGAAACAGAATATGCTGTTTACATGACCTATATCAAATTCCGAATATTGTCGTATTTCAGGATAACAGTTGATTATTAGTGTGTGTGAAAATACTGATTGTTTGCACATTTCCTTGGATATATAAACAATATGTGCTTAATTTCAATCTAAATTGTCTGGTGTGAAACCACTTTTACTCTGAAAGTCTTTAGACCATCACTTTTGCACACAAAATGGAGAGCTAAAAACCTCAAAAAAAAAAAAAGTCATTTAGCTGAGATCAAAAAACCTTCATTTAGATGCACTGAAACCAAATTTCTGTTTGCAGTGATGAAAGTCTCAGCCACTGGAAAGTTTTCTTCTCATTTTTCACCTTTGCTTTTGGGCTCCCTGTAGCATCTTTTCACCAGGCCATAGAGTTTTTGATCACAGCTACAAGATCTCTCTACCACGTTGTACGCGTTCAAGATGAGAGAACTAATTTTGTCAGAGCAGCATCTTTTCTCCTATGAGTACTCAGCACTACTGACAGCATTCAAATGTCTGTAGTTATTCCCCATTTCATAATTCATCATTTATTTTGATTAATTTCAAGGAGAAAAACTAATTTTTGAGAAAGTTTTTTTGTCATCAATACAGCTGGTTAAAAAAAAAAGATATGTATAATCCCTGGATTTTCCAGTAAGGCCACATACGCAAGCCCTCCTTTGAAGAGGCTCAGTGCTGCAGCCATCTCCTCTCATCTATTAACCAGACAATCACCTCCACCTGTTCTCTCTGATGCTCTTTATGATCAGAAGGTGTCATACAAGGAGACAAGCATCATCATCACCTCCTGATCTCCTGAATCATTTACAGTGGCTCAGCTGCAATCAAATACATTACAGTCATCTTCAGTAACAGCCATGCTCATTTAGCAGTTTTATCACGGTCTGTGAATATACTATAAACATTTCATATACATATACGTTCAATATGCAACAATACCTGTGCATGAATTTCTATGAGTTTTTAATTGTGTGTGTGTGTGTGTGTGTCTTTGTGTGTGGGTATGTGCGTACGTGGGTATGTGTGATCATACAGCATATCAGTTTATGATGTAGAATAAGCCATGGGTGTCCCCTAGCACCAAAGTGTTAATAATGCAATAAGTAGCTTTATTTCTGTTATGTATTATTAAAAGCGATTATACACACACCACATCTACTGGGACAAATGAATAAGCACAGAATAAAAGTTGTGTGTGTGTGTGTGTGTGTGTGTGTGTGTGTGTGTGTGTGTGTCTGTGTGTGTGTTATGTACAGACTGTGTGTTTATATTTGAGCATCTGTGCAAAGGGAAATGCATTTGTTCAAAAACAGGTACCTTGATTTGTGTGGTGTTGTCCCTGTTTGTGTAGCCTACATATGATACACATATACCAACAATATGTGGATGTTTGTGTGTGTGTTGGGACGTTTTAATCATCTACATAATTTATGCAGAATGTGAGAGCTGTGGGTTGAAGATCAAAGATTTCAGATAAGAGGAGTAGTTGATATTGACTTCACAAGTTCCACTGGGATATGAAACATGAAACTACAATACAAAAGAACAAACAAACATTTTATAATATTTGATAGGAGTCAGGAGTATAATAAAAGCTTTCTGGTAATATGGTAATATGATATGGGACATGATGCACATTTTTGATTATCCAGTACTGTGTGTACATGTAAAACAGTGAGGCTTACCACTATATAGTGTGGTCTTGCTAAATCTTCACAAACCTGTTTAACATTTTCCTTTACTCAATGTGGTATTGCAAGGCCATGTCAGACTTAATATAAAGTATAAACTGCACCTTGCACATCGACATTAACACACTCTACAGCTGAACGGATGACAAACTGCTGGGGCTGCATTCTCTTTGTGTAGTTGATTATGCTGAGGTTGAAGATTTTAACTAATAGTGACTGCTGATTAAAGTATTAAACATTCAATCAGTAATATTTTGTGTAATGCATAATACCCAAAAAGCAAATTCTATCACCTGCATTGCTGGCAACAGTTTCCAATTTTCATCTCAGGGAACGAAGCTGTTATCTGAACAGCTGCACATTTTGACTTACTTGTGAGGTTCCAGCCATCAAAGACAGACGTGATGGAAATAAAAAAGTAAATATGACATGTCTGTGTCATTGAATTCATCCAAATATTACAAGGAAAACTGAAATTATTCACTGACAGTCAAAAAAAAAATCCCACCTTCAGTAAAACTGACAGAAATTTACTATAATGTATACCACCATCTATATCCCGTAGGAACGGCTCTTATAGCATAGAAAATTACCTTTCTATTAATTTTATTATAATTACTCTTGGATCACTCCATATTCTTGGAAATCGTTGAATATAAAAATCTTTTAAATATTGTTTACAATGTTTTCACACCACAAGCACATTATAATGAACTACTAAAAACAAAATATCTTTTCAGAAATGTAAAATATCTTAATGGTCATTTTAGCAAAGCTCAGACATACCACACAAGATTCCACCACTCCTAATGATGTTTCTTATCTTATTATGTGTGTGTGTATGTGTGTGTATGTGGTAATGATGTGTCTTTATCTCCTCTCTCCACAGCCCATTAATCCTGAGTGTGGGACAAGCAGTCATTGCATATTTAACCCAGGTCACTTACTGTGGGCAGCAGATAGTCGCTGTCAGTAACGGTATATGTGTGTGAGTGAGTGTGTGCACATTCGTATGTCAGAGACAGCATCCATGCACACACTTTTAATTCTCTGTGTGTGCACATTAATAGGACTGCAGAAATTCACCCAACACATACAGTATTTATGTGTTTAACTCTCAACAACTCTGAACAACTGTTTTTTGCATAATTCTTGTGTGTGTGGATATGATATGTAAAACCTGACCTTAAGATAAAACCCTCAGCTCAAGCATTCCTAATATTATCCCCCAGCCCCCCGCAGTAGCTGCTAGATAAATTTCAGCCTCGGAGAACAGGTGAGGCTCAAGTAGGTGAATTATGCATTTGGGACTTCACCAACCCTCTCACTACCCTCCATCTTTTTACTATAAGTTGGTCGGCTAAGAATTAGAATAACTCCTTACACTATATTTTTTCTTTAATCCAAGTGCCACTTATGCTGTCACGACATCTGCTGTATTTTTTGTGTGGAGTGCAAATCGGCAGTTCCCATCAAGGCTTACTCCAGGCATGTAGAATTCCTATGGATTTCCTGACATTTTCCCCGTCATCTTGTCAGCTTTCCCATGCTATTTGTTCCAGACGACTGGATTTAGCCGATCTGGGATTAAACGCCGGATTTCTGTGGTAAAGTGACGGGAATTAGAATTCAAGGGGCTGAGTTTTTTTTTTTTTTTTTTGCAGATGAGTTACCCTGCAACCTGAAACCTTAAGAATTTATTTAGAATGTATCTGACTTTCATTTATCACTCCACGTTTTTTTTCACCCTACCTCTCAGACCTGCCACATGCATGTTTTTCAACATAACTCTGTCTATGTGTGTGCTTGTGAATATGAAACTGTTTGTGTGAGTACAGCTCAAGGGCTAGGGGATGGTCTAATATGCTTAGCTATCAAGGGAAATAAAGAGTCAATTCTTGAGGTCAGAATAATTGCCTGAAAACTGACTCTTACGTCTGACTTTATTTATTGATGCCATCAATGAACACGCAAAAAACATAGATACATAAGAAGGTAATCACATATAACCAAGACACAATATATATGTATTGATATAGACAGAGTAGTCTTTCTGTATTCAGTATGCTGGCTATATCCGAGTGTGTACTTCTAAATCTCCACTGGTAGTGTTTATGTCCCACTGGCATGGCATTAGCCTACACACCCCCTAATGAACACACTCATAGACAAACACAAAAAAAGTCTTCTTCCTGTCCCCAAACAGGCTCAAAGTCAGTGAGTCATCACTGCATTTAGGGGTACCTAAGGCAAGCCTGGGGTTAGCGTACAGCTAGCTGAGCCATGAAGGGAAAATAAAAGCAGCATGATTTTTGCTCTCCTTTTTGATGCCTGTGTTATAAATGAAGGCAGTGACCCTGCATCTGTCAGATCACATTTAGAGCAGCAAGGTAGAAAGACAGCTCAGGGAACACGAGGCCTCCGGACAGACCGGAATCAATTGATAACCACACCCTATGGCTTGTTTGTGTTGGTATGCAGGGGACTCAATGCATGTTTGAGTGTTTGTGCAAGGTCTCATCCATGCAGTACATTATATGTGCATATTTTTGGCCATACCAGCAGCTCTAGGGTTCGCAAGATTGGTTGGTCGGTCAGCCCACCACTTTTGTTCAGACTGAAATATAGCTACAACTATTGCATGGACTGCCATGAAATTTGGCACAGACATTCATGGTGCACAGATGATGAATCCTAATGACTGTGACGATATCCCTGTTTATTCCTCCAGTCCTACCAGGTTGATATTTGTGGTTCTAAGTGAAATGACTCAATAAGTATTGTTGATGGTCATGACATTTGATCTACACTATTATGTTTCCCTCAGGATGAATTAATAGTTTACAACATTTTCTGCTAGGGACCGTGTACAAAAAACATTAGTCTCATTTAATAGAAAATATGTATTTTATCAAATTTAGCTGCTAGCTAATTTTGGTTAGGCTGAGGTATAAATGCTGTCAATTCTCACAAGATTAGTAATCCAGAGTGTATATGTGGCTGTGTGTGCATGCATGTGTGAACATACTTCTGTTTTCAGGTCAGTGTCTTATCCCCCAAGGAGAGCTGGAGCCAATATCAGGCCGGCCACTTCACTGGGAGTGTCACTGACAATCTGCTTCTCCAGCGAACCTCACAGCCAGGAGACAGGAGAGAGGAGATTTACTGTACCGGAGAGAGAGGCAGGGGGATGGGGGCAAGAGTGGGAAGGAAGAAGTTAGAAATTAGAGAGGGAAGAGAAAGAAAAGGGACAGGAGAGGTGGAGGAATAATGTGAGCTTGAAGGCAGGAGAGAGCATTATAATGAGGCTCTGACCCCTTTTTATATATGAATATACCATGTATATGTAGTTATGTAATGTGTATTTCCCAGAGTTTTCTGTGCATATTTAAGTTCAAGCACGGATTCACATTAACACACATCCAGAGTAATGATGACCTGTTCCTTATCTCTGTTTTGTCTGTCAACATGTTCATTGATCTCATCACAGTGTAATGAAATCTGGGAGGTTTGGTCTGTGTGTTTCTTTATACCGTGTATTTGTTTGTGCATGTGTATGGGTGTATATTTCTGAGCTTGATTGTGTATGAGCCTGTGTACAGTGTACGTATGAAAGAAAGTTTTTGTTGTGAATGTGTATACGTTCCTATGTGTTTCTGTTTGACTGACATCTTAAATGAGAACAAAACAGGGGTTATAGACAGTTAAGTCCAGTCTCTCATAACAAACCCTCAAGAATCACAAACTGAGAATATTAATAGTTACATTAATAACTAGGTTTGATATATGTATAAGTCACATTTTCTTTTGACTTTCTCTTGAAACAATGTCTGATAAATTTTATTTTCCTCACTCATCAACAGTTATGCTCATCCTGTAATAGGAAAAAGAAAAGGTAAGGGGTATGCATGTCCATATAATACACTTGTGCAATTATTTACCAAACTTACAAGTTACTTGCCGAATGCCACTTTCTTAAACTGATCAAAGAGATTCCCCTCAGGCTATTTAAATTTCAGGATTAACTCTTAATTTAACAAGCTGTTAAGCACCTTGATCTTTAATATCTGCCTGGGAAACCAAATTCTGTTTAATTAGGATTTTTTTTCTTTGCAGTGATGTGCACCCGTGGCAAAATTCAATCCAAATATTTGCTGAGCAAGCATAAACTTAATATACAAAAAAATATATATATTGTGTGACCATAGGGCTTTGGATAAAACAATCTTTTGTGATGAATGGTTCCAAAAGTTGCCTTTCACTTGAGTATGTCATTCTATGTAAACCAGAAAGTTGAAAATGTGGTTTGTTTACCTTTTGAATACTTCTTTCGGCAGAGGCCGTTGTCCAAGCCTTTTCAGCGGGAATTGTATCACGTATCAGTAACTGGGTGTATTGCTGTTCACCTCCTTCCCTGCGTTTGAAGTGAATAAACTATGAAGGATGACTCATTTGAAGTTAATGCTGTTTTGAATGTACCCCATTTGATTCTAATGTGTTTCAAAGCATGTGTCCTTTGAAGTCGATACTTGTCCCTCTCCGAGGCCACACTTCTCAGAGGCAGTCCTCTCTAAAGTCAATGCGTGTCCCATTTGGAAGTCAATGCTTGTTAAAGCATGGATAGTAAAGGACCACTGAATGCATGGCTGAATAATAGTCTTTTGGTTGGTTGGTTGCTTCCTAAAGACTGGTTACTGACTGTCCTTTTAGCTTTGTTCAGGTGAGAGTCATTTTCTTTTCTCAATATCTAAGCCTTGTTATTGAGTTCACAGTTAGGCTAAGTTGATTTTTGTGTGCATGCGTGTGTATGTACATTTGTATATTGATCATCTTGAACCACATGAAATGTGATTCCCTTATAAAAAGGTATTTGCAGGTAGCTTTAGTGCTGTCAACCTTGGCTTGGATTACTTTGGATTACAGTATCTAACCTACATTATACAATGTATGTTGTATTTTGATGAAAAAAATAATCAGGGTACCATTTAGAAAAGATATTAGGCAAAACAGTAAATAATACTGGTCATTTAAATCTCCACACAACTGTATTTGCTTCATGAGTGGACATACAGTATATAGCAAACACAGCACAGGTTCAATGATGATCCAATCCACACAGGTGTAACTCCGTAATCTAATGAACATTATATATATATATATATATATATATATATATATATATATATATATATATATATATAGGCTTCTTTTGTTAAATAACTTGACGATATCATGTTTGTATTTGTTTCATGGACACTTACGTTTGTGTATGCAATCCTTTTCGAGTTTTTTTTTTAAATCAGATTTATTCAATTCAATTCAATTCAATACTTTCTCATTTCAATTCATTTCAATTCTACCTGCTGTAACCTTTTTTTTTACATCATTTCTATTAAGAGTCAACAAATCATGTACCTGTAATATTTCTGTGTTTTTTTCTAAAAGGTCCCGTGTTGGCATTTAGTACTTTTTCTCTCTACAATGAGTGGATGGCGAGTCTTGCTTTTGCAGGCCCTATGATGAAATATGTAAGAAACCCTTGTTGTATTCTGTTCTTTAGTTAGGAATGTTGTATAGTTAGTGTGTAAAACAACTCTCTGTAGCCTTTTAAGTACAGTTTAGTGTTCTGTAGCACTGCAGGCTCTCCAGATGTTAATTGTGTTGGGGTGAAACAACACAAGCCAGTTGCAAGACTTTTATACGGTTATTTTTACGTGTGATTTTCTCCGTTTTGTTGTCAATGTACGGGTTTTGATGTATGCGTTAATATTTGATGTGCATGTGTGTGTATTTTTGTTGGCACAAATGCGTGCACACACGTGTATGTGTGTACATGGTTTCACATGACACTAAGCACTCCAGTCTTGCCCTTTCAGGAGGGAGATAAAATATAATTTCTTTAGAGTCGCTCTCTTCTTTCCATACAGGTACACTCCGCTCATTATGCGTTATATTAGCCATATACTCGCAGCCATGCATGCAAAGAAATCAGATAAGCTCAGGGGATGCATCAGCCTAGTTCTGATATTAAGTAGAATGTTTTCTCCATCGAGACTTTTTGATGAATGAACTTGGTTAATTGATGGTTTCTTAATGAAACCCTCAATTCATTTACACACAGCTGTAACATTGATCAGAGCAGGAAGCAGAGCAAACAATTAAAGGTTAAAAAAAAAAAAAGGAGAGGCAGACAACAACAAAAGAAAAAAAATAGATGTGAAGAGGAAAAATAAAGCTGATGAAAAAGCATTGCTTGGGAGAATAAATCCTATGTAGTTTTGGATGTTATTTTTCTCTCTCTCACTTCCTGACTCAGACACCTTCTGTCACACCCCTACACAGAGACACAAACTCTTTTTGCCCTTTGATTAAACACACTGGGACCTGAATTTCTCTTCTGACATATAGGTATTGCTAGGATAGGGTGGTTAAATGAGAGCAGAGAGAAAGGGAGGGAAGGAAACAGCTAGACAGACAAAGAGAGCCAGACAGACAGATACACAGAGTAAACTAGAGAAAGAGGTACTGTAACAAATTATATAGCAGAAATGTATGCCCTATCTTTCCATATCTTCACCAAAAATTCTTTGGAAGGAAAGGCAGAGAAGAGAAAATAAAACATGTTTTCCCAAGGCAATTTTCGCAGATGCTTCAGAACAAACATTATTTTCTAAGCAAGAACTAATGAATTAGAAGAAAACAAAAAAGACAACAGGAGCATCCTTCCTGTAAACAATCATCTGATTCTGTTTCCCAGCAGAGCAGAGCCTTGCACCTCCCTTGTCCTCGCTTTGACGGTGGCCATTTGAAAAGAAACAAATCTATTTTGCTTTTTGTGCATTCCTTTGTTCCTTTGAGATGAGCTGGATTCCTGTGTGTTTTGGACTATTGTTCTCTCTGCCCCCCGAAACACCCCCTTTCCTGTCTGGTCTCACTTTTCTTCATGGCTCTTTTTTTTTGTCTTTCTCCCACAACCTTCACTAAACACAAAAATCTGAACATCAAACAAAACAGCAGTTCTGCAACTGCTTCTCTTAATTTTCATATACAACAAAAATTGGCAGATTACATGAAAACTGTTTTACAATTGCAAATGAAAAGTTACTCATTAAATGAAGTAACTACAGTAAATCATGCTAATTACCAGCAACAAAAAGTAACTTGCTACATTATTTTACTCTACCTTACTCAGCCCAGCTCTGTCATGGGTGCCATCAGACAACTCCAAAGCCACCATGGATTACATCCTTATCTTTATTATTTATTTACCACATAGAGATACAAAACAAGTCTGTCCATATTAACAAAAAAAAAAAAAAAAGAATCCCCTAATTTGGTGCTAGCTGGCCTGGTGACTCCATGCGGCAACACACAAGAGGCGTTGTCTTCACTGTGAAAATATACAGTTACCACAACCTTCAAACTCACAACAAAACCTAAGGAACTCCTAAATATAGGTTAATGACTAGCTAGCCAGCTAGGAAAGCATAATGCTTAATTAGTAGAAGGTGTGTTTTCCCTCTTAGTACAGGTTTGCTGCCTCCTCCTACCTCCATCCCATGGGCAAAAACCTTTGTATTTACAGCTGTTCAAAATGTCAATATTTAAAGGTAGGTCAGAAAGCCTGTCTTCATAAAAAGGCACAAGATGCGTACGATACTGCACTAAGTAATCTGGTACTGCCCAACACAGGATGTTTGTAGAACAGACGGAGAGAGAAACATTTCGACAGTGGTTTCAGAGTTGACTGGGACATTACATTATCTCTGTGTGGTTCACTTTTACACTTTTACTTATCAATTAAGTGTAAAATATACTTGTGAAAGTCATTTAATGCACGTTAATGTACAATAAAGAAATATATAGACAGGGAGTTAAGAAAATTGATCTCCTCCTGCTTGTTTTAAATACCATAGGAATAGTATTCTATAGTCATGAACATAAACATGCATTTAGATTTAACACACACACAAACTGCAGCAAACCACCTTATAAATACTGGTTTTGGAAAGTGCCACAGAGGTATCAGAGCAGTGTTGTTGATGAGTGTTGGTCATACAGGATCTGTCTGTCTATATTTCAATATTTTCATATACTTTCATTATTTCTCCTCTCAGTTTCCGAGAGTTATACCAATCCCATTCTGAAATTCTGACACTGTCTGGCCAACGACTGTTACCTAGCAGAGAGACCAGTAAATATGAATGGATGAAGTGCTTGCTGATTTTATCAATAGCTGTAATTATAGGTTAGAGTCTTGAGCCATGATAAGGGGAAATTATTCTTCTGGACTACACTGACATTTGCACATCTCCCCAGCCTGTTACTGAGCCTTACACATCAAGAAATGACTCTACAGCAACTTTCATTTTGGCAGGTTTTGTAATTTGAGGTATCTAATGCTAACATCTACAATGAAAGATCAATAAGAAATAGCAGTTAAATGACTTTCTGACCTGGGAGTAGGTTATGGGGTTTTTGACATTTGACTTAGACACCTGATTATTTTCCTATAAAGTCAATGTAATGGCACGTAAATCGATCACACACTATATTCATTAGTATGCTGGTATACTTCTATCCACCAAAGCATCAATAGTAAGCTGTAATCTAATTTGCAATCTGACAGAACAATCATTACCTATACTGCAAACAGGAACAGTATATGTACAATAAGATAACAAACACATCTCTCTTAAATTGTTGTCTAGTCTCAGTCTTGAGCTTAAGAGTTAGTCAGGAGGGGAGCAAACCTAGTGACATGATTTCTCTGACAGTACAAGCATACATGCCTCTACAGGGTTGTGCTTGTTGACTTCACAGGATGTAGGATAGAATATATATATATATATATATATATATATATATATATATATATATATATGTACACACATAAACAGGTAAATGATTTTAATGATATGGCTGAGTGGTGTAGAAATCAATCAATGCTAAAAGTGGAGTTACCGCGGAGCTGCTGAAGCTGAACAGTTTGTATTCATATCCTCACTCCACCAGATTGAGATTGCAATAGCATGACAGTGACGAATAACGTGACTAGTCTCACAAACTACCTGACAAATTTCCATTATTTGTGGCGGCTTCAGAGACACTCATTCACCATTCCTCATTAGTGCATTAGTGTGGGATACATTGTTTCCGTAGCAGACTCATTGGGAGCATATTAGGGCAGAACACATTTATGAGCACACATTTTTGTCTTTTTCTCTCCCTCAAGAGCTGGGTTAAGCATGCCAGGTGGACAGGTTGGTTTAAGGAAGACATCGTCTCCAGCTCCTGTGCTGTTATTCTGGATCTGACTGTGGTTGATACTTTAGGGCTAAAATAAAATTTGCACTTGAAGTCTTCATTAATGCATATGTGTGTGCAGACCTGTTAATTCATATACAGTATCTTAAAGTGAAGTTAGCATTTTAGTCAGTATGAGTGGCGCATGCCTTTTCCAAATTGACTTGAGACTCACAAACTCACTCAATTTATTGATATCAATTGATGTCAAAGTAGTACTTCAGCGGAACTGCCGGCAGCTGATGTTGAAGATGAACTTCCGTCTGCTACTCCGTGTTCACTGGAGTGCTGTTATCAACAACTAGAACTGTTTGGAATAAAAGGTTCCCATGGGCTGTTAAATCAAGAGCACCCAGCTGTCTGAGGACCTTAAGTAACACTAAAATGATGTATGCGCTTGGGTTTTCCATGTGACATCTTAAGTTCTACTTTTTCAAGTGAATATACCTTGTCAAAAAACTTACGAAACGAAATAAACAAAATCCAGATGCACGTAGAATATATTATATATTCTCTATGGTTTTTAATTACCTTAAGCAAAGAGAGGCCATTTCTTAGAATAAACTTTTCTTTTGAATTATTTGGAAGCTCATGTTTTTCAATCTGTTGAACATATCTTAACAATGTCCGCATGTTCATAATATTCTGAATCAAGGCTGATTCAGGCATGGGTGCATTTTTGATATACAGTACAAAACCTGACCCATTTTGATCCAAATTCATCAGTGTCTTATGCATATACCGCCATCTATGGTTGTATGGGAAATTCAGTTTAATATAAAAAAAAAAAAAAACCTTGTGAGGTTATGCCTCTTTAACAAATAAGAAATCTGAACTATTTGAATCCAGTCTGACGGGAGAAAATAAGAAAAATCAAGTGAAACTTTTCTCTCTCTCTCACTTTCTCTCCGTGTCTGTGTTTTTCTCCTTGACTCCCTCTTTCTCTAGTAGAAGTTTAGGAACTTGCAACATATCGTGTATACTGAGTGTGTATATGTGTGTGTGTGTGTGTGTGTGTGTGTGTGTGTGTGTATATGTGTCTGTGTCTGTGTCTGTGTGTGTTCTGGCTGGTAGACCATTTGACAGAGGTTGTGTGTAATCCCTATTGTTGCTGAAATGCCACCGCTGTTATTAGGGAAGATTTATGTGCTGTGCCCAGGGATGGAGTCAGAATGCCAGCTTGTTTGTGAGTTTATGTGTGTGTGTACTTGTGCGTGCATTATTAATGCATTGCACTGGGGTATAGAGTCACAATGCCAGAATGCATCCATGTTTATGAGTCACTGTCAGATGTTGAAAATATTTTTTATACAAATAATGGATTTCTTTTTTAATAATGGGTTCAAAAGGTATGTATACAAAGACGCCACTCAAACCAGACAGCTCAAGTTCATCCAACACTCAAAAAATACTTCACATGAGTAAGGATCAATTACTGACTTGCCACGTATGGTATGACGTATGATGACATACTGTATGAACTCCCCCTAACTACAGTTCCTGGCTTCTGTCTGTTCATACTTTTCTGCTGCTGAGATCTCTCACATTAGTGGCTCCTTGTTGGCACATCAATCCTTCTGCCAGTCAAAGAACTTTTTAATGATTGCTTCCATATTTTTTTTTTTTTTTTTAGTAAAAGTCCACAAACAATAGATAATAATATAAATGCCTAGAGAGTGCGTTGGGATTTGACTTTTGTACTAGCAATAAGGCTGTAGGCTATAATTTATTTATTGTCAATATGTGATGGAGGGGCGGTGACTGGCTGCACTAAATAAATGTTTTACTCCTCGTAAAGCACCATTTATTTACATGATGTTTGTGCTCTGTTTGTCTAAACTAATTTTATAATATTGTATATTTCTTGGACATTTTTTTTTTAAATAACACAGTTTCATATAGAATTTTGGTTTGAATGCAAACTTGTGGAGTGCATGGTCTTTGAATTTAGATTTTCTTTTCCTTACACAGTAATATATCACACACGCACACACACACACACACACACACACACACACACACACACACACACGCACATGCACACGCACACAAAAAAGAAAATAGAAACAAACAGAAACCCACCCTGTGATTTACACACAGCTGATGAATGGTCATAACTGAAATCAGTCTGTGTATGTGTTTGCATGTGTGCGTTTTTCTATGATAAATCATTTCCACCTTCCTCTGATGTGGTTCAGTGTGGTTCTAGTCAACATAATGTGTGTTGCCATTTACCAATCTGTCATCACACCATGAGGCTCATATACGCAAATAAGCGCAATTATAGGTGCTAGTAGCATAAGAACAAAAGGACACACACGCTTACTTTTAATTGTGTGTCAAACATGGCTTGGGAAACTGTTGGCAGGATTGATGGCACCAAAGATACACCAAGAAGGGTCACTCTGTCCTCTCCACTAAGTCTTTTGATATTCATGAGAGCCCTTATTTGAACCACGTATGTCATTTGTCATTCATCGAATTTGTTCCTTCTGGCCCCATGTGTGTGTGAGTATGTCTGAGTGTGTCTGCCCTTGTATGGTAATGTGCATCTGAATCACGCGTTCATATGTTTGTGTGTGTGTGTGAGTGTTCAAGTGGCTGTCAGGTCATATATGCAGTTCACTGAAGGATGGCACTAATGAGTAAGCAGCACCAATGTCATCTTGAAACCTTCAAGAGGGGAGAAGATGAGAGAATAGCAAGATGAGAAAAAAGGAGGCAAAAGGAAATAAGAGGGGCTGACAGGAGAGGAGAGGAAGGGAGGATGATAAGAGAAGAAGAGACTGGAGGGAGACAAAAGCACAGCCAGGGGTAAGGAGGCGACAGTGATTTCTACAAACTGATGGCTGGAAGAAACGCTCATTTAGATACACTCCGGTCTGCTTGTCAAGCAACTCTTTTCTTTTTTGTCTTTTTGGCCTTTTGCCTTTATGTTTTGAATCTCATTTTGACCTCTTGTGTTTGTGTCCAATCTCTGCCTTTTCCCCTCCCTCCATCCCTCTCTCCCTCCCTCTCTCTCTCTCTCTCTCTCTCCACCTCTCAGGCAAGCTTTTCTTCTCCTAGGCAGCTATGTCACATTTGTTATCCTTACAGTTCTGGAATCCTTTGCTCTTCCTGCTCTCCGTTGCCCGTTTTCTTTTATCATCCCTCCCCCTCCTCATGCTTTTTCTCAACATCATCTCAGCTGTGCAGCATTGATAGAGCTGTCTGCTGCATCAAGGTTTCAGCTGGTTGAGCAGCTTCAGACTTGTCAACAGAACAAATAGGTCTTCATTTGACGAAATAATCCTTCAGCTGACCCCTGGATTTTACCACAGCTGTGTTTTAATACCCATACCAGACTTTTTCTTCCGCTCTTGAAGTGGTAAAATTCAGAAATTCTTTAAGATCAGGATTTTTTTTTTTTTTTTTAAGTAATATGACTATTACTTTAGAAACCTTGCAGCTACAAAGTATACCATTGAAGAAAATCATTTTTTATATGTCTTTATAGAATTTTCTGGACAAATGAAAATTGACTGATAGCTTTAAAATTCATATCTTTCCAAATACTTATCAGAGGGACTTTAAGTTAATTTCAAATTCTTTTTCTTATGCTTAGCATTTATGCACATATATGTTTAACCATTTGGTTAATTAGGAACAACAATCATAAGCAGGGGCTTAATGGTGAATACAATTTCACCACATTGTTTGCACTTTCTCAGTGTGTCTTGCATGGGTTTCCTGCAGTTGTTCTGGCCTTCTCCCACGATTCAAAGACATGCAAGTTAGTCGAACTGGATACTTGCTCAAAGGCGTGAACGTGAAAGTCAGTAGTTATCTGTCTGTGTCTTTTTGGCTTGTGTGTTTGCCTTGTGATAGATTGGTGACCTACCCATGGTCAGCCATGCCTTATGTCCAGTGACCCTGCACAATAAACGTGGGTATACTATAGATACAGGACGTCAAGCGATCAGCTGCAAATGACAAGATTCTCTTCTAGCCTACTGATAAGAAATGTCTGTCAAATTTCTCAGTACTTCTGAAAAAAAAAATCTTAGCTATTAATCTTACTCACTATTATTCACATTGGTATTTCATATTATGTTTTCTTTAGCTCATTTTTAAAATATTTTCTCCTTCTTTTGCCCTGTTGGAAAAGTTTTAAAGCCCCAGCATGTCATTGTTAGCTATAACCCCAACTTGAGCCACACCTGTAAATCCAATACATGTTTTCCCACCTTTTCTCATATGAATACTTGGTCAGAGCCCCTTTAATTTCATTTTTCAACATGCACCACAGTTCAACAGGAGAGCTGTGAGCTGAAAATTGCATTTTGTGTCAAAGTAATCTGTGACAGCAAATGTTGTTTTTTTTTTTTACAAAATGTAACTGCAAAAAGATTTCTATTTTTAAAATTAAAATAGTGAGGATATGTTGTTATTTTACATATTCAGCTCATTGAAAATAGGCTGAATGTATCAGTTAAATGTTTACAGAAAAAAATATTTAGTTTCTAATCTAGTTATCTAATTATTTAATCTATCTAATCCTTGTCTATTTGTAGTGACTTTAGCATTATTTTACTGTCTTATGGTTATGTATACCAAGTGCCCATATGTGACAACTCGGGGGTGAGGGTTTGTTGGAAATTCTCATGCATTTGACAAAGACCTTGAACCCCTTTGCATGCCAGCATGTGTGATGCAACATATTGTTCAATCAAAAGCAAGAGATCGTTTTCGAGACAATTGGGTTGTCTTAAAAAAATAAGCAATTTTTTAAAAAATTCTTTCTTAAATTCTTTTTTTATTCAAATATCAGGTGATCCATATAAAGATACTCTATACTTGGGTGGCCGAACAAATATAGTACATATAGATTTACAAATATAAAGAGTAGTATTTCCACACACTACTGATACAAATACATGACAGTTTAGCATTAGGTGAAAGACATATAAGACTCATTTACACAAAATCAAAAACAAAACAAAACACGGCTGGTTTTTTACACCACTCTATATATGAACAAATAAGTGAGAAAAGAAGATATTGTATTTGACCTGTAAACCGTCATTCTACACATCTGAAACAAAGGAATCAGTGAGGCTCAAATGGACAGGGTCATCCCTTTTATCTTCTCTTTGATATCCCCCTCTCTCCCTAACTTTAATCTAATACTTTATTTTATCTTTGCCACGGTATATTTGTATGTATTTGTGTTTGTTCTAGGTCTTTGCACAGAATTTGCATAGAAAAGGAAGATTTGTCAGTTAAGTCTCCAAAGGGCTTTGCACACAGATCCATACACACATACAAAGAGAGAGGATCTCACAGTATTTACTCACAGTTACAGTGTGTAAATAGAGTGAACTGGGGTGTCTGTGTCAATAAGTTCTATAAGACCTTGTGTCTCATCCATCATTTGAAGTCCAAAATCCACAGCAGCCCCGGCTTTTAACAACGAAAGGTCATTCTAGATTTCAGATATGAGAACAGAATAACAGATGAGATAAAGTACGCACACACTTTCCTGCATGTACTCAAATGCAAATACTGTATACAGACAAACAACTAAGCCAACACGTACAAACAAATTCACATGCTTGGCGTCAGATCAGCGAGACATGCTTACCAGTTTGCATTTCTAGGCTCTGAAATCGGCGTCCACTTTCATGGCTGAATGTCAGCTCTGTCACACTGACAAAAATGCAGCTTAGCGTTCTCTTAGAGGTAAGACAGCCATTAGATCTCGAGGTAAGTGTGGCTTTCACAACAATAGAAGACAGTGACAATTCTCACAGTGTAACGGTATAGCCTGGAGCTGAACCACTTTCAACATCAAGAGCTGCACGTTCCACACTGTTGCACACTTCAAGCTTGTGAGAGATGATGTATAAGCCTGGAACCATAGATCCCTGTGTCAACGCTTCAACTTGTGAGTCTGCTCGGTTTTAGGACTTGGCCAATTATCAAATAATTATTATTTTTGCTGACGAATGGATGACATTGATTTATCTTTTTTTAGTGCACGGCAAAAGCGTAATACATATATACTGATCTCACAATTTAAATTAAAAACTGCGCTTAACTGGCTTTTTTCTTACTCTCATATCAGTTATGTGAAAGTGTTAGGTTGAAAATGGTAACAGCTTTGCCATTCCTAAGGGTTCATGAAGTAGTGGTAAACTTCATCTTACTTTGGCTAAACTTTTTCCAACTTCGACCTGAGCAGAAGTAAAATTAGCCAGAATAAAAAGACATTGGTGTTAGTGTTTGGAGCTGGAGCCTAAAATGGAAATAAAGTCAAAGCCACAGTTGAACTTTTAAATATCAGTTAAGATTGATAATGTTATGCTAACTCTCACATGTCATGATGACCCAAAGCATTATTTTCCTTTAAAGTGACATTCGGTGTTAAAGACAGGGCTAGATCTGAACTCATTTTATTTAACTGAAGCTGGCCACTGTCTGTGTCAGTGGCTGAAATGACAAATGACAGCAGCTTTCCACAACTGCAGCCTGTGGATATTAGTTCAAGTCAGTTTTCTACAAACTACAAAAGAAAACGCTCAGATGTTGCTGAGCTTTGGAAGCCAATCTTCGGAAGCTGCATGTGACAGAGTCATTTAAATTAGTCTCAGTGAGAAATGCATGTTATATGATAGATAAAAACCAGACTTACAACTGTTGATGAAAACCAGTTGCTCAGTTTATACGCATTGCAGAGGATGTCCAACCTGGATGTCTTGCTGTGGCTTACTTGTTTGGACACAATTCAAATTTTGCCTGATCTTACTTCTCCCAACAGCAGAAAAAGTTTGCCACCTAGCAGTAACTCATACAGCTTTAAATTAAAATAGATCTAAAATCCAAACCTAAATCTAAATGACATATACAGTATCTTTACTATTACTACTTACTATTAAATCTTTTTGGGGATATATGCCTTCCCCATTTTGAAATCATCTACCAATGCACTGAAAAGCCAGACATTAGTTTCTCACAAGTGCTTGAATGCAGCATACATTTGTAAATTGGGGCCCATAAAAAGTCTCAGCACTGAACTCCATACACAAATACAACCTCATCCACATTTTGTCAGGCGATCTGCGCACATGCATTTAAAAATCTGTAGATGAAAGCAAGAGGACTTATAAGATATTTTTAGATATCTATATGCACAGGAACCTTTTCATAAGCAAATTTCATCAGAATTAAGAACTTCACATAGAATATACGTATGTTAAACAGTGATATTCATTCAAGTTGCAAGATATTTATTGTAAAATTGTTTTCATCCCTCATCATTCAAATTGTTTTCTATTTGTGAATTGGAGAATGTATCTGTGAACACTATATATTACCCGCTAATAATCATACTCCTTTAAATCTTGTCTTCATTTGTAGATCATTGACACAATATTGTCACCATTATTGATACTTATTTCCCTCCACAGGCGACTGAGTTGTTTTGAGGTTAAAAAGGACCAGCAGAGTAGTGACTCTTTCTCAGTAACATAATCTATCTGGCCATCTATGCAGTTTTCTAGTTAGCAATCAAGTATCCTCACTGACAGCTTACGTTAGCTTGGACAGCTGTGAGGTAGCCAAACAAATATAATTGATGAATTAAACTCACTTAAAACAAATAAATAAATAAATAAAGGAAATTGCACATAGTAGCAGAGTTACTAATATGATTTCAATCATGGAGTTATCAAGGCAAGGTGTTTTTAAATGGTAAAAGCCATGATACTTATTTTCAAGGTACTTTTTTTTGAAGTAGGCTGATTAGTTTCTCCGTTGGGGTTAGTCTGCAATTAGTTTTCAATTTCAGACTCGTCAGGATGTCAATACATAACTTTTGTGGCACAGCAGTCCGCTAATACATCAAGCTGAATATCCAATACCCTCAAGTGCATATATCACTGGGGTAGTGTCTTGCTGAGGCATCCCTTTTTCAACCTATCAGTTGTGGTTTCTCTCCTGGCTCCCCTCATCTCTACTCTCCTTTTGATCTCCCTCAGCGTCTTTCACGGCTCCATCTGCAAACTAAATCCTCAATGCATCTGCACTATTGTTCAAGCAAATCATGTTTTCTCACATGCTCTTTTTTCCCAAGTCACCTGTTGTTTAGCTCCTGCTATCCAGCCCTACTACCACTTGCCTCTTCTCTCCTTTCAACTCAATCCCTTTCTCATGGTCCCCTTCCTCACTTCTCCAAATGACAGCCCATTTTCCCATGACGACTCCAGGCCACTATGTCATCCCAGTATGTGTGTATGTGTGTGTTTGTGGTGTTGTATTTGTGTATGTGCACTAACACCCATCTGACCTCCCAGCTCCCAGTACTAGACTGGACATTTTTTTTATTGGATTTATTCAGGCTCTTTCCTGGAATTGTGTATATGTGTGTGTACATACATTTGGGTTTTTATTTCTTAAATCATCTTTAAGGCTTTCTGGATTCATTTATGCATGCATGCCTGTATTTTGTTGTAACATGTGACAGATTTTTCACAGCCTTTTGTGGCTGAGCGTGAATTACATCATTCGCCACAAGACATCACATCTCCCTAACACTTTCTTCCTGCTCTCCTTGCTCTGATTTTCATGCATTTTATGTCAAGGGACCTGGAAGTGGGAAACTACTTTTATCCATTCCGGTCAATGAATCTTAAAGTTTGCATATTATGAATTTAAGAGAAGTTATTTCTTTGAATTCTTTTTTCCTCAGAATTGACATACAAAACCTCTATTAGTTATGAAAACCTTTGTAGCAGATCATTAATGCAGAAGCACATACAATGAAAATGTGATAGAAGTAGAACTGATTGTTTCTAACAAAAAGGAATGTAGAAGGGGGGAAATGACACTTGAATCCAGGAGCTAACAAACTATCACATTTTCAGTAACTCTGTAAGCATGCACATGGTCTCTATGCATAGACTACCAAAGCTCAAAATTATACACAACATTTAAGGTGCTACTTTTCATTTCCTTCCACAGCCAAAACCCAGGTAGGGTCCTGGGATCCACACTAACGATGTGAGTTTTCCAAAAGTCATTGGTGATGTGCTGCTCTTCTTATGAAACTGCTTTGATAAATATTTGAGGCCTGGGAGAGCGAGAACCGCTGTAGCGTTATTGCCAGGTTTCCTGAAAGAATAACGGATTCAAATTAAGATGCGAGACATCATACCATTACTAAAATTGCTATGTTTTTATTCTGCCTTGTGTACCTCCGAATCGTCAGACATGGAGGACAGAATGAGAGTGCTTCTCTAAATACATGCTTGGCTCTGAGAGCTCTGGCTTCAGGCATTACTGGGGCTGGAGCCTATGACTTGAATTAATGTGGCTCGGGACCACCATGGTACTCCACAAACAATGTTTTTGGAGTGGACGCCCCTCACCCCCACCTCCTGGAGAGCCCCCTAGCATTGGCTCCTTGTAGTCAATGAGCAACTCCTGCCTCACACATACATGTCCCCGACCCCTCCCTTTCAACCCTTGCCACATTTTTAGCATCTTCAAAATTATGGTGTGGGTAGACTTAGACTCAGAGCTGGGGGTGAAGTTTCACTTTAATCCCACCAAAAATAATTCAAAATATTCCAAAGACTTTCTTATACTCCAATTATGAATGTAGGTACGGATGACTGTGGCTCAGGAGGTAGAGCACTAACTGGAAGGTCATGGTTCGATCCCTAGGTCCTTCAGTCCAAATATCAAAGTGCCCTGGGGCAGGATACTGAACCCCAAAGTTGCCCTTGATGTATCATTGGTACGTGAGGGAGTGCATGTATAGAAAGTGTTGTATATATAAAAAAGTGCTGTATGATTGTGTATGTGAATGGTTGAATGCTGCAGAAGTGTAAAGCACTTTGGGTGGTCAATAAGACTAGAAAAGTACTATACTATAAGTGTATTCCATTTGCATCCTTAGAATCGCTTTGTGTGCTGGATACTGCAGATTATTAAAAAATGGTTAGACGATGAGCGCCCTCATATGTCATATGAAAATCTTACTAAAAAAGATGAGTTGATGAGTCTAGATGAGTTTTCCTTGTTTTGTTTTTTTTTTTTTTTTTTATTAGAATTTGTCTTAACTCTAGGTCTTTGTATTTTATCACTTTATAATTTTGAAAATAAAATTACTAAAAAATAAAGATGTTAGATAAAGAGGAATACTTTAGTCCCCTTTGATATGTAAAATGATTCCAGATAATTTTGGGAGTGAATCCCCTCTCAGTAGTTAGCGTTGGACTTTTGACTGAAAATAATTAAATGAATATTTATAAAGCTATCAAACTAGATATGGAGGTGCTATATTGCTACCTTCTTTAAATAAGCTACATTAAACTAGAACTAAAACAATTAGTGACAACTCGTAGTTAAACATTTGATTGTCAGAAAACTCATTTAAATTGTATTCAAGTCAATTGTTATGCATTAATGCCCCATACTCTCTGATTCCAGTTTGTGATATCTGAGAATTTCTCTTTTTATATCACCATTAATTGAATATCTTTGGGATTTTAACTGTTAAAGGGAAATCACAATCAACATGTGTCACAATTGTGTGAAATTTCAAAGTTTTACAAATTATGGTAAAACTAAAAAAGAGCTTAATTGACAATGAAAGTTGAAGTCCATTTTTAAACTAAACACTGGCTGTAAGGAGAGATTAGGGCTGCCTCAAAGAGGAGCTATTGTGAACTCTGACCTCATGTGAAAGCAAAGATCTTTGTAGTCTCTCATAACTCCAGAGAAATTTACCGTCTACACTGAAAGTGACTTATTAGCTTGTTTGTCCACACTGAGACCTGAACTCTGGTTTGTAGAAATTTACAGTTTACAAGGATTTGTATATGACCATGCAAAAATAATGAACCAGATAGCTAACGTGGTGACATAACAGTAAATTGACGGGTTCGTGTATTTGTGTGAATGTTTCAAAGTATGCATGCTGTATTTGAGTCTCAGGAGGAAAACTGAGCTTTATAGTGACAGGCATAGCAACAGAACTTTATTGAGCATACATTACTATGAATAGTAAAACTCATAATTGCTTCTCAGATTCCCTGCTGCTCCGCTGAATGACTGTTGTGGGTTGTAAAAGTGTCTTGTCATACATCACCTGTCTTAAAACTGCCCCCTCAATGATGTTGAATTGATTTATAGATGTTAATTCATATTTTAGAATTCACTCGAATTAACGGCTTGAGTCTAGGGTCAAGTTACCAGCAGATGTGGTAATGGGGATTGTGTTTAATTTCCCATTCTTAATATTTTTTTCTATACAGTGCAAATATCATTCATAATTTCTCTCACTCTCTCCTTTTCTCTGCTCTTCTCTCCTCTCCACTACATCATTGTTAAAAGTCCAACAGTAAAACTGTTTCAACACCTGGTTGGATGAAAAACACATATTCATCCGCCCATTTGATTTCTGCCAATTATTTCTGTCTAATGTGGGCCAGAGAAATGGGATTCCTTGGGCTAACTTTTAAATAATCACTGTCAGAGATGGTCTATCAGGGAAAACTGTGAAAACGATGGAGCGAGGAAAACAAGATTTAAATTAAGGTTTTGTGCTGGACAAAGGTACAGATCATACAATCGAGTCATAACATTGTTACAGCCCTGTCTATATATGTCATAACCTATCTGTGTTTTTTTGTATTCCCAAGATTTCTTTCTCATTATTTCTGTCAAATAAGTAGAAATAAAAAGCATAAACAATGCCTTTTTGATTGAATATTGTTTCATGTTACTAAAAGTATACTCATGATTTACTCCATGTGTCCACTTCTCTTTCATTTTTATCCTTCTCACCATTTGTCATATCGGATGAAACCATAAATGAACAGGCTGTACGTTTAAAATAACATATACATGATTTCCATTCTCTGCAGTCGCATGGTCACTTTCATCCTACTGACACTTTGATACTGAACTGGTCCATTGCTGTACTTTGTTCTCTGCTCCTCTCTCTCTTTCATGCAAAGCACAATCTAAACTAATGACTCCACAACAGCTGATTCACCTGCAGAGATATATCTTCAAAGAGACACTCGGAGGCAGGAAATAACAATAAAATACACATCACACAGTCTTGTTTTTGTGTTCCCTGACATTTGACGAGCTCCTTAAAATTCTTATTTTTATCTGTTCTTGCAAGAGAAACAGATAGATAGATAGATAATCATATCTCTAACTCTAACTAACTACTTATACAGTGATACCTATTTAAAAACTGTTTTTATAGCATCCATAATATATATATATTATATATATATATATATATATATATATATATATATATATATATATATATACACACAAACACATAAACACACACACATGAACATAACAGTGCAAACAACAACGTGTAGCACAAACACATGCAATGCACATCCGCACACAAGTGCACACACTTCTAATAGTTTAAGTGCTTAAAGGAGAGCAGCATTTCAGTGAACTATCCTTTCATTGCTCCATTTTGAGAGCTGAATTAAATCTAAAAAGTGAACCAACCACACACACACAACTGTCACTCACTTACTCTCACAAACTGAACACAATCACCCTATCACAATAAAGGACACTTGAGGATATATATTTTTCACATTCGCTTTCCTTGATTTCCTTGTAACCTTATGAACAATTAATGTCAGTGGAAATGTTTTGGGAAAGTGTAACGTGTAAAGGCACAAATCCTCAACACCAGTATTATGGTTTTCCAGTTATCAGTAATTGAGGTATATTTCAGGAGTGATTAATGTGGTCTACACATTTTCACATTATTCTATAAGTCTGTAATTTTTCGGTAGATATGAGTTAATCAGACAGTACAATGACTATAATGATTCAATACGCATTATTATAAGTCAGAGAAGTGAATACCTTGAGTGAACCTTTTCTTCCTTTGATCCTTCTTAAACTACTATGTGGTACTTCTAAAGCCACTGTTTGGAAGAAAATACAAGCTGACATTTGGAGCATTAAGTCTCAATATTGTAAGAAAAATTAGACCGGTGATGATTTGCCATTGTTATCAACTGAAAAATTTAAATCCCAACTTTCATCCATTGCTTTTTTTTTTTTTTTGAAACTTGTTCGAAACCATGTAATTATCAGTTTTCCGGTAACAATTTTTACATGAATTGCATTGTTGGCAGAATAGTTTGCAATGGCAAGTTCTGTAAGTATTAGGACTTTCTGTTACAATGACATTGAACATTTTAGGGACTGCTCTGCAGAATTAGCGATAATTCACTTTTAAATCTTCTTAAGAATCCAGTAATTGAAAACATCTCCCTTAAAGCTTCATATGAATTAAATAATTGGAAATGAAAAAAAAGAACAGTTGGCCCTAGAGTATAGTTAGGACCATTTATCTGAATTTGCTTGCAGTGAAATATTTTAAGAAGTAAAAAGCAGAATGTCCTTTGCATATGATCTTGGACATATTTGTTACTTGAATACTTGGTGGGCTACTTTTGAAGTTCATGTTTTTTAGGGAATGATGTGTGTACCATTGTGACCATTAGTCTGGTGATAAGGCAGTCTGGAGAAGGATGCCCATGCCAGGAGGGAGGTCAAGGCACCAACTCATTCCTCTTCCTAGACACTTCCATTTATCTGGCCTGACTGCATGCATCACACACCCTCAAGGTAGGGCTGTGTGCATGTCTGTGTGTGTGTTTGTGTGTATGTGTGTTGGTTGGAGACAGGGTGAAAGACCCAAAGAGATGAGTAGAATTATATACTTTACAGGTAGACGGGTGGATGTGGAGTTTCCAAATGATGTAGAATCTATTTTTTTTCTCACTCCAAACAGTTCAAAAACCTAACATTTATTTGAAATTCTCTTTAACCTCGAGGCTTGGTGTGAAGGACTGTTACCTTTACCCCAATTATTAATCTTTTAATGCAATAAATCTTTATGTAGAGTTTTGGGCTTTGTGTCAGTGAAGAATTTCTGGCATATAGAAGCAAAGAAAAATTCAAGGCAGGCCAGAGCAAGTGGGATTGAATCAACAAAAAGAAACCAGTGGTATCATAGTCTAAGTAAAATTGTAGTCATACAGTATTAGAAAGGACAAAAAAATCACAAAATAGGACAAATGAATGCATGTTTGAAACATCGGATGGTCTGTTAAATACTCAGTGACTAAAGAAGTAACCAATGTAGTTGTAGACAGATATAAGGGCACTTAGGGTTTTTATGAATGTCTACTACTTGTGCACATTTATAACTTTATATTATTATAAACTGTTTTTAATGTATTGCCACCCATTTTCTTTTTAAATACTCCACTTATAAATGCTAAATACTTTGGAGGTGTACAGTCGGGGATAAGCATAAAGTGAGCCTAAATAAGGTATGACAATTATAATTTTAAGTTTGGAATCCATCTCAAGATTTTATCACATATGTTTGTTTACTTTTTCGTTTCATTTAAATTTTAGAATATTCCTTTTTAGAGGGACCAGCAATATTTTACATTTAGTCCACAGTGTCTCCTTTTTCAACCATTATAGATAACTGCCTGTGCTGCCTGCCATTGTACCCTTCTTAGAGAGACCGTGGTTACATCTACTATCTTTTAAGTCACCGTGGCCACCTGCAGTGAGCTTTTCCTATAGAGGATCACAACATCAGATACACCTTTGCTTTCCCGTGTTTACATTGTCATATCTGTGCTTTATGCTGGAGCAAGGAGAGGATAAAAGTATAGCTATTCAACAGAAAATGTGAATGTGGCTGTTATGTAAATCTAGCAGTTTGTGTCACTTTAGACTCATCATCATGATGAAATAACCTTTTTGGTGCAGTGAAGGGCCAACTATCCAAGTCTATTTGCCTCTTCTAGGAATTCAAGGACATATAAGAACAGATGACAGTATCACCCACTGAGCCATGTGAAACACTCTGCAGTGACAAACATACAGCTGCAGTGCATGTTGTTGCATTCCTGTCCATGGACATTTGGATCAATGCATTTTGATATATTGCCTGAAACCAGTCAATCCCAACTCTCAAGAAAAGGACAATTCATTTTGTGAATTTATTATGCATTTAGATATTGAAAATTTGTGATTTAATGACAGCTTCTGACTCGATCATTATAGCAAATAGATGAGACTCTCAAAAGAACTCAAATTGAAGAACGTTTCAATGCTGAAGTGGAGTCAAATCAGCTTGAAGTTGAGAGTGTCACAGTGTGAAAGATCAAATCCTGCCACATCTTCTGCATATTTAACTGTCATGGTGGTGAATGTACAATAGCAACACAGTTGACATAAACACGTGCACACACACACACACACACACACACACACACACACATACGCACACACACACTCATACAGATCAGTGGGTGTAACATATGAGCAATTAAATACTTGACATGGTACATCTTGAGGTGTCTTTCACACATGCTTACATTAGAATAATTGAACCCACACTTTTAGGAGACATATCTGGAGACAGATCAGATCTGTTCACTTACAGCAGGTCTTTGTGTGTGTGTGTGTGTGTGTGTGTGTGTGTGTGTGTGTGTGTGTGTGTGTGTGTGTGTGTGGGTGGGTGTGTTTTCTTTTTTTCTAACATCAGTTGTGTATACTGCATCGAGGCAGCCAGGCCTATGGCAGCAGCACAGTTGGTTGAGCATCTAGAGCTGCCAAGCTGTCAGTTTGATGTCTGAATTACAGTGCACACACACACTAGTCAACCTACAGTTAATCTCAACATCTTTACATGTAGCCACAGTTACCTGCATAGAAAGGCATAATGTTTGTAAAATTAAATTATTTTTCTTTACATAATAGGAGAAAAAGGCATGTAATAATATGGCTAACGATATAGCAGATGATTAGTTTTTAGCCATGTATGGCTCTTCAAATAGTGATCAATTGATCGGTCGATCAGTTGGTCCACAGCTTTGGACCAGACTGAAACATTTCACCAAGTCTTGTATGGATTGCTATGAAATTAAGTACAGCTATTCATGGGGAGCACAGGCTGAATCCCAGTGACATTTGTGATCCCTTGACCTTTCCTCATGCACCACCATGTGATCCTGGATGAAACATCCAGACAAATATTGGATGAATTGCCATTACATTTGGGACAGAAATTTATGTTAAACTCAGGGTGAATTCCACTCATTTTGAAAATATTATGGCCATCTAAATTCATGGTATTTGCATTGTCTCTCTGAGCATGTTAACATGTGATGTTAGCATTAACTGTGCTTGAGAAGGCTGGACTCTTAACATTTTTACTTTATTAGTGCTGAAAAGATGACACAATCAAATAATCACAACATTTTGTTTCACATAGTTCAGATCCCTACTAATAACCCACCATACCAACTCTCATAAATCAGAGTTGTTGTTCAGAAGTCAATATCTGCACCTAAAATGAAGAACCAAGTACTGATACCATGACATGTGTGAGGGCATGATCTTCTGTCACTTATAAAATGGGTAAATAGGAGAAAAAGATTAATAAATGACATCAATGACATGCCTCTCTAAACTGCACCTAAATTATGTCTGCATGTTCATTTGAGTCGATTGAGTGCTCTTGTGTGTAAGAGTCTCTTTTCAAGAGTAGCTCTGCTCTTGTGTCTGCATGATAAGGCCTTGGCTCCAATGAGTATTTCATTTCAAAATTTGTAATTTGTAATGTCATTCACACATTATCCATTCAGCTCAGAGGGATCTGGATGGGAGAGGAGGCAGCAAATCCAAAAGCCTCTTGTAGTAATTCTACTGATACAAAATTCAGGTATATTAGCAAAAATAACCCTGAATGGGATAAGCAGTTGAGAGGCTGCATAGACTAGTACAAGGAAAAATGGAAACAGAAGGTATTGATATGCAATAAAAGCCCCCCACTGCATCCAACAGAGGATTTTGCAGATACATGTCTTTCGCCAACACAGGCACCCACAACTTTAGCTTTTGAGAAAGGTGCAACTACAAGACTGTGATGACGATCTGGGGTAATGGTCTGGTTGCCTCTGTGATACATTGAGTACTTACATTTGACATCCTAAACTGAACATTAATTTCAATATTCAAAGGTCTGTTTACCCGAATCACACCCAAGAAAGAAAAAAAAAAACATATTTTCTATTTTTTGCAAATAGTTTTGATTTTGTATGCCAATATTTTGAAATAGCCATCTTCTTGCTGTCAACAGTTTTAACTGTAACTTCTCTCAAAGTCTGTTAATTATCCGGAGTACGGGTGACATTGTTTCTGAGAAGACACATTACTGTGGAGATTTTCAAATGTAATTTGAGCTGCACAAACAAAATTCAGTTCTCCTCTATTGATGGATGTTGGGATGTTAGCACAACTTTCACAGGTGGATATCTCAAAATCCAAATTGTCTAATTGTTTACATAGGTACCATAAGGATAAAGAAAATCTCTATGTAGACGGTTTTGATTTTGGAATATATATATATATATATATATATATATATATATATATAGAGAGAGAGAGAGAGAGAGAGATACATACTGTATATACACAAATACATAACTATACATATATACATATATACCAGTGAAATATTTGCACACTTTGTGTTTGTGTGCGTTCTCCTCCCCATAGCTTCCTCTCAGCATGTGTTAGGAGGTGAACATAAGGATCTTGCAATCCATACATTTGCCATTAACAGGTTTCCCAGCACTGATAAAACCCATGTGCACAAAAACACACACATAAACACACATATACAGACTCACAAACACACAAGCCACTCTGTATTCCCACTTCCTCCTCTCAGTTGCACTCCAAAACATCCGATAACATTAACATGCCCTCAGTATTAATTTCCCCCAAGTATGTGTGTGTGCTGGCCTTTCTCTTATCCCCTTTTCACTTCCTGTTATTTTTTCTGTCCCTCAGTTGTTAGGAGGACAAACATACTAAGGGCAGAATTACCATGGAGATGCACTCAGCCTAGCCAAAGGCCCAACAGAGGTATTAACCTGATAGGATCTGTGGTACTCCATCACACACTGACAAATGCACACATATTGGCACTTGCATGTAGGCCTGCATGAGGAAGTACACTCAAGTGATGCACCTACTCACACACTTACAAACACATACAAATGCATGTTTACACACACTCAATGACTGATTGTTCTTCCCTTATCTGATGTTTCAGCTAATGGTTTATTTCCATTTCTTGGCCCGGGAATTGTCTCCAGAATACTTGCAGTGAAAAAACTCATTCTGATGATCTGGGTCAGATAGAGGCACCTCCACCGGCCACAGACAATCCCGAGAAGGAACGACGATAGAACTTTAAAGAGAGAATGAGAGCGTGGGAGGTGGGCGGGGGGGGGCTGCCTTAAGACAAGATGCTCCACAGATGATAAAAGAGTTGATATCCACCCAGTGGTCTGCCAGACAGATAAATATATGGCTTTCTGTGTGTCCATGGAATGAATATTCACAATCCAAACTCTTTACATTCTCAACTCCATCTAATGTGTAAAGCTGTGTGCTTATACAGACACATTTCTCCTTTTGTCATGCTGAGCTACAAATTGCTCCTCGCCTCTCGTAAATCCATGGAACACTACTTGGAAGGAAATGGTTTCTGTTTTCTCCGGTAGCACTTTGGCTTTGGGGAAATTGGTTTGCAAACAAAGACATGCATCAAAAATATCTAGCTATTCCAAGTCTGAGGAATGGCTGTTTTTCTTTTTATCATTTCCCTTGTGTATGTATGGAAACTTTGCCAGCTGTAGTAGAAGGGAACACAATTCAAAAGCAAAACAAAATAACGTGTTTTACTTAACCATGCACACAATGCATCGCATACAAATCAGCAAATCAATTCACATTAGACTCAAAGTCGCTTTTACATTTTCAGTCATTTTACAATAGAATTTAGCATACAAATTCTGGCACTCTGCTTTGAGACATCATTATGATTACAGTGAAATTGTATTGAAAAGCAGGGCCCTGTGTACTCTGATTTTGAGTTTACATTTATAGTGTTTAAGATGGGAGAAATAGAGACAGTATCAGCAAACATTTACAGCATATGTTCTTTTTCTGGTACAGACAGAGCAAGTAGTCTCTGGTGTAATCTTGGGGACCAATTAGAAGATTTAAATTTCCAATCCATCTTGACAAAAGACGTCACTGGAATCTCTCTCTCAGCTATAACTCCCAGTCAAACAATTGGTATGGCAATGTTATTGTGGTAAATTCCTGACCTCTGTAACACCAATGATGACAGGAATGAACCCAGACACCACACGCATCAACAATCGTGAGTTTCTCCTCCTCAGCTCTGTACAAACATCATGTTAATGTTTGGCTGATTTGCTCTTGGTATAAATCATCCCAAACTACAGCGGCAGTGTAGATTACAGAAAGTAAATAAGAAACTTATATGATGTGATCAGGATGGCTCATATCAGCCTGCGAAGTTGGGGCTGGTTAGGATTCAATCTATTAAATCCTCATATTACCAGATAATCTATGTAGTAAATCAGTTTCCACCCATGCATCTGATCAAGATTTACCCTCCAGCTTTCAGGATGAGTGAATCTAGTGAAAACTGGCCCCATAATCATAATAATAGTGATAGTGATCATTTAGAGCACCGTGCAGAAAAATGAGACAAGATTTTCCTGCAATAATTTTTTTAAAAGCAG
The DNA here is from genome assembly GCA_016859345.1 of Istiophorus platypterus. Taxonomy (NCBI): domain Eukaryota; kingdom Metazoa; phylum Chordata; class Actinopteri; order Istiophoriformes; family Istiophoridae; genus Istiophorus; species Istiophorus platypterus. The sequence continues at coordinate 18,020,086 of CM029116.1, read as the reverse complement.
TTGTCCTGTGGTAACTTCTTGGTAGCCAGAAACAAAGTAAAAAAATCCTGTGTACCACAACTTCATTTGTTTACAATATAAAATGTGCTTAGTAACTTCTCCAGTTTGCTAATAACTGTGAACAGAACATCTGCCAATTTATATGCACTTGGGTAAAAGCGGGACAGACCAGGTGTACAATACACTTTACCTAATAGCTCTCTATCTTTGGAGTTTGGCCCAATATGAGACAAAACCACATACTGCTCTGCTTGCCCCCACTTGAATCTGGAATCCAGCCACTGGGGTGTTTGTGTGCGTATGAGAGGGAGAGATTCAGAGCTACTATAACTGTCTAAGATCAGTTTAGTGATGGTGGTTTTTGAGAATTTTATAGTAAAATAAACCACCAATGCCATTATGTCAAATTTTCACTTCTGTCTTTTATATTTTTTCATGATAAGTTTTACATTCAAGTCACTAATGTTTAAGTTTCAGCATTAGGTTTAGCATGACAATTCCTCTACTCCAGTCTTAGAGCCAGAAACCGACCTCTTTGACTAACTTGTAAAAAAAGTTATAACTAATGATTAGCTTAAGTCAAGCAGCAATTTAAAGCTAAATTTGGTGCCAATTAAAAACAATTAAAAAAGGGGCTGAAATTTAAGATTCATTAGATAGTCAACATGGGACAGCAAATTAACATATCGGTAAAAGAGACAAAGGAATGACTTGTGGCAAAGGGGTCTGCATACAGTTTTTTTTTCCTTTTTTCAGTTTATATTTGAAAAAAAACCCAGGCTGGCTGGGATGTAAAAGAGTTTTCTGGTGACTAGGAGAAACAAGAATGAAGGTTCTTTTCATCTTCTTCAAAAGACACAGAAATAAGAATGCCACCTGATTTCCCTTAATATGTTTTAGAGGCAGGAAACTAAAGTAAAAGCTGACTTCACAGTTTAAGTCTCCCCTGTGGGTGGGCCTTCCGCTAATGTCACAGACTAATGTTAGTGCTCTGTTGACGAGGGGTCAAAACTATTTAATTTTTTTCATAAGAACAAGGGAAATCAGACTACTAAATTTGAAGGAGTGGGTGTTCAGGAATACCAACCTCACTCACCGTACATCATGTAAAAGTGACAAACCGCCCTGACAGCTTATGGCCAGTACATGTCTTTGTAGACTGATGGGAAAACACGAGGATCCTCTCCCCATCTAAAGCTGTCTATTTGTCTGTTGACAAAACTGAAATAGGAAAACTTTATCCCCTGGCATTCTGCTGATATTAAAAATATGTGACTGGGTCTCACATTCAGTTTCTCATCTCTGAACCCACAAGAGCTTCTTTTGTCTGACCCTATAGAGCAGTCCATGTGCAGTCGATAAACACCTCTGACAAGCCATGATATAATTTTAACTGCTTGATTCATTCAATTCATCTGCATCTGGGTTTACTTTAAATGCAGTTTGCAAATTGCTAATTGGTTAAATACTATAGTAACACAGCAAGTTTTCATAGAATTTTAATGTCTATTCAAAGAAGCACAGGCTGGTCACTCAAAGGCGCGGTTGAAGAAGTCAAAAACATGTTCTTTCCTCACCACTTTTCTTGGAACTCGTGGAAAAGTATGAAGGATAATTCAAAGTTTGTTATGCAGAAGTGGATGTTGACGTGAAATGGTGCGTCGCCTCAGATTTTGCTACTAAAAAGGATTTAATGAGATAAATAAGCATTGAAACATCTTTCCTTGGCATTTGGTGAATTCTTACTGGCTCTCATCATGTCATTCCTAAGCAAAAAAAAAAAAATAAATAAAAAAAATCCTAAATTAATGTTCATTTATATGATATTGAACTTTGATCTTTTATATCACAGGAAACAGGAAGTAGAAAGTTTTGTGTTTTTTTTGCCGTCCTCTTCTCCAGTCTTCAGCCAGTCATGCAGCAGCCTGTAACTGTTTGCCAACGCTGAGCGCAGCCTGTAAGTTCGTTATTTGAATAATTCACATTTTTGTGTGCCCACACCTTAGTTGTAGTTTGTTTTCTTTTTCCGTATAAAATGCCAAAAGCTCTTAGTTTGCTGTTAGCATAATGCCACTAGCATACATGCATTAGCCTGCTAGCATTAGCATGTTACCTCCATAGCCGGCTAGTGCTAACTTGGTCTGTTTATTTGGTTATTTACACATAGACCGATTTGGTTATTAAAATTGTATGATTTAAGTGTATATTTCCTTTCATTTAATATTTTTTGGGGGATTATGGGGATATTTTATGCATAACTGGTGTGAGTTTATTCCTTTAATTTAGTTTACATTCTGTCTGGCATTGGTCATATGGAATTTAGTTGATAAACTGAAGAGCCATCCATAGGCATAGCTGTAACTACAGAAACAGTTTGGCCAGTCAAACCTTTTAAATGATAAACATGCAGAAAGAGGCAGACAGGAGGCCCAAGGAAGGACAATGATACAGGCTAAAGGATTGTGTCAGGAAAACTCTGCACTGAAGTGACATACTTAATAATGTAAATGGAGTAGGGAGACTTTCTTTCTCCAGTCAGGCTGCTGGATGGAAATGACACATGGGTTTTATTGTAGTCCTAAAAGAGAAGTTTTTTCTCCTGAATCATTCCCTGTGAAAGGCTGTTTTAAAACTTTGAGGATAGCTATCTGATGTGTGGCATGGATTTATGTTTATGAGGGAATAAATGTATCTTCAGGTGAGTGTGGGGACAAACACGGAGTCGTTGTTTAGTATTTGGATGGAATTTTTGTAATTTTGTCTCTGTACACAGCCACAGTGCATTTTAAATGAAGCCATCAAGATGTGCTTGAACTTTCATGTGATTGACCTTCAGTGTTATTTCAACAGGTTCATCAAAAATATGGTATTAACTGTTTAGAAATTACAATATGTATACATAGTCTCTCATTTTCATAGGCTCAAAAGTAATTGGACAATTTACTGACAATTCAGTTTTATGGCCAGGTGTGGTCTCTTCCCTTGTTATGTCATGATAATTGAGCAGACAAAAGGTCTGGGCTTGATTCCAAGTGTTGACTTTGTGTTTGGTAGCTATTCATGGGAACTTTTAATACGGTTCCACATAGGTGTTGATGCAAGTGAAGGAGACCATCATTAGGCTGAAAAAACAACAAAAAAAAAAAATTAAATAAAAAAAATCCTAAAATTAATGTTCATTTATATGATATTGAACTTTGATCTTTTATATCACAGGAAACAGGAAGTAGAAAGTTTTGTGTTTTTTTGCACGTCCTCTTCTCCAGTCTTCAGCCAGTCATGCAGCAGCCTGTAACTGTTTGCATAACGCTGAGCGAGCCTGTAAGTTCGTTGTTGAATAATTCACATTTTGTGTGCCCACACCTTAGTTGTAGTTTGTTTTTTTTTCCATATAAAATGCCAAAAGCTCTTAGTTTGCTGTTAGCATAATGCCACTAGCATACATGCATTAGCCTGCTAGCATTAGCATGTTACCTCCTTAAGCTGCCTAGTGCTAACTTGGTCTGTTTATTTGGTTATTTACACATAGACCGATTTGGTTATTAAAATTGTATGATTTAAGTGTATATTTCCTTTCATTTAATATTTTTGGGGGATTATGGGGATATTTTTATGCATAACTGGTGTGTGAGTTTATTCCTTTAATTTAGTTTACATTCTGTCTGGCATTGGTCATATGGAATTTAGTTGATAAACTGAAGAGCCATCCATAGGCATAGCTGTAACTACAGAAACAGTTTGGCCAGTCAAACCTTTTAAATGATAAACATGCAGAAAGAGGCAGACAGGAGGCCCAAGGAAGGACAATGATACAGGCTAAAGGATTGTGTAGGAAAACTCTGTACTGAAGTGACATACTTAATAATGTAAATGGAGTAGGAGACTTTCTTCTCCAGTCAGGCTGCTGGATGGAAATGACACATAGGTTTTATTGTAGTCCTAAAAGAGAAGTTTTTCTCCTGAATCATTCCCTGTGAAAGGCTGTTTTAAAACTTTGAGGATAGCTATCTGATGTGTGGCATGGATTTATGTTTGCTGAGGAATAAATGTATCTTCAGGTGAGTGTGGGGACAAACACGGAGTCGTTGTTTAGTATTTGGATGGAATTTTTGTAATTTTGTCTCTGTACACAGCCACAGTGCATTTTAAATGAAGCCATCAAGATGTGCTTGAACTTTCATGTGATTGACCTTCAGTGTTATTTCAACAGGTTCATCAAAAATATGGTATTAACTGTTTAGAAATTACAATATGTATACATAGTCTCTCATTTTCATAGGCTCAAAAGTAATTGGACAATTTACTGACAATTCAGTTTTATGGCCAGGTGTGGTCTCTTCCCTTGTTATGTCATGATAATTGAGCAGACAAAAGGTCTGGGCTTGATTCCAAGTGTTGACTTTGTGTTTGGTAGCTATTCATGGGAACTATTAATACGGTTCCACATAGGTGTTGATGCAAGTGAAGGAGACCATCATTAGGCTGAAAAAACAACAAAAAAAAAAACTATCAGACAGATGGCAGAAACTTTAGGAGTGACCAAACCAACAATCTGGTACATTTTTAAGAAGGAATGGATGGTAAGCTCAGCAACACCAGAAGACCTGGAAGATCCATAGAAAACGGATAAAGTGGATGACTGCAGAATTCTTTCCCTTGTGAAGAATAACCCTTCACAACATCTGGCAAGGTCAAAAACATTCTCCAGGAGGTGGACATATCCTTGTCAAAGTCTACAATTGAGAGACTTCTTCATTAATATAGAGGGGTTTAGACTAATTAAGGAGAGAAAGACCAGATTAGACCTTGCCAGAAAACATCTAAAAAAGCCAGTTCTGGAACAAGATTCTCTGGACAGATGAAACCTAGATTAACTTAGAAGAATGATAGAAAGAGAAGAGTAAGGAGAAGGAAAGGAAAAGCTCATGATCCACAGCCATCACATCATCTCTCAGACATGGTGGAGGCAGTGTGATGGCAAGAGCATGCATGGCTACTAATAGAACAGATGGATGATGACCCAACATATACTGCGAAAACAACCCAAGAGCTTCTGAAGGCAAAAAGCTGGGATATTCTTCAATGCTAGTTAGACTTTCAAGTCATTGAATTGAGCATGCTTTTTAATTACTGAAAACAAAGTAAGGGCAGAAAGACACATTGACAAGCAGCAACTGAGGGCAGCTGTAGTAAAGGCCTGGCAAAGTGTCTCAAGAATGGGAACTAAACATTAAGTGTGATGTCGACCAATTCTAGACTTCATCCACACTTTTCATCCAAGTATTAAAAAAAATCCTTATATTTATAATTATGTTGGTCTTTCCAATTGCTTTTGAGCCTCTGAAATGAGGGACTATGTATAAAAATGGCTCTAGTTCCTAAGCAGTAAACACAATTTTTCTGTCAAACCCCTTTAATAGTTTACAAAAAACCATACTTACAAAAAATGTGTCATTTTCCAATACTTATGTGCCTATTTAGATGTTGCCAAAGGGTCCAAAGAGAAAATCCGTGGTTGTCTGTATACTGCCTGTCGGTGTGCATTCCAAAAGACAGTTTTATATGCTCTTTCTTACTTCAGTCCTCTCCAAAATCAAATGCCTGTTTTTCTCACCTTCTTCAAGTTTATTTTCACTTTTTTTTTCTTTCATTTATTTCTGCTGTGTCAGAGAGAATTCCTGAGGCTTAGATTCTCTCAGTGGTGTCTTCAAATCCACTTTGACCTTACTTTGAAGAATGATTCATGCAAAAATTGTGAATAAAGTCCTCAGATAAGGAACTGTACTCACACTTTTTTTCTGTCTTTTCAATTCTATTGAGTGAGGTCATATTTCATTTCCGTCACTTCTCTTAACCCAGAAGACTGACTTTGCCAATGTCTAAATGGAAGCGCAGTAAAGAGGATATGATTCTCTGTAGGAGCTATAGATTAGTTCAATTGGTACAACATTTACAACAACCAATAACATTTCCAGTAGTCTCACTTGTGCTTTACCTTCAGGGATAAACTAAGATGGTGAGCATGCAAAACGACATAACTTAACATCAGCTTGTAAGCATTGTAATTGTGAGCATATCAGTATTCTGACATTAGCATTTTGCTCAAAGCACTACTGTGCCTCAGAGCCACTAGTATGACTTTAGATTCTTAGTCTTGTTGATTTTCTATATAAATGTACATATAAGGTATATGTCAGAAATAATAGTGCTGCACAGTATTTCAGGGTGAACATGAAATTAGCAAATTTAGTTATAAGGAAAGTGAAGTAGAAATTAACAATCAAGTAAAAATCCTTTTCACATTAGCAATAAGTCCTCTGATCACCGCTTTATGTTCCACTGATTCCATTTTTGGAATTCCAGATGAATAAAATATAAAGAATATTCCCATTGTGTTGTATCTGCCCATTGCGACTTTGTGTGCATGAAAGCACATAAGAAAAAGGTGAAGGGGAGTAAATATATATTATACATATTATAATATTAATTATATAAGTTATAATATATATATATAATATTTAACAAGTACAATATTTTCTTTCTATTCATTGCCTCCATTGTAATAATATATATTAGCCATCAAAGGTCATGTTCAGTTACAGCATAGCACCCACTGGAGTATGCAGGGATTCAATAGATGCATAGAATCGTCAATATGTGACCCTGAGAATAGATAACTCTGCATAACTCTACACAACCACAGGCATAGAAAGTTCAAAGCATCACAGCCCTTCACATGAAAACACAACATTTTTGATATGATCTGACATGCCAAGGTACTGAGGACACTGCAGAATGGCTGGCACCTGGTATAATAGAATATAGCCTAACTCTGCATTTGAAATACACTTACAAATTCAATTAGAAAATCTATTCCTTTCTTGTCTAAATAGGCTTGTGCATTTTTGGTTCTTGCAATGGGAATAGGAATATGTTAAGCGGTTTTTAAGGGTCAATACACTATATGCTACATTTTATTCACCATGGTATTTACATATTTGTAGTATTCCATGGAGGCAAATGAATACAAAAAATACAGGTTTAGCGCTATCAAGTAAAATATAACATTCAGTGGAAGGATACACCACATTATATGAGCATAATTAAGCTCTTAAAGGACAATCTGTTCCAAGTTCAGAGGCAGGTGATGCCACTATAGATTTAATAAAGATATATAACAAGGATTGAGTAAATCATACAAAGGAATTATCTAAACCACTGGCTTATATAGGCTACTCACTCTTTAATGCATGTGAACACAAGAATATAAGAAGCACAATACAAAAGACAGCAGCTACACATGAGAAGCTTAAGTGATCTGTAATGAACTTTGTGTAAAAGTGAACTCTTTGGCAGCTGTTATCACCAAATGCCCATGGATGCTTGTGTGTGTGCATGTTTAATTTTGTGTCAGTGTGCTAAGCTAAATTACTGTTAAAGTAATATAATTTGATTAAGAAAGGCTTCACTTACCATTAATGTCATGTGTGGCTTCTGTGCACATTGTACAGGAAGACAGTTTCAGGATACTTTGATGAAGAAATTATGTCTATGGAAAAAGAAGAACTTTCAATTAAGTATATATTCATATTGTTTCTCTATATCTGTTTTTTTTCGGATTCTGCCCCCTGCGTGTGTGTGTGTGTGTGCCACACAAGTGCCACAAGTGTTGCTTACTTCTTGCCCTGAGTTGTCAGTGTTAGCACAGCTGTCCAATCTAAAGAGACACAGGAGGTGGGACACAGGTGTCACATCCACAACAAAGCACATCCATAATTGTCGCACTGTGTTTATCTCACATTGGCAAATCTCACTTGTTTCTCTCTGTCTGCCTGTTTGTCTGGCTGTTTTTTTTTTGTTTGTTTGTTTGTTTTTGTGTGTGTGTGTGTGTATGTGTGTGTGTGTAAATCTCTGTATATTGAAAGAAACAGTGAGCAGAGGAAAGTGAAAGTGAGAGAGTAATGATAAGAAACATAAGAATAAAAAGCAAAAGATGAAAATACTTTGATATTGACTAAGTACGTTTGGCAGAAGTAAGTGCAAAATCATAATTACCCAGAAGTCAACATGATTATTGCCCCCTTGAGGTCTGTAGGCCCAACCCTGATGGCATGATTATTACTTGAGGGGCTATTAGTGTCTCCTCCCAGTCATAGCTCCCAATGCCAGAGACATTCATTACAACTGCTTCAGACTCTGACTTTACCTCTAGGGTAATTAGGGAACTGAGGTTTGTCATAGGAGGACAGCCGATGGGACAGATTGTGTTCCACCATGTTATCATTATTTTAGATCTCTGTCCTTGTGATCGTTTATGAACATCTGTCCCCAAAGGCCTTTGATGAGGCATTTTACACAGATAAAGGTCACAATCTAACAATACAAATCAGTTATTCTTGGAGAGTTGAAATGTATTAAGGTACAACTAGCTAAAATTAATGCAGTCTAATACAACAATTCTTCTACCTGACAGTTATAATGTTCATTGTTGCTGAAACTGTTTTGAGAGGAGTTACTTAGAATTTTATGATAAGTTTGGAAGATGTTGTTTTGTGTTCCTGTTGAGCTGGTTTGCATTTATACAGAGAGCTATTATTCTCATTGGTATAAATGTGGCACACAAAATAATAGACACACCTGTCAGTATGACACAATACAATTCAACTGCATTACAAGATGCAGCTTCTAAAAATGATAATGAACTTGAATTAACACCTCACTTAAGCATTTCACCAAAAAAAAATCGAAAACAAATTATAACCTAACATAACCTTCATAAAGGAGGATTTATTTCAGGCATTTGCTTATTATTGTTGTGGTCACATTTGCGTGTGTTCAGCCACATACAAAAATTGCATTTTTAGATTTTATTTCAACACAAAAAATCTCCAACTCACTCTCTGCCATTTTTGAGCTTATTTATCCTGTACCTTGCCATTGAGAGTTAGCAAAGATTTACCCCTGAATCCATTTTTGCACATCTGTTAAACTTGAGTGCCCTTTCTACCCTCTGGGTACATTGAGTCTGGCAGAATTTGCTTTTGGCAGTTATTCAGTGACCTCCTCATGACCACCAGATGCTCACATTTTCTCCTCTTTGCTTCAAATTGGCAGTTATCTCTTTGCTTTTCTCTAGTGTGGAGATATTCCTGATGCTCTAATTCAACCCTTCCTCTCTAAACAGTGTGTCACAGCAGAATGAACTACAGGGAATTGAGTCCAGGGATTGGGCCCAAGACAGTGACGGAGGGAGCGTGGGATTTGTGGAAAGGATAGATTGTGTGCAGAGTTTATTTCAGTTGGGGGGCATATCTGTGTGTTATTTGTGGAGATCTGTCCATTTTGTATTTATGTACATATTTCTGTCAATGTCGTGGATGATACAGGCTTGTGTGTATGTGTGTGTGTGTAAATCTCTGTATATTGAAAGAAACAGTGAGCAGAGGAAAGTGAAAGTGAGAGAGTAATGATAAGAAACATAAGAATAAAAAAAGCAAAAGATGAAAAAATACTCGCCTTGTTGACTAAGTACGTTTGGCAGAAGTAAGTGCAAAATCATAATTACCCAGAAGTCAACATGATTATTGCCCCCTTGAGGTCTGTAGGCCCAACCCTGATGGCATGATTATTACTTGAGGGGCTATTAGTGTCTCCTCCCAGTCATAGCTCCCAATGCCAGAGACATTCATTACAACTGCTTCAGACTCTGACTTTACCTCTAGAGGGTAATTAGGAACTGAGGTTTGTCATAGGAGGACAGCCGATGGGACAGATTGTGTTCCACCATGTTATCATTATTTTAGACTGCTGTCCTTGTGACGTTTATGAACATCTGTCCCCAAAGGCCTTTGATGAGGCATTTTACACAGATAAAGGTCACAATCTAACAATACAAATCAGTTATTCTTGGAGAGTTGAAATGTATTAAGGTACAACTAGCTAAAATTAATGCAGTCTAATACAACAATTCCTCTACCCTGACAGTTATAATGTTCAGTTGTTGCTGAAACTGTTTTAGAGAGGAGTTGCTTAGAATTTTATGATAAGTTTGGAAGATGTTGTTTTGTGTTCCTGTTGAGCTGGTTTGCATTTATACAGAGAGCTATTTCTATTCTCATTGGTATAAATGTGGCACACAAAATAATAGACACACCTGTCAGTATGACACAATACAATTCAACTGCATTACAAGATGCAGCTTCTAAAAATGATAATGAACTTGAATTAACACCTCACTTAAGCATTTCACCAAAAAAAAATCGAAAACAAATTATAACCTAACATAACCTTCATAAAGGGAGGATTTATTTCAGGCATTGCTATATTATTGTTGTGGTCCATTTGGTGTGTTCACAGCCACATACAAAATTGCATTTTTAGATTTTATTTCAACACAAAAAAATCTCCAACTCACTCTGCCATTTTTGAGCTATTTTATCTCAACATATTTGCCATTGAGAGTTAGCAAAGATTTACCCTGAATCCATTTTTGCACATCTGTTAAACTTGGAGTGCCCTTCTACCTCTGGTACATTGAGTCTGGCAGATTTGCTTTGGCAGTTATTCAGTGACCTCCTCATGACCGCAGATGCTCAGACATTTTCCCTCTTTGCTTGCAATTGGCAGTTATCTCTTTGCTTTTCTCAGTGTGGAATGTTCTGATGCTCAATTCAACCCTCCTCACCAACAGGTGTCACAGCAGAATGAACTACAGGGAATTGAGTCCAGGGATTGGCAAGACAGTGACGGAGGGAGCGTGGGTTTGTGAAGGATAGATTGTGTGCAAGTTTACTCAGTTGGGGGCATATCTGTGTGTTATTTGTGGAGATCTGTCCATTTGTATTTGTGTGTACATATTTCTGTGTGTCGTGATGATACATTTGTGTGAGTGTGTGTGTGTACTCTGACTAGGCGAAAGGTTTTTCATATTATAACCACTTTCCAACCCCCTACCTCACACACCCTGCTGAGACAAATGGAAATTTAAACCAACCCCTTCAGAAAGCAAATTTTTCTACCCAGTCGCCTGTTCTCACTCTCTCTGGCTGTAGCTAACAAGGCAATTGACAGGGAGATATGAGCACCATTTCCATTCTGGCATTTCCTAATGTTAAACACTAAAATAATCAACAAGCTGCCTGCCTTCCTGTCTGTTTCCCTCGCTCACTCCCTCCCCTCCACACTGCTGCGCGCTCTCTCTCTTTGTCTCTGCTAGTGTTCATTTAGGGCATCCATATTGGATTTCCTAATGCCTACAGCCAGCTAAGTGGCTTGGGCTGCTCACATCTGGACCTCTTTTGTTACAGACAAGCCCAATTTGTGTTTGTGTATGTGTCCATGCACCTGCCTGTGCAAGAGGCAGAAGAGGAATATGACTGTTACTGTATTTTTTGTGTGTCTATGCCAGTGTGTGTCCATGGTTTTGGACAAGGACAAGTTCAATTTGTGTCAGAGGAATGAAATTGAGATCAGAGCACAGCACCTTCGGAGACTATTCATAAACACGCAGACTTCTTGTTGTGTTATATATGGGATTACCAGATGCATATAGGTACAGGAGATGGATGGAGGGAAGCAAGGCAAAAGTCCATCTGACCGTTCATCCTGCCATCCCCATGTCCACGCGTGTGTGTCCGTGTGTGGGTGTGTCGAGGAAATGCTTACTTTTTAGCAGTCAGGCAGTGATGAGTTAATGGTAACAACATGGTTTTATTCACCCAAAAAGTACAGACTTTACCAAAAAAAAGTAAAATAAACAAACTGAGTTGTATTAACTGTTTGGGTGTGGTGGTGTGTTTGATTGTAAATGAACCTGTGCAGGTGGTGAACTAATGAGGTGAATGAGTGTGAGTTGGGATAATATTACTCTGTGTGGCTGTGGCCATCATACCTTCAATAACACACAGTACATGCCCAAAATGAATGTTGTATCAGTGAGGTGGTGTTGTACATTCCCTACATCCCTATACCTGTTGCAATTAATTGAGAAAGTTAAAGTCATAGTTTTTACATATACTATTCAACATATAAATTTTGAAATAAATTAGGCATAGTGTGTATGTTTTCTCTGAGTCCTTCGCAAGGATAACCTTTCACTTCTCAAAGGTTTATTTTTTGGTATTTCTCATGTTTACAGTTTGTTTATGCCAACTAATTACTGGGAATCAGGAATCAGGGGTATTTGTTATTCCAGCGTGTGTTTTTTTTTTTCTTCCCCTCATGCCAAACTGTCAACCCATCTGATGTTTGACGTCTGTGAAAATGAGGAATCAAGAATCCCCATAAATTCACTAAAAGCGACTGAACTCCTCCATGGAAAATTTTCTCTCTTTTGATGGTTTGTAGATTAGACCGGGAGAATGTTATTAATGAGTGAGATTACACCCACCCGTCGCTAACCGGATTATGGCTTAATAGAGCTCAATTTTCCTGTGCTATCCAGCTCTACTCCTCCTTTCTTTTCCTTCTTTTTCTTTATTGCCTTCTCCGCTTCTCTCATCTTTGGCCTCTCTCTGGTCACCCTGAGAGTGAGTGGTTTTGTTGCGCTGTGGAGTGAATCTATATCTTTTTTTGTGTGTAAAACCGTTCTGGAAATTACATGGATCAGCATGAGGACCGACACAAAATTAACATGTAGACAGATTGAACAATATGCCAACACTGAGTTAATGATGGATTGTAAATAAAATCATGCTACTAGACCAGCAGGAGGCAGGGAATGGCTGTTGCACCAATAGAAATGGAGATAATTATAAAGAACCCTTTTTGACAACTTAATTACTACTAGCTGGGATATTACATTGAATCCTACTGATTAACCCCATTTAAAGGAAAACAGAAAACTAAAAAAACAGCCAAAAGAAGGCAAAAAAGTGCAGAAAGAAAGATTGTTTCCAGCAGCTTCTGTAGTTGGGAGACAGGGAGAGGGGCTAGCTTCTACCATTTAACAGAAATGAAATGAAGTGAACATACATGGAAGGAGGATGACACAAAGACAGAAGGGCAATAACTGTGGAAAGAGTTTGAGGAAAAAAAACAGACTCTGGATGCAAGCAACATTTTAGTCTGTATCTGTAGTATTCTGCTTTTTCACTAATTGGGGATGTCCTTACTCTCTTCTTCCCTCATCTCCTCCTAACTCTCTCCCCTTGTTTCTTTTTGTAGTTTTCCTAACTCTCTTTTTAACAGTGGCGATGCTCCTGCTTATTTCTCTCCTCTCTGATTCACCTCTTCTCCTTTTCAACCTCTCTCACTACTGCAGTAGGGGGGATTACAGCAATGGCTTAGGGAAACAATAGGCCTACCATGGGGCTTAAGTGGCCAGAACCAAACTAAATCAAACACTGCGCTGACGGGGGTGCCACGGTAATCCTCTCATTTTACTCCTGTTTTTCTCTCATCCTTTTCCCTCTCTCTTTCCTTCTTTGCACCCCTGTGCTTGTCGAGAGCCTTCCCTTTTGTATGGCTTTAATCAGGGCTTTGTTTTTAAAGTTGTGTCCACCAGAGGCACTTCTCTCATATTAAGAGTGTTTAATTGGCTTGAAAATACTACAAGTGTGTTTGGTTGATGGATAATGAAAGAGGTTTAAATGTAAGCTCTGTGCAAAATACCCATCATGATGAATGTCTCTTAAAGGGCATGCATAGTAGTGGAATGTGCCATACTGTAGTAAAGAAACATTCTTGTTCATTGAGGCCTGTTTAGCTACAAAATCTCTCAACAAAAAGATATGTTTTTTGGTGAACATGCTGGAGAGGAATCAACAACCAAGAACAGTGATTGAAAGATAGAAACAGATGAAGAGATATGTGTGATGGCAGTCATGTGTGGGTGTGATAAAATTGCACTGAAAAAATGAACATGTTGGTAGAAATGAGAGAGAATATTAATCAACATTGGCTGAACTGGTTGTCTAGCCACAGTCACTCTGGGCTACTAGGCTTCTACACAATGCCTACAGCTATCTGAAAACTAATCTGGTATTATTCAGTCATCAACATTGTGTAGAGCCATAATGCCCCCCTCAAAACAGGACAGATGGTTACCATTTTGGACCGTTCAGAATTCACCACATGCACTGGAAGAAGAGGAGAGTGGGACACTTTTGGAAAAATAGAACATCAACAGCAACAAAAAAACATAGATATGTTTACAAACTCTAGCTTTCCATTTTTATATATTTGGCCAACCAAGTATGTGGGTGGCTTTTGGACAATCTGCTATGTTTCGATGAGACTTAAGAAGAAAGGTAAAGGGAGAAAAGTTAAATGTCCAAAGATGCCAGAAATTAGGAAGACTATCCAAAGAAGGGGAAAAAAACAGAAGAGGTCAAGAAAGATGGGAAATGAAGATGTTGCTATGGAAAAGAGAGAGAACAAAGCCAATTATTAGGCAAACACGGGGACAGGTGACTAAAGTCAGGCATGAAAATCCCCTCAGGCCACTGAGTGAAGGCTAAATGTATACCTTATATATGGAGGTGTGAAAGCTCTCCCTCTCTCCCACCATCTCTCTCTTATATGCACACACTAAATACTGCTTCCCTCCTTGTCTCCCCATCCTCTGTCTATGTGCTCTATTCTTCTGTCTCCTAGGTAAGAAAATATCATGTAGAGAGGATGCTATAGCAGCTGCTTTGCATGTGCTATGATAACAAGGTGTCAGAATTCCCTTGGGGTAGATTTGCACTACTGGAGATTTGGCTGTTCATCGGATAACATCGTTAGATAAGAGAAATATGGCAGAAAGGAAATGGAAAGGGAAGGAAGGGGGGCCACACAGACATACTCAAGCTAGAATACTAAATGACATAAGGAGACATAGACATATGTGGATACTGATAAGCATATGCAGTGCCAGCGAGACAAAGATGAAAAGATATACACAAATAGATAATATATTAACATATTAGGAAGTTCTTGTAGTTTTACGTAGAGTAATGTGCCATGCTATCTCTTGGTTCTCAGCACTTTCCGGGTAACCAGCAGAGACAGTTAATGTGTCACTCACATAAGTTATTCACATAAACCCGACTGGATGGCGAAATGACATTTTTGCTGGTGTTTTTACCAAAAAACAAACAAGGAAGAGCCATTCTAGCTGGTTCCCCCATTTTTAGTCTTTGTACTAAGCTAACCCACTGTAGTTTCATACCTACTGAGACCAGTATCGATCCTCTCCTCTAACTCTTTGCCAGAAAGAGAGTGTTTGTATTTCCCAAAATGTAGAACTTTTGCATTTAGTCCAATCCCATCATTCACTGATGCAGTAAGTAGTATACTCTATATATAGCAAGGCAGAAAGTAAGGCTGCAAATGGTGATGGGTGAGGCTGGTGGTGTTCAACTTTCATGCAAGACTTGCAATTAACAGTCTTCTCTGTGATTACCATAACCATGATTTTTCCCTAACCTCAGCCACACATAATTTGCAGATACTGTAGAACACATGAATTAAAGAACACTGGCAATAGACCTAATCTGGAGTTTTGCATTATTATCCAGTGGAGATACAAAAATATGTGATGAATGGTGAGTTTCAACACATCAGTAGTGTAATTTTGAGTTTTAAAGAGTGCTACTAGTGCTAACAACAATCAGGGAGTGTACTGTTCCTTTAAAATTAATGCTGATCATGATAGATGACAACCATATCATTTTTTGTTGTTTTTTATTTGAATAAATATCTCTAGTCAGAGTAGGGGACATAGAGAAAAACTCACCTGGGAGCATCTCACTAGACTTTCACACAGCTGTTCATTTAAAAGATAGATTACAGCTTCATTTACAAACTGTAATTAATACATACGGCTTCCGGTACACAAAGGAGAGGGACAAGAATAAAAAAATATGACAATAAAACACTCCACATCCTGGTAGCAGGGGAAATAAGCCACATTTTAATGCATTTATAATAAAAGTTACTTTGAATATGTGTCAAAGTGGAGAGCTTCTCAGGGAAAGTTAGCAACTTGTGTTTAGCATAATTAAGGGAATTTGTTGTTTCATTTCATTACCAAGACAGGACAGAGAGATAGATTGTGCCTCAGGTTCTGAAAGATTTGCCTAAGATGAAAATTAGCAAGAATGCATGCATATGTGAGGTTGAGTGAGCAATGTATAGGAGAGTGAGAATTGGGGGATTTCCTAAGTACACAGGATACACAGGATTGTCAAAAAAGGGTAAATGAGTAAATGAGTAAATTTGTGATTTTCATACACAATGGATACAGTAATTCACAGG
This sequence comes from Istiophorus platypterus, assembly GCA_016859345.1. Taxonomy (NCBI): domain Eukaryota; kingdom Metazoa; phylum Chordata; class Actinopteri; order Istiophoriformes; family Istiophoridae; genus Istiophorus; species Istiophorus platypterus. The sequence continues at coordinate 18,003,844 of CM029116.1, read as the reverse complement.
CATACGTATGTATTCTTTTGTTTTTAAATATATTCATGTAAGTTTTTCTTTTATTTTGTCTAGTGTCGGGACATTGAATTACAGGGATGCAGCAATCAGTGGCTGGGTTTGTCCTTTGCAACCAGCCTACACAGTCAGTTACAAAAACTCTGCCAGAATACCTTGAAAAACTCCAAGGACTTTATATTTTACAACACATTTAGTGCCCTGCTATGATGCTACAAAGTATGGATCATTAAAACATTGTAGTTGCAAAAAAAAAAGAAAAACAAAAACAATTGGAGATAGTAATGGCCCTTCCATTTTTAATCCACCTTTGCTTTGCAGGGTACAAGGACCAGTGTGGCAAATATAAGCTGTTCAAAAAGGCTGACTCTCTATTTGGATGCAATATCTATTTTGTTTATATGTACAGTATCTAGACTATATAATCTTATTATCTTTAATCATAATTACATAATATTGTCCTTGTAGGTTTTCAGTTGATACACCCTAAAACACTTCCCCATCATGTGCCTGTGCTGTATGAAAGTGAAACATAAATTGCTCTGTGCACACCTGCACATACAGTACACACACACACCAACATACAGGTATACTCAGGAAGGACTGAAGTCAACAAAAGTGGGTCTATAACAACAACCATGTCCCTCAGAAGTCAATGGAGTATGATGAAAAGAAACCACAATAGCAGCACACATAATAGTAACATGGTGGAGGTCAGTGCAGCCCTCCCTCTCCCCCCTCCTCCTCCTCTTTCATTCCTGTAACTGTATAGTACTGATGGGAAAATGTTAACTGTGCCATTAAACAATCTAGGCAGCAATCATTTAGTAATCATCCATCTTCAATGTGTGGCAGAGAAGTAAAGAAAGGAGGAAAGAGAGCAAAAACAGGGAGAAAAAGGAAAGACAGCATGTGACTAAATGGAGGGATTGAGAGAGAAGAAGAGAAGACAAAGGCAGAAGGGGAATGAGCAACAGCCTGCCATTGGTAGCTGAAGCGTGTATGTCTTTGACAGTAGACAATAAGCCCAGATGGTAACACTTCCTTTGTTAACTTTGATGGATATTCCATATTCAACGTCAAGGCTGAGGAAATTACTATTACACCTAGAGTCAAATGTTAGCTAGCATCTGACTTATGGTTCCACCATGTATGTAGGTTGGAGAAGTGTCTCTTTGAGTGTGCTAAATACTCTCATTCTTATGGTCACACAGGGTTCTTGAAAATCAATCAATGGCATTATGTATAAAGGAGTCAAGTGAATAGCCTTGAAATTGCTCTCCATCTAGAATGATGTTTGGCAGAATCAGAAAAAAAAAAGTATTGATCCCTGCAGGGTAAATGCTTTGGCACAATTGCTCAACATGCAGTTAGGAAAGAGAAAGTAAATAAGTAAAAAAGTTAAAAAAAAAACAGAGCCTACAATGTAAGCAATGATAATAATGATAATAATAATAATAGTAGCAACAACAACAACAACAATAATAATAATGTGCAAAAGATAATATCCAAGGTTATATGACAATATGGACAAAAGCGCAAAAATAGGAACATGCAAAGTGGCCTGGGCAATGTGTTTGAGACCAACAAAACAACCCCCACCTAAGCCTACCTTTGGAAATTGTAATAATAATAGTATAATAATATAATAATAAGGGGATGCCCTGCTCGGCGTTTACTGCACCAACCTTCAATTACTGCTTTTTATAGGTCTTTCTGCCCTCAGTTTTGTCTTCCCTTAGTGAAAGGCATGCTAAATTAGGTTGAGGTTGGGTCACTGGCTCAACTTTTGAGGAATATTCCAGTTGTTTGCCTTGAGAAGCTCTTAGGTTGCTTTCACAGTATGTTTTGGGTTATTATCCATCTGTACTGTTAGCACCATCCTGTCAGTTTTGTAGCATTTGGCTGAATCTTAGCAGATAGTAGAGCCCTGTACACTTCAGAGATCTGCTGCTTCTATCAGCAATCATAAGAACAATAAGTACCATTGATCCACTAGCAGCCGTGCATGCTCTTGCCATAACACTGCCTCCACCATGTCTGAGAGATGATGTGATGGCTTAGGATCATGAGCTTTTCCTTTCCTTCTCCTTATTCTTCTCTTTATATCATTCTTCTAAGTTGATCTAGATTTCATCTGTCCAGAGAATCTTGTTCCAGAACTGGCTTCTTTGGATGTTTTATCGCAAAGACTAATCTGACCTATCTCTTTCTAAGTTTTACTAATGTTTTGCATCTTATTGTAAATACTCTGTATTTACATTCATGAAGGAGTCCCTTGATTGTAGACTTTGACAAGGATATGTCAACCTCCTGGAGAGTTTTCTTAACCTTGCCAGATGTTGTGAAGGGTTATTCTTCACCAAGGAAAGAATTCTGCGATCATCCACTTTAGTTGTCTTCATTGGTCTTCCGGGCCTTTTTGTGCTGCTGAGCTGACCATTCCTTCTTTTTAAGAATTAACCAAGTTGTTGATCTTGCCACTTGTAAAGTTTCTACTATCTGTCTGATAGGTTTGTTTTGTTTTCCAGCCTATTAATGGCCTCCTTTGTTCACATCAGCATCTCTTTGGACATTACTTGTGTACCTTAGAATAAACTCAGGACCTTTTGTCTGGTTAATTTGTCATGAAATATGAGGGAACAGAGGCACAATTATGAAAACTGTGTCACTGTCAATAGTTACTTAGTCACCTAACTGTACATTTGTGCCGTTTGGCAAATCCATAGAAAATAACCCAAAGGGAAAAAATTAGTGCCATAACAACTTTTTTTAGTATGTTGTTCTATTTGAATTTAGGTTCTAAAATAGAGGTTTTCTTTCTTTTAAAAATTTTTGTCTTCTGCATTATAAAAATAATTAACTTCTGGTACTGATTGGCCTATCAGTCATTGTGCTTACTGTAGGCTAATTTTGCTCGAGATACCCATTTCAACCCATTTAGTGAAGATGAGGTAAAATAACTCTAGGAAAGAATATAACTGTCCACGGCAGAATTTATAAATAAATGATGTAGAAATAGGTTGCATTACATTGAGCAGAAACAGTCACAGAACTACATGCCCCCAACTGCAATTTAATCATTTTGAGAGTCAGGAGGGAAGATAAAGATTTAATTATAATTGTATTTCCGCAGGCATCTGGTATCGGAAGGTCAGATTGAGATTGGCACCAGTGTTCCGGTTGATCTCCCCCATTCCAATGTGACTGTTCCGCAATAAAAGGAAAGAACATATCCAAATATCCCCAGTGTAATGGAGACAGATAAAAGTGTGTATAGAGTTCTGACAACACACTAGAGAGGAAGTAAGACAGAAGCCTGAAGCCAAGGGACAATGCTCTCTCAATGCAGCCAACATTAGAAGCCAGCGTTTAGAAATTCTAACATATAAACATGTTGCTGATGTTGTTCTTGTGTCCTGTTTCTTTAGGTTGACAATAGTAAAAGCTTCTGAAAATGAATACAAAATAAGGGAATGTGTCGTCTCTCTTGCTTTTTCAGGTTTTGATGTGTTGAAAAGAAGAAAGGTAAAGTAAAAAAGAAAACTGTACTCTCAGTCAAGTAATACTATGTATGAACGAGTGTGCGTGTGCTTGCATATACTGTCTTACAGTTTTTATTCTTAATGGGTAAAGAGGTTACATAATCCTTTCAAAATAATTCAGATGCACTCTTACCTTCTCTCTTTTTAATTTTTGTTTATGTCTTTTTCTGCCCAGCTAATTCTCTTTTTCCATTATTTGCTTGCTAATTAGGGATTACTACACACATTCATCATTTATAAAAAAAAAACAAAACAACACACATTGTGTGTGTGTGTGTGTGTGTGTGTGTGTGTGTGTGTGTGTGTGTGTGTGTGTGTGTGTGTGTGTGTGTGTGTGTGTGTTTGTAAGAAAACTATCATGTGTGCTTGCTCACATATGTGAGTGGAACTGTGTGCTTGTATATGTGTGTATTTGTGTGTGTTTGAGAGAGAATGAGAGAGGGAGAGAGATGGAGAGAAAGAAGAGGCCCTACAAATTTTAAATGATATATGTATGTATGTATGTATGATGGGAGCACAACATTAACAAAGCTCAAAATGCACAGGACATGTGTCACAAGTTGGATGTAGTATGGGTATTGACTGCAAGGAGTCGACATTAATACTTGACAAGTCACTGATGGTAAAAGGCAACCTTCCCTGTCTTTCCTATTCCTTTGAGAGGCGAGGTTCATGGAATGGATTCAGGGAATTTGACAAAGAATGAATGCATCTGGAGAATGGATATACAGAGAATGAAAGACCTTAAGCGGGAGAAAACAAACTAGTAATGGGGTAGATTCACATGAATTGTGTGATTTTGGGGCCATCTGACATGATGGTAGCATACAGTAGACTATGCTTTTCTGATCTGGTGTCATCTAGTATTTAAGTATGCCAATGAAAGGACCTGACAGTGTATTATTTTGACCTTCATAACCCTTCATATTCTACTATATAAAATACTATATAAAAAGTTACTCACATAAAATCTAAATACAAACAAAAAATACATCCATAAATATTAGATTATTTCAATTTAGTCAAACTACCCACATACTCCCTACCAAGGGTATCTTCTGTTATAAAATCTGCAGTATAAACTACCGACATTTTCTATATGAAGGATATTTGGTCTATTTGGACAAGTTTACTGTTAATTTCCCTACCAGTGGCTTTGAAAATTCAAACTGTGTGCAACATGAATTTATAAATACTATGCTCATATTCATTATTACAGGTTTTTCTCAATCTGGTGTAATTGAAACTGCAACTTTCACCAGATACTGCATGGAACACCTCATTTTAGATGATTTTAGTGGATTCCGTTATCCTTGACAGTTATCCTACTGTTTGTTCTGTATCTGGGAAATTCACCAGATACTTTAAATGTTTCAAGAACACATGGTATTACATAGTCTTAAAGCGTAGAGGTTTTTATAGGAAATTAATCACAATACTGGATCAATTTGTTAATCCTGTGGTGTTGTTCGTATGAAAGTGTGACTATACCATCAGGTCTGAGTATGTGGTAAATTGCATTTAAGTAAGTAAGTCTGTGCCACCCTACACATACTGTATGTACAGTATATGTGACTATTAAGTGGCAGTGCTTTGTGAGAATACTAAGTGGCATAATTGCAAATGTTCCCTCTGGCAAGAAGCCATGAAAGTAGAGGGCAGGGGGATACCAGACAGTGGAGAAAGGAGCAATGCTGGTGGTACAAAGTAATGAAAGGAAGCATGACTGAATTGTTACATTAAGGTCAGTGTTTAATTACTCATTCTCTGCCTCTCCTGTATACTTAAGTGGCAATAATTAACCATTGATTGGAGAGGCTCGTGATGAGCAAATATTATCCTAATGGTGTGCTAACCATGTGTGCAATAAATGTGATGTCTACATTTCATCAGGACATATGGTAAAGTCTCAAACAAATTGTAGTTGTGGACCAATGGCTAGGTCTCAAATAACAGCCAGAGACTATTGAACAAATAAACAGCAGAGTAATTAAGGTGTAAGCAAAACTCCTGATACATGCTCATATGTAGCTTAAATGGACAATGCAGCATGCCATACTTTTTCACAGCATTAATAAATGTCAGCAAAACAACACAGTTACTGTATGTCCTACCCATTAATCTTTGCTATAAGCTTCTCTTCTCAACTGATTTGTTTCACAAATCCCAAAATGGTGCCCATGGAATGAATTTTGATTACTTTGGTGATATTTTGGTTTGACCTAATTCCTGCAAAGCTGACATTTCTTTAAGTCTCAACTATACTTTGTATTTTGTAATAATAAGTTAATGTTAGCATGCTTACACATGAAACTAAGATGGTGAACAAGGTAAACATTGTACATAAGCATATTAATCTTGCCATTGTAAACACGTTATTATGCCGATGTTAGCATTTAGCATAAACCAAGGCTGTACCTAAAGATATTTTAGAAGAATGTGACAAAATATCATTCTGTCATTCAGGTTCATGTTTGCTAATGTTTTTCAGAGGAATTTTTGCAAGATTTGCTTCTTGCATGAACATATTATATGAATAACAGTCAGATTTCCTGTCTACCTAGTCAATTTTTTTTCACTCAGTTTTAAATTCAGAATTTTCAAATTTCAGTTTACCTAGGCTTATTATCTGCAGTTATTGCTATTTAAAAACAAACAAACAAAAAAAAAAACATATACTATTTTAAGAAATCAGGTGGATGACACAAAGAGGATACAGATGAGGATCAAAGTAAATAGATGGGCAAGATAGTAGCCCTAGAAGGAATCAAAGGGACTTTCAGCTAGTGTAGTGTTATGTAATTAACAGATACTTGACATCAGGAAAATACTCTGGAGCCCATAATGGCCATCTATGGCTTTCAGGCACTTGGGGGGGCAGGAAAAGATAACACACAGGATCTCTGGAGCTAAGCCAGATTGACCGTTGGGTTCTAGGTCACCTATTACCAAGGCCCTTCTCCCCTGATTGCTTAGTTTGGCCAGGCATCAGCTCTAGGAAGAGTCCTGATTGTTCTAAACTTCTTCCATTGAAGAATTATGGAGGCCACTGTTCTTGTTACGAACCCTCAATGCAGCAGAAATTTGTTTGTAGCCTTACCCAGATCTGTGGCTCGACACAATCCTTTCCTCTAAGTTCTGGAGGCAGTTCCTTTGACTTCATGGCTTGGATTTTGCTCCGATATGCACTGTCAGACCTCATATACATAGACAGTTGTGTGCCAAATCCTGTCCAGTCCAGTGAATGTACCCCATGAGGACTCCAGTCAAGGTGCAGAATCGTCTCAAAGATGATCAAAAGAAAGGAAGGCGACCTGAGCTAAAATTCAAGTACCATACAAATTATACATATGCTTAATTTGTGTCTTGCAAACTGTATTCACATGTTTTTTAAAAATTCACTATAAATTCACTATTAACTGTAAAAAAGAACTTGAGCTTTCTGGCCTGAGGTTTTTTGGAATGCATTATAAAAGGTTAAATTCAATACCTCTCATCTTTTTTCCTTCTCAACAGTACCATGGTGCAAAAAATTGGTATGGACCCATGTCTTTCAGCTGCAAAATAGCCTTAAAATACCATGCACCTTTCATCCCTGTCTGTTTAGGGTGCACGCAAAGATTGAACTGGCAATTTGCACTTGTGTCATTAATTGCATAGTCACCTTAAAACTTCCATTTATTATATATTGAATGATTTATGTTACATTGGCCTTTTAGATTAAACTAGATTGTTATTTCCAAAGTCACTCCAAATTGTTGTAAATAAAATTATTATAAAAATTAGTTCCTTTCAACAACTCCGTGAAAAAAACCCTTCTCCCATTACTCATTGTATTTTTTTTATATATATACATTATATCAAGATTCTGAATGATAAAACATTTTCCTTTCCTATAAATGTTTTCTTTGGCTGTTCTTGTCGGATGGAGTATGTGTGTTTGTGTGTGTGTGTATGTGCACTGACAGAAAGTGCAACAGTCACTCCTCATTCACTCCTTTGCTATACAGTAGGGAGGGACCCATCCATATTTAATACATTTCTATCCATAATTCAAAGACCAAATCTCAGTGCCTTACTAGTGAGGGACTCTTAATGGGATGGGACATCTCTCCCATTTTCCCTCCTACTCCGTCTCATTTTCTCACACTTTTTCCGCTTCGCATCTGTGTTTCATCTTTGTTTCGTCTTTATTTCTCTTTGTCGTTTTGTTTTCTTTCACACAGATATCTGTCCACCTCTGCTGTCTAGTAACTTTCCAGTTTTTATCAGTAGTTAATATGGAACAAGAAGGTTCCACAGACCATTCACAATTTAAATAGCTTTGTCCAAAGAGAGTTTTCCAAATCCAGTAGCCTCTTAATCTGCAGTCCCGTAAAGGCGACCTTTCAGACTTATGATTTCCATTGTCTGGATTCCATTACATGCATTTACAATCCTGTGAAATAATTTCCTCCAGACATATACTGAGCACGTACACTTACAGCTTATTACAGAATTTAAAGGCTAAATTTAAAAGGTGGATTGATCCACTAGCTTGAATACACTGTTTTTATGTATCTCATTTTTGAGAGATTACATTGCAAAGCTGCCATTGTGATATTCAAAGGGGTTATAGGATTTTTTTTTTTCTTACAATACTGGGATCCTGCACCTTTGCCTTTTTTCCAAATTAAAATGCATTTAATTAATTTAGTGTGTCTTCTCAGAGAGTGTGTCAAGCTTGTTTTCCAGAGGCATACCAACGGATATTTCACTTAAGCACTGAGGAGATGTGAGACACTTAGATACATGCTTCACTACCCTCCAGGTCATTTACATATAAGAGTCAAGAGAGGTGTAAAAGTGATAACACATCATCTAAAATTCTTATCTATTAGCAGATTAATCAGTGTCCTAATTAACTAGTTAGATGATCTATTAAGTAGTTCCTCTATTGAAGTTACCCAACCATATCACATCTCATAGATTCCCTCCTGCCTCCTCACTTTCCCTAGTCAGCTGATGTATAGTAGTTCTGCAGCCATTTTAATCTTGTACAAGATTTAATCTCAATCATAAGCTTTTATTAATATAGCAAATATCCTATTAAGAATATCTTTCCCACAGCCTCCTCCCCCATTACTTCTCCTATCCTGCTCTTGTTTTTTTTTTTTTCGCTCCAGCCCACTCTTCTTCCATGGGCTTTGGTCAATAATTATGGTTGATACAGGGTCTATTCTCACCTCCCCCAGGCTTAAGATACCTTCATAGACTGGCCAGCAGTAGACTGTACACCACCATAATCTGTGGCTATGATTCACCTCCCTCTGCAAATACAGCCAGAGGATCAGGTGTCCCTCAATAAAGATGCACATTGACATCTGGTAAAAGTTTAGCTCTTTTATTGTACTCTACTTCCATTCATTCACCCTCAGCATGTGGCACCTGAAGGTGGGTGTAAAGATGTGCACACTGAAAGGCAACAAAGTATTGTGAGTGTGTTTGCACATCTGTGCTCATTTGACTCAAAACAGGAGGGATGTAAATATGAACTGAATTGCATATCTGATAGGCAAACGGTGTGGCATGGTGTTGTATTACATAAAAAAACATGATATAAAAAGATGATATATTCATAGTAGTCATAGGATTAGAGTTATGGCTTCTTGTATTCCCTCTGTGAGTGTACAGCAATGCTATTCCTTCCCTAGGTGTGATGAAAATAACACAGCTAAACCCAATGCCCCTTGTGTGTGTGTGAGTGAGTGTGTGCTGTTGCTGTGTTACTGCCTGCCTTAAGCCAAAGTATAGTACAAACTGACTAAACCATTGTGACAGCTGTTTACAACTTGCACTCAGCTAAAAGGTTTTTGGTACTACATAGGTGTTTCCAGCAGGATAAATTGTCCGAAATGAGTAAACAATTCTGTCTTATAATAGATGAGGTCTGAAGAGCAATGCAATGTACTGTCAAGGTTAACAAACTGCATACTGCTGAATTCCCAGACCCCAGTCTCCTTTTAACATGTACATCACCCATCATGTACAACAGTTGTGCTTCTTTTACTACAACCCAATGTCATGTCAGAGGATCCCATTTCCTATGTGTTTGATGATGATGAATTAAAAGAAGCAAAAATCACACAAATGAGAGAAACTGATCAGGGCAGATGGAAAAACTGGTGCAGTTTCACTTTCTTGGAGTGTTCAAACAAAACAAACCAGATTAGAAGGGGAGCTGAAAGACATAATGGGAGAATATTCACTTTTTATTAAGCTTTCATAGGTTTAACAGAAAGCAAGGTTACAAAGCCGGTATAATTGCAGTATTCTTTTAAACCTTGGATGTGCTGCCTTCCTCTCCCAACATTTTTTATTTAGTTATTTCTATATGATGATTTTTATCAATAAGTTTAACAGCATGATTAATATCAAAGACGTTGTATACCTTGTAAAAATTCTCTTTTCTCAACCACTTTGTGGTTGAAAGAATGAACTTGGCTGATGGTCTGATTGTGGAAAAAAGAGTGTTAAGTTGTTAATTAACAATTGACACTTCAAAGTTTACTCTATCAAAAAAATTGTTCATAAAGTCTATGCATAGACACACACGTACAATTAGGCACACAAAGATTGGCAAAGCAGGACATAGAGTACAGTACAGATTGCACTCACAACGTGAATGTGTTACACAAATTTAAACAAAGGATATATAGACATGCATGTAAATACAAACTGCAAAAACTGATAGGTACACTTGTGACATTTAATTCTCCAATCCACTTGCATATACAATGTGAAAACACACAATGCACATACATTAGACAATCTAATGGTATCCTCTGACATCGAGATGAGTTACTTCAAAGGGTTTAGCTCAGAAAGCTCCCGCCTCTGATACCTTAAATAAATCCCCAGTGTGTTGAGTGCTCACACTCACATACACACTCACATACACATTCATTCATACAGACACATTCTTGCACAGCAAAAATACACTGATTGGTCCCATTGCAGAGGCAATGAGGGTGGAGTTAAAAAAAAAAAAAACAACTGCAGGAAAGAAGAATTTTTTTAAATGAGCCTATAAAACTTGCTAGAGCTGTATAAAAATTGTTAGAGCTTTATAGGCGCATTTCTGCAGAGCATCACAACAGAACCTCCTGGCATTGATTGTATAAATGGACACCTCGCTCTAAGTTGTCATTAACAAAGTCAGCACCTTAGAAGTGGTAGAGACAAAGTTTAAGGGCTACGCCAGTCGTCATTGAAGTAAAGTTACAATGCACAACCTTCATATTATTTCACACATGCTTTGCCCTTGAGCGGGACCAAAGGGGATGAAGCCAGATTCTTATAGTCCTTGCTGGCTGCAGTGATTATTTTTGATCTTACACAAAACCACAAGCAAGCAAACACAAACCTCACCTCTGACTGAATCCGAGAGGCAAGAAGGCAGAGAATGGAGGTCACTACACATCCATGTCACACCTCCTACCTCATGTAGATGAACCGGTGGGGCCAGTGAACAGCTATGCACAGCAAACTCAGTTGAGGCAGCTATGATCCAAATTAATCTGCAACCTAGTACCTAGTGCACAGGATTATTCTTGTAACATGACTAGGGACTAGTGACACACTATTTAATATGGAGAGTAATTACTCCAAATTGCTGGAAGAAATTGTCTTATGTCTGTTACATGACTATTATATTGAGACTACAAAATAATTAAGTTGAGACTGCAAGAATTCAGAACCTGTTACATGAAGTTCTTAAAAATATATATTATTGTAAAACATAACCGCAATTAAGCTCAATAACTCTCCAGTGTTTTGTCCTTAAAGTAATAAAACTTAAGGGGTATACACAGATCTCCTTTTTCGACCTCAATAGATTTAGAACTTATTTGTTAAAAAAACAATGTAAACAAAATTAGTGGGCAGGAAAGCATGAATACTCTAACTTTTTTTGTTTAATTAGAGCAGAATCTCACTTGTTATTACTGATTCTGATGTGTCAGTCTTCAAAGGCTTCCTTTACAGGATTGTTTCACTTGAATGAGTCTTCTGAAGGTCAGTGCTGATTTTACTCCCACACCACAAGACACTTTATCTCCACGTTTTAGTCATCTAATTCTGTAAAAGACTTTGTGGAAAATAAAATACACCAAATGTGTGTGATTCAAATATAATAAAGAGGCTTTGGAAGACACTTTGTATTGACAGATTTAATTTGTTTTCCAGAGTAACAGGGACATAATACATGTATATCTTAAGCATAATATGATGAAAAAAATTAACTGATAGGTATCCCCATGAAATTTCCCAAACTGATTACTTACTTCGAGATGACTGTTTTTGTATCAAAAGTTTTCTAGAATGTTATGTTTAGATATGCCAATTATGTATTATATAATTAAAGATGTGCTCATTTCTATAAATTGCCAAAAAAGAATTCTGAACATTGGATAAAGCCAGGTTCAAAATTCCTGTTTTATTTTGTTTTATTTTTACAGAAGTTGTTTTTAGATATCTCTTTTTTATCTCTCCAAAGATCAGAAAATACTGTCAACAGCCAAAAAAAAAATCCCTTCTCATCACTTTTTTAGGAATAAAATGTTAAATAAAACAGGCTATGAATGATATATTAACAAACCTTCAGAATATATAGAAAGGATTAAAACTGGAAAGGTCTGTGTCTGTGCTACTGAAGTGGGAAATATCTGGCTTAGTGTATGAGAAACATCTAATTTTGAGAAAACTTCCTTTAAATATACGTATTGTAACTGAAATCTACAGATGCAAATACACAAAGTGTAGTAAATAAAATACACTTAAATGTGTATTTTGGACATTTTCTTTCCACCAGTCTGAAAGAAAAAGGGATATATGTCGTTAGCCTCATAGCATAATTTCCTAAGTCGTATTTGAACATTTTCGGAAAACAAGAAAAAACACAATCTTTAGCAAGTGCATTGGTATTTTTTTATTGATATTTTTAACAGAAAGTTCAACCAGATCTGTGAACAAGTTTGCAAAAAAAAAAAAAACATACATCGATTGCATAACAAATAAAAGTGACTTAGGCAGAATATGCCATGACTTAGGCAATTCTTCTCATGCAGTCCGCCATCTTTGTATGTAGCGGCAAAAATGCCTAGGTCAAAGAGATGACTAAGGCAGATAGTCATTTTGGACTCTAACGATGGTTCTGATAGGCTGGGGACATAGGCAATAAGGCAGGGTGACATAGCAGTGGTAGGAGGGTAAGTTAGGCAGATATCACAATTTGGCCAAAAAATGACTTAGGCAATTATGCTATGAGGCTAATGATTATATATGTATATATATATAGCCCAAAATTTCAAAAAGGAGCCTTAAATGAATAAACAGTCCCTATTAACACAATAAGGATCTGTCTTTTGTACCAGTGCAACATGCCCTACACTAGAACCACCAAAAGAGAAAATAAGATGAAATTCATTTGATGTAGATGTACCAACCAGCTTAAGATGAAAGGGAAGAAAACAAATGCTCAGAGAAAAAGTAAAATGGAGAAATGAGCAGCAGGAGAATATGCAGGGTGGCAAATTGAAATGATGACATTGCTGCATTATGCATACTTGAGCTAAAATGTACAATGCCCCATGCACAGCTGTTTGGTGCACTCTGTTGAATGACATCAGCAGCTTTAGTAAGGGGGGTTTACATGAATGAATACATGAATGACACAACGGCTGGTGGGACTAATTGCAGTGTGAAATGTGCTCTAAAAAAATTTTCCAGTCCAGAATCACATAAACTCAAAAGCATACACAGAGGTCATAGACAGACCAACACACAGACAAACACACTTGCTCTGGTCAAATGAGAACCTCTGGCAATGGTATTTTATAAAAGAAAATGGCCCCACCATCTCCCAAGACAGATGGAAGTAGAGATAGAGTATATTTATGGAACAAAGAATGTGATAGAGTAATGAAGGTGACTTTGACTCTAGACCGTTAATGTTTAAGCATCTCGTGCCCCCATCCTGTCTCTTCTCTCTTATCCTGTTCCCTTTTACCCTCTCTCCACTATCTATATTCTCCTCAATCCTTTTATTGTCATCATTATCCAGATTAATCTCTGTCCAACTGCCACTCTTCCTATTGATTGTCGTTGAATCCTTCGCAAACAGCAGGGATTTCAAGGGTACATGTTGGCGAACCAATGTACCTACCTCCTCTGGGTATATTACACTGTATAGGCTATTATACATTAGCCTACCTACCTGTGACACATATTGCATTGTCATAGAAAGATAGATAAAGGACCTGGCACCATTTGAGAATTTACAGTAGCTACATTTAACCCTAGTCTTGGGTTTGTGTCAAATTTGGCCCGTTTTCAAGTTTAGATAAGTAAACCATAACTTCTCATTGAATGAAGACTTCATTACATCCTCAAAAATTGCCATCTGAAAATAACAACACATTTATTGATTCTACATTTATGTTTTTTGTGCTGAGAATACATAGTAAATGTTGTGAAACCATCATGAATAACAAAAAGGTGGATGGTTTGATTCCTGACTCCTCCAATTCACATTTGAACAAGACACTGAACCCTAAATGGATCATTCGTGTGTGAGTGGGTGTGTGTATATAGAAAACAATATATGTATAGAATTAAAAAAAAAGTTGTATTAAGGTGCGAGTGGTAAAAAGGGGCATGTAATTTAAAATGCTTTGAGTGGTCAATAAGACTAGAAAAGCGCTGTATAAGTTCACTCCATTTGATATTTAAAATCTCATAATAATAGTAACATACTCAAACACATAAACACACTCTTTCACTCATACCCCACACATAAACACAAACACATACAAGTCTCCTGTCCCCCAGCTGTATATCAGTTGAGTGTAAATACACATACACATACACACCAGAGATGCAACTTGTTCATAAGTCTTATGTGAATGACCAAAATAAATTGCTGTTTTTCTGAAATTTATTGTACTTTTCTTCTTTTTAATGGGAGAGTGCATGGGGTCAATTTTTGACCCATAACACAACAGATGTAAGACTGATTAATCATTTTAATGTATAAAACAATACAATCAAGTTTTATATTTGTATATGTATATATATTTACGTATAATATGTATTTTTTTTTCATTGCTTGCTAATGAATTCATTTATCATCAGTCACAAAGCATTGTCAAATAATTCTGTGCAAATTTGCACAACAGCCAAAATAACAAAACCAAAAAATAGCCAAAGAACTAGCTTCCACATCAGATAGTTTGCATTCAAGTTTTCTTCATACAAACAATTTCACAATTCAGTAAAAGGCTGAAGTGAAACAAAAACTACCAGAAGTAAGAAGCCTCATTCAAAATCCCATTAACATTTGTAACTACACTAATAACTGAAAATCCAGCCTTGCAACGGAGCTTTCTTATCAGTATGTCTTATGGCTCTTATATGTTAACAACTATCATTTCTCATAAGCCCTAGATATTGCTGGTTAGATGTCATGACTTAACAGAAGAGGCGAGTCCACAAACGAGTTAAAACAGAAGAGTACATCTTATTAGTGAAGAGGTGGTGAGACATAAAGAGAAGCAATATATCTTAGGGGCCCTTTGGTACACACCGAGGCAGAGACATAATCATATTCAATCATACCGGACCAAAAATGATCACAGCATCAAGTGGGAAGAAAGTGGGAGGTCACTCATGTCTAACATCATCTTTAACTGTCCTTGAACAAAGACAGGGAATATAATCATGACCTTAGCATTATTTACTTTGATCATTTAAAGACTGAAAAAAAATCTACAGCCGCCAGATTCCAAAACATAATTTTCCAAACCCGAACATGAACTACCCACTTTTAAGATATTTCCCTTTAACTCTAGCCCATGTATGTTGTCAACCGCAAATCCGTTTAAGTATAAGGGATTTTCATCAGAACTCTAACATTGACAAAACCATAATAACACCAAGCAGAATCTTTCTGTCTGCTTGTCTAATTGGATAAAGTAATTCAGTGTATAAATGCTCAGCTAGATGTTTCTTCAGGCCAGTGACACAGTCGGAGAGATCCACTCAATGCAGCCTTGTCCTTGTCTATTAATGACTCTACACACTAAGTGTCTGCTTGAACACTGCTTTTTTTCCTGTGTTCCTGTTGATTCCCATTTGTTGCTTGGCACCTTTTCTGTACCTCTTATGTCAAAACAGACTTATGGAACATGACAAGAATAACACACTAATACTGCTGTCATTTAACCTCAGGACAAACTATGTTCCATTAACAGCACAGTGTGGATGGGAAGTGATGAAGAGAAGTAGGAGATGGGTATTTTTATGTAACAGCACAGGGTTTTTTTATAGTAACAAACATCATTGTATTTACTAGCATATGTTGCAGTTTCCCTTCTTTAAACAATTTATTCAATACTGGTTGGAAATGCTGAAAAGAGGCTAATCTACAAAGAAGTAGGTGGAGTTTACAACTCTAGGATTTTAGATGTTGATTTGATTGCTGTAACTGATCTGCAGTTGCAGTTGATCAGTTATTTCAGTTGTTGCTATTGACCATTTTAAGTTCTGAATAAGCTTCCCTCCCAGCTATATATTTCTTTCTGATGTAAGTCACACCTTGCTCCCGTGTCACTCATGTCATCTGATACTCATCTATCCACACATCGTCAGTGACATATCCTCTAAAACACTTGAAAGAGGATAAATCTGGCCTCATGAATGAGTGCACCCTCCTGTAACTCTTTCTTACTAACGTTATCTTCCTCCGCGTTATTCCCCCCTTCACAAATCTCTCTTCGCCTTTTCATCTCTGTCACTCTCCATGTTTGTGTGAACTGCTTGACTGTAATCTTTAAATTTACCATGGATGATGCACTACTACTTGGAGTAGCTGCTAAAAAACAACAACAAAAAAGCCAACAACAACAGCAATAAATGAGTCATCTCTGGAACCACTATCTATTTCAATATCACTCTCAGCTTTGACTCACAGTTTAGATTATATAATGATGAACTGCATGTTGTTAGGCATAAATGGCTGATAAAGACTTGGCAGTTAGAACAGTGACGCTATAATTCATTGCATCTCTGCAAGACTCTGAACTAAGCTGCATGTTTTGGCATCAGTGCAGTGAAATTAGAGTTACAGAGACTATTTTGCTATTTAGACCAGTTCACATTCACACAGTGCAAGACTACATAAAAATTCAATTGAGCTGAAGCTTCATTGTCTTTTGATCAGAGTAAGGGCTAACCTTTTTTTGTCGTATGCATTTTTATATTGGTTTTGTATGTGTGTGGGTGAGACTTACCTGCCCTGAGCATTGCGTGGTTGATAAATAGGCAGAGAGAGGCTGTGGTGGACCCATCAATCATCCAGACCTTGGTCTATGGCAGGCAAATAAAATAAAATGTCCCAGGTGCATAGGCAGGAGAAATATGGAATGGACCAGAGTGACAATGACAGAGGCCTCCAGACATGAGAGACGAGATTCACCTATAAAACACTAGTGCATGCAAAATCAAACAAACACATGAATTTACACACATCTGCACTTCTACCTAAAGTTCTGTCTGCTTTCACACAGTATTGGCTGATGTTCAATGTTTTTTCCTGTAAACAAAGTGTCATCTTTTTAACCGCTGGCGGGGAACCATAAAGAAAGGAACGTTCCATGATTCTATCTTCACAAAATTTCGTGAGGTTTGCCCTTCCAGAACAGCATGCCGCTTAATGTTTCAGACAGAAGTCTGATAGCCTTAACAGATAAATTCATGCAATAGATAGATATTCATTAAAAGGAGTAGTATTAAATGATCTGAAGAAAAATGAATGTTCTTTAATTGGTGACAGTCTTACAGCTTCACTGCTGCTCCTACTGCAGGTAAGGTAATTTATGCTCTCCTCAAAGGAGGCTTCTTAAATGTTTTGAAGGTCAGAAAAGCCCCTTGGATTGTGTGAGAGAGTGGGTAGGGTCCTGCGAAGACATGCTGCCTACTTAACAGGCAAAATATAATGACACATTAATAGGCCATGAAGGAAATGGAGACCACTGTCATTTTCCACTTGTACAGTCTTTTCTGAACGTCTCCCAGGAAGTCAGTGCTGACAGCTGTTATTGATTATCCAGTCCTTAAAGGTATTTATCTACTGCCAAACTGGATGCGGGACATTAGCAAAAATAAACAGTATCTGACAATCAAAGGATTGTATTCTTTAAAGAACATAAATGAATTGAGCCTATAATTAATTTGTGATACATAGCCAAAAAGACCTGACATAAAAACGTTACAGCAGCTATAATTAATGCTTTTACATTACAGTGATTCATATGACTGTTTGTATTTGAAAATGGTTTAACTTAATGACTAGCTGGTAAACATATGGGAGCATATAGCAGCTAAATACATAGATATTTCTAACAGTTTATATCAGCAAACTGATAAAAACAATGAATGCTAATAAATGCTAATGTTGCTTCATGTCTGCTGGATGTATAAATGGGTTAGTGTTTGCCAACAAGTTCATCATGTTAACTTAAAAGGTGATAATATGTCAGTGTTGTGTGTACAGCTTGTCCACTGCCTCCAAATGATAAAAAAAAGTAAGTTAATGCAGGTGTAAATAAACTCCCACTCTCTGACTGAGAACTAGATCAAACACACTGACCAAATGGAGATAACTTCCAATTAACTTTTCCATTTATGAGATGAATATATCACTGGATCAACACAGAAATTCTAACTTGACACGGACCAAGGAATGAAAAGAAATGAGAACAGTATCACACTCACTGTTTGTGTGACTGTGTATCCTATCCAGGCTGGTAGAAGAAACACAGATGGCCCACACACATTGCGCTGTAGTGATGTATTTACCTCAGCAGCTTTAGTTTTGTTGGCTCTGGGCAGTGACATGCACTCAGACAAATATTTACATATTCATTTATTCATTACTTAGAATTCAATGTCTACTCATTTACAGGGCAGGTTTAAAATGTGAAAAAGTGTTCAGCAATGAGTGTAGCTTTGCAGGTGCCTATGCTGTATATGGAGCTCATTTTGTGAAATTCTTAAAAGATGCCCTGTTTTTAGTTTGTAACAGCAGCGGATTGGTGGCTGCTAACCAACACTGGCAAGTACAAGGCATTAATAGTAAATACATACCTCCATTAAGTTTTCTTAATGAGTTAAGACTGCCTCAGTGTAGTGTATATTAAGAGAGGTGGTGGGATTATGAAAATATCACTATCCTATGATGGTTATTGCACCTATAAAGTTTTTATTCTTGATACGCTATTTGTTGTTTGAAATTTGTAATTATGTATTAGAGGCAAGAACAGGTAATTGAACACTTTGCATGATTTGGTTTAGTGCATTAACTGGTTCATTTCAACTGGTTCTTGATTGTTAGTCTTGTGAAATCTCACTCTTTTTTGTGAGGCATGGTTCACATCAGGAGATTCTTTTTGTGAATAGCAAACTCAAAATATTTGAGTGTTTTTAATGAGTCCAAGTAGCTCTAATCCACACCTCCAATCCAGTTAACTCCTGACACTAAATATCTTTCGTTGATGCCATTAGCCTTGAGGATTAAACCCTGAGGATGCCTGACTGATGTATTCATTATGGACAAGAACAATACAATGATTGTGTTTGTTTTTTATTGTTATTTAGATGAAAATTTGACCCCATTTTAAGACAAATTTATACATAAATGCAGGTCATTCCAATGGGTTTACATACTTCTTCTTACCACTGTATGCAGAAAGTTTCTTGTAAATACTTAAACTGTCAAAATACATACATGCACGCATGCCTGCAAAAGACTGTACTACATAAAAATGGTTCTGGCTGTGGACAAAGGAGGAAGCTGAACTGCTTTAATGGATGGTACAACTATTGCGTTATGGTAAGTTAATTATGATAATTCAGTAGGTAAAATCTGTAGTACATGAAATCAAAGCAAAGAAGTGTGCTTTACACACAGGCAGACGGATGTCCTGTAGACACCACATATTCATTGAATTGCACTCAGTATAAATCTTTTAGACAGATGTGTGTGTACATTCAGTGAGGTCCGGTTAGATGTGTATGTGCTGGTGTCAAGGCCTTGCCTCCTCTTCCTTTGAGAATATTTTATTTGTGATGACTTGCTGTCCTTTCCAGGCCATGCAGCTTGATTTAAAGCTATTTATAGTGCCTTCATTCCACTACACACAAACATGCATGCCCTGCACATATTTGTAAAGAGCTTCAGCACAGCATTTAACTTACTTAAACACATATAAGATAGCAGGTAATATTGTAAAATCTGTCTTTTTTTCGAGAATTGACCCTTAAAACATTTCCCGCAGGAATTCCATTTCCAGTCCGGAATCCATCTACAACAGCTAAAAGACAATGGATTCTAGCCTGCAGAAACTCTAGCCTGAGAAAAGAAGAGACCTGGAAAATCTATGTAGTTGTTCTTGAATGGTGGTAGAAATCTTATAATGGTCAGAAAAGGCTAAGAAATGCAGCTTGGTGCAGAAAATATGCCTGCTGACATTTTTCTTTCTCTGTAATAAGCAAAATACATACACACACACACGCACATTCATGCACACTCCATGTACACAAATTATCAAGTATTTACCTTGTACTTTCACTGAAATTGAATTTGTTACGTTGAAAGGATTGGTATTGCATGTAAACACCAGAACTGTTGACAGTAAAACACACACACATACACACACACACACACACACAAATACAGACATACACACACATACAAGTGTAAAGTATCAAGCCTTATCCATGCACTTATCCATGCACTTATCCATTCACTTTGACTCAAGCTGAGAAGTCATGTGTTAAGCCATTAGGTTTTGCAAGTGTATTACCAACAGTAAGTCCCATCTTTACACACTGACCAACCAACACAGTAGGATTGTATGTTGTAAGAGGAAAAAAATCTAACATTCCATTTCAAATTTTTATAGATTATAAATGCTTACATTCAAAACTCTATAGTTTCAAAGATACGTATAAGATATTTTTCACAAAGCATATTCTTACAGTTACATATAGCTTATAGTTCAATGATTGCAATGGAGATATATCAAAGCTCTGTGGGCCATCATTAGATAGTAATAAAAAATGAAGACTACAGGAAGAAAAGTTCAAGCACATAGTATTTGTTCAGATGAGTCTCAATATTTTGGTTTGTAGCTGTGTCATGTGACAGGTTTTATTATTTAGTGATCAGTGGCTGGTTTACTATAGTCAGAACTGACCTTTTGGCATTTTTTGGCCCTTTGTGAGATTTTTGACAAGGCCAGGAACAGTGATTGCAATTTCAGTCCAACCTGTGACAAAAGTTCCCTCTTATTTCTTAATTAAAACTGCCTTTTTTCTTTGTTAATTTGAATTTCGCACAAATTTTGTCCCCAGCTGACAAGACCTTTGCCTTTTTGTCTGTCTTGAAGCTATTTTTGGCTTAGTTTTTGTCAACTCTCTTTCTGGATACACATCTCTCTTTCTCTCTCTCTCTCTCTCTCTCCCACCATCTCTTCTTGGAGACACTTGTAGTCAAGTGAATTATGTATGAACTGGGCTGTGCTGTAGTCTTTGGGGAGAAAAGTAAAACATGCATCCACATCCTCATTCATAGGCTTTGACCCAGATTATGCTAATATCTCCACCCTGCAAACACAACAAAATAAATCCAGTATAACCCCCAAAGCCTACAAAACCAATATTGCACTTTACGATATGGTGAGGAAGCACAAGTTTTACTGTGTGTGTGTGTGTGTGTGTGTGTGTGTGTGTGTGTGTGTGTGTGTGTGTGTGTGTGTGTGTGTGTGTGTGTGTGTGTGTGTGTGTGTGTGTGTGTGTGTGTGTGTCCTCACAAACAGCATGCTGTATCTTTTTTTTGTCTTGATATAAAGCCAATCCCTCTGCACAGGCATACACAGAGAGTTGGGCATGTTTGTGTGGGTCCATGACATCCAGTAACTCATCCCAGTCTGATTGGCCTTAGTGGAGGGGCTTTGTGGTCAGCAGAACAGAAACTGCATACTCAGCGTTTTGGTGAGGTTTCTTTTTCGTTTGTTGCAGATATGAGTGACAGGTAGGGTCAGCAAAGAGCCCCATGGGTTGCAGACCCAGAAACAGTGAATTTATATTGCTTTTACAGTGTGTTTATGAGTGTACTGTAGAAAAGAGAGAGAAAAAGAAAATTACACAGGTAAACAGAGATAAGAATAAAAAATGCTAAATAAATGTGTTGCATTATAATTGTGTTAGAGGCTTATTCAAGTCACGCACATTAATGAGTTATGTGGCATTAAGATAATTATCAATTGTTGCCTGCTCCATTGTAAACTACAGTATATGTAAAAGGTAAGCTGCTCTGACCTGAGTGAAGTACTCATTTATTAAGGAAATCTGCTGGCAGTTATCTGGGGAAATATTTTCATTCACTGAGTAAAAGGTGCAGGTGTAAAAGCTCATAATTGTTGTGGCAGTTAACCAGTAATACACTTCAAAACTGAACTGTAAGAAAATAAATAGCAAACATACAGCTTAAAGAATTTATCATCTGTGTGCAGATCGTTCCTCTGAGCAGCTGGTTAACTGTTAATAACCCTATGTTCATTATTTTGTTCAGTTTTACTTCTTGAATGTTAACTTTGCAATCTCTAAAGGGTGTAAAACTGAAAGAGACACAGAGTAGGTGGAGAGCACTAGATGAGTATAAGTACCTAAAATGAATGAGATCCTCCTCATTCATCAGTGCAGGAAGTTTAGACAAAACAACAGGGTAACACAGTCCAGGGTCACTTAACATGGTGTACATTAGAGATGTTTATGTCAGATACATGCCACTTGTTTGGCACTGCTCATCCTGTCTCTCACAGCTCCTGCATATTTTAGCTTAGCTGAAGAACGCTTCGTCTCATTTAGAGTCATGTAATTGCCCCAAAAGTTAAAATATTCATCAGACTCACAAAAACACTGTTTTACTGCAGGGAGACGATGGGCTATGCAAAAGCCTTCTGCTCTCCCCACAAATTGTACATCTTTACTAGCGGATAACACTGTTTGTGAAACTTAGTGGCTTTTCATGTTTTTTGGAAAATTGTCACGTCATGATGCTAAGTTCTCCAAGCAGCCCCAGCATTTGTAAATCACAAGAGGAGCAGAGTGGAAATGGGAGACATGGCCACAGGAAATGTTACAAGGAAGGGGTTAGTTTTTGAGAAAGTAGTAACTGGGAATGTAATTAAATTTGAACCTGAAGCACATATTCTTTACACTGGAAATATTGATATATTCATAGCATGTATTGGCTGAATGATTGGCACTTAGGGCCATGTTACCTGGTGCTAAAACTTCTGTTTTTTCATTATTATAGAGGAACATTTAGCAGGAATTGAGTCTTGGACAGTGACTCCATCCATCTTTTCGAGTTAGGCCAGAGGTCAAACTTGGGTTACAGTTTAAATCCAGTTAGAGCCAAATATATGAACACTGAGCAGCAGTTATATATGATTTGATTGCTAGAGTTCATTTTATTCACTACACGCAATCAACATTCTAAATGCATCTAGATACAGTCTTAAACAACCAAAACAAAAAAAATGATGTTATGACAATAAACTCTGTAAGACTGTGTCATGAGGGATGAAATTCAATTCAAGACAATGAGACACATTTTTTCACACTTATGTAATGGTAACGGCATCTAAGTGGAACAAATCACCACTCTTTTTTTATTATGTCTGAAGCTTTGAAAAAAAATTAAGATCATGAACAGTATGCAGGGAATTCCAGAGATACCCACATTTGTATTCAGTGGACAAATTATCATACTGATAAAAAGGTACTAAATTAGTTTAAGAAGAAAGTTTTCAAAGGGGTGGAAGAAAATTGTGGTACTGCATAATAATTATTAATAAAAAAAAGTAATGATATGAATACACGTATTTACTGACAGTGACAGTGACAGTGATAGTGATAATAATGGAATGCCAAGGACAAGGACAATGACGCTATGTTGAGAAGACAATAATTATGACCTCCACAATGCGAGCGCTGATGAAGAGATGAGGGTCAAGAAGGAAGCAGATATAAAGAGGATGACTATAATTATGAAAAGTGAAGTGACTTGTGGCAATGATAAAGATTGCAAATACAAAGAAAAAAAAATTAACATCAGGGATGTGATTATATTTTTGAAAATGACGGTTTCAGTGACAATGGCTACCATAATGATGGCAGAGATGATGACGGCATACAGCAGTAACAGTAAAGTAGAACTGTTGCAGCCACTGCCAAGCATTACTCATCATAATGTAATGAGAATGCCTGGTTCTAATGCTCAGTGTTTAACCTCCATGAGTCAAAGGCAGGAGCACAGACAAGATATGACTAAGCAGAACTAAAATATGCAGTTAATTCACGTAGGATTCAGCACATTTACTGCATGTATTGACATGCTATGCCAATGTTAATAATGTGCTTTATGTATGCATGGTTGCAAATACAGACAAGTGCCACTGTATGAGGATGTGCAAATTATTATCTCTTCTCCTCTCTCACCCTCAACTTTTCTCACTCTACCATGTACATCCACATGCATGAAAGATTTCAGACTCATCTATTTTTGGCTGAAGCACACAAGGTTATAAGATGCACAGCAGATGGTAAAACCACAGTGATTCCCATCAGGGTCCAATCCTGAAATTGTTCACTTTCTCTCTCAACTGCTCCCCTTTACCCATCGTTAATTCCATTTATCCCACCTATCTATCCATCCATTTATTAATTAATCCATTTGCTTTAACATCTATTAATACCTCCACCATTTCCTTTATTCCCTCTTTTCTGTCCTTGGTTAGAATTCAGTTTGGGTGAACAGAAAGCACAGATGGAGTAAATATGGATTTTATTTTTGTATAGGAAGTAGTGCATAAAGGCATGGGTTAGTACATGACAACTATGCCATCCAAATGGAGCTTAAGTGAACTGGCCTGCAACAGATGTTGGAGTTTCAATTTTTTTTTTTTTTAATTGTTTGAATACTGCATTTCTTATATAGATATGTTGCCTCCTGGGTAGACAGCAAAATGCTTTTATGTGGAGGAAATGTTTGCTTGAGAATCTACATAATTCACTCAAATAAACATTTGATGTGGAAATGAGGCATTGAAGGATTGAAGTTGTGACCTTTTGAGTACCTTGCAAGAATGTTATGATGGTGGTGTCCTTTAGCATAATTAAAAGGTAATTCGAGGTAAGACCATCAGAGATTTGATCTTGTTTGGCCTGAGAATGGAAACACAAATTGCAAGGAATACTTCAAGGTTAACTGTAATCTTACATTAGAAAACCACAATAAGTGTGGGTGCAAGTAGATTTTTAAAGTTCCTCATTGTACCCAGTTCAAAGGAAATAGTAGTAAACAAATCAAAGACACTCCAAGTACCTCAAAATTACCTCAGTCCTTATCCAAACATTAATAACAGTTGATTATACGTAGACATCTGAGAAAGATTTATTCATCTTTTTATTCCAGGGAATTATTCAGTGATGAGACAAGTCAGGGAACCATATGGTTTAGTCACTGGTATAATGGCAGTGAAACCCCAGTAACTCATTATTTTCTTTTGATTTTAGTACATTAACTCTTTAACATGTTTTCATTTGTTTTACATAGTAAAAGATTGCTAATGTCTCACACATGAACCACCCCAAAAATAATAGGGTACTTTGCTCCTAGAGAGAAAGAGAACTGGTGCAAGCTGTCAATGTGGATATGTTTGACATGTTCTTGAATGCAGCTATTAGACAGTGCTGAGCCCAGGTGAACACTGTAATTTTGTTATACTCAGGCTGTCAGCAAGAAAGGCACTTCAAAGTCAATTCTGAATATTTTTGATTAGATAAATTAAAACTGAAAGCCTAATTTTGTATTATTTACTTATATAATCATTTTAGAAGCCCTGGGATTGTATGTCTACCCATAAACTAGAGTTATATATCTGTGAGTGTGCGTGTGTGTTACAAAGCAAGAGGGAGAGAGAGACAGAGTGTAATTAAATATGTTCCTCTGCAATTTTTTTCCCCCTTAAGTGGGCAATGCAGGGGGCATTTACACTCTTAATTCCATGTAATAGTTCAGCCATTACACCAATTATCCATTTTTCATTTTCTCAAAACCTCTTCCATTAGTCAAATAGCCATTTTGATAGGCAACTTGTACTTTCTCTAATACTGGAAGTGAAACTGGTTGATCACTGAAATCTACTTATTAATTCATAATTATTTGTACCTCCAACGGCTAAAAAAAACTACAACTAATTATCAAAAAAATACTCCTGAGCGATATTTTTGAGACAAAAATAATTTAAAAGTAGGAAACTTACTAGCTACATCTGTAGCCAATGTGTGGCTGGGGGGGTTGTTGTATAACCATTTGTGCCACCTACATCTTGAGGGCCCACTCTTGGAATTTGCTACTCTGTGTATCTGACCTTGCACAAAAAGGCAAGAGTTGAAATGTGTAAACACACCATAAAATCCCCCTTTAATGAAATACACTATGCACTTCATACATTGGTGTTGAAAGGCTTAATGGATTTAATTAAAATCAGCAATGTTACAGAACTTAATATATAAATCCAGTGCTCCCTCACACTTTTGCATATAGCATCCAGAGTCACACAGTCATACACACTTAAAATGCTTTATTGAACACGTTCCAAAGGATGCTGTACTTTCCCTGACCCCATGGTCCCAGGTGCGTGAGATTAGGGAATTGTGGGATAATGGTCCAGGTCTCTTTGATGTGTTTCACTGTTTTGAACAGTGATGGTCTTTTTCCTGGGGCTACAATAAGAAGGAGATGGAAGATCCCTCTCTGTTTATCTTTGACGGCTAATAATTTAGGTGCATGGGATCCTAAAAAGAAACACAAGTCCTAACAGAAGCTTTTGGTTAAGAATGTCAAAAAATGTGATTCCAGCAACAAAGTTAAAGTAGCTAGACAGAGCAGAAGGGCAAAAAACATAGCAGATGGCAGCACGTGATTTGCAGATTCTCATCCAAACCAAATTATTTTAGATTTAAAGCAGACTGAAAGCCATTATTTTTCTTTATGTCTATTAACTGAGCTGCTGCAAGAAGAAATTATGGACAAAGATAACATAGCATTCATACTCAAAAGAAAGAAAATGACAAACCGAATCAGTTTTGGGGCTAACCAGCTTCTACTTTTAATAAAGTTTGAATAAATTTCAACAGACTGAAAAGTTCTCCCCATGACCTTGCAAGGTTTAGAGAAATTTTATTTTTAATTCCTTTTTTTTATGACTCTAAAACCTTGAGACCTTAATAATATCATTATTCATTCATATCATTTACAGAGACCCAGCAGTCCCCCATTAGCAAACACTTGGGCACAATGGTGAGAAAAACCTAAAATTTAACATGAGGAAACCTTGAGCAGAAGTGGGCTCAGGGTGGAAGATGTACAGCCCTGATTGGAATATTTGGCACCCCTGAATTTTAAGTAAACAATATAGAATACCTTAAGAAATAAACACAAATTAACCAATTTTGTATGATCAAAATATTTTGATAAAATGTCTAAAGCTACTGAAAAACAACAAAAACAACAACAAAAAAGCTTTCATATATTGAAATAAAAAATGCAGGCATAAGATGCTGGCTCAACCCAATTCTTGGCATCCTTTTGATGATGTTAAATTAATTCATCAAATTGAAAAGAAAAAAAAAAGGGACTGACCCGTCCTTAGAGCAATCTGGAGCGATCTGGATTGGTGGTTTCAGGCTCTACCATACACACTAAATACACTAAACCAAGTAGGGCTCCATGCAGCGAGAATGCAGTGCATCAGTTTGAAATCAGAAGATTAACAAGGCATTTTAGAGCGAAATGTGTCTAGAAAACTGTGTTTATAGTTAAGGTCTTGGGTCTTTAAATACGACAACAACCTAAAGCACAAACCCAGCAGCACAAAAGAATAGTTGAAAAGAAAAGATGGACTGGTGAGCAATAAGTCCTGACCTAAATCCCATTAAAAACTTTGGGAGGGGGCTTTAATCTGCCATTGCAAAAAAGATCTCCTAAAAATTTAAATGAGCTTGAATGCATAGCCGTGGGAGACTGGCAGAAACTATCCACAGAAAGGTGCAAGAAACTTCTAGAAGGTTGCAAGACGCATTTAGAGGCTGCCACTGTAAAAGGCTTGGCAAGCAAATATTAGTGAAGGTGCCAATAATTGTGTCTTGATTACGTTTTGTGTTCGTATTATTTCAGTATTATGCATTTTTATTTATTTTGAATTTTCTGTTGTTCAGTAGCCGTTGACATTTTATCAAAATATAATATTCATACAAAATTGGTTGATTTGCATTAATTTTTGAAAATATTCTAAATTTTGTACTTAAAATTCAGGGGTGCCAATAATTTCAACCAGGAATGTATATTAAATGAATAAATAAATGAATAAATAAATAAATAAATAGATCATTCAACCAGTGCGTTTACAGCAGGATGGCGGGGGTATTAGGTGGTTTGCAGTCACAGAACCGGACTCTGCAGATCTGGATGCACAAATACCTACAGAAAGCAACAGGAGGAGAGAGAAGGGAAAACACAAAACTACAGGAGAGGGGAAATGCAGAGTTACTAACATGCATTAATAGAAAATGAATGTGTAACAGTCCATCTTTCTGTCTGAGCACAGATAGAAAAATATATCGAGCACAGGCTTGATGTTGTGGATCAGCAGAGCTCCCAGAGCTCATATCTCTCCTCTTTGTGAAGGTTGGGCTCTTCATCCCCAGGGCCTAGAAATAGCCTAGTTGCATCTGAGTCACTGCTGGGGGATGGCTAGGAGGATGTGTGCATGTGTGTGTTTATGTCCACCCATGCCTGGCTTTGGGCCCTCTGGCTAGCTGCAGCTCAATATGTAGCTGTCACTGTGCATGGAGTGGGATGGATGATTGACGTGTTTATGTGTGTGTGTGTGTGTGTGTGCTTTGTCATTTGGGAGCATCTAGTTTGTGTACATTCCATGGCGGAAACACTATTTGTATGTATATTTGTGTTTTGTGTTTGTTTGTATGTGTACCTGCTGCAGGACACAGCAGGACAGTAGTGAGCAGATGGAATGTTTGATCCAGAACATGACTGAAGGCGGGTGGGGTGTAGGACACACACTCAGTCACTGTTTTGCCTCCAATACAAATACACTCAGACACACATTCAGAGAAAAACACACTGGGATAAAGATAGATAAAGCTAAAGCACATTTTCTGTCATCTTTATTGTACACAAAGAGAAAGACAGAATGGAAACCTGAAGAATCTATAATCTTTGCAGTACAACATATTATATATTGTTCATCAAAATGCATTTACCTGCACCGGTTAAAAAGTATAAAAATGGTAAAATATTAAATCAAAGGCTGTAGAGTAGTTCAATGTGAATTCCCATGTCTCAGTGATGTATAAAATTCAGTGCCACATCATATAACACTTGTCATGTGATGCCAGAAGCACATATGTGTCAGTGCACATTAATGCAAATAGCATTTGAGGCATAATATATAGCCTAAATGTATGCAGTTTCTTCTGTGTTACTTTACTTGTCAAGTCAAGTCAAATCCAGTTTAGTTATATCTCACATTTCATAAAACAGCCATAGATTAAATGTGCTTCAAGATAAAAGCAAAAAAATAGGCAAAGATCATACATGACAAAAACATACAAGATAAAAGGTATTACAGTAACAATGGAATAATATAGTAAGTTATGATAAAAAGAATAATAATTATTATTATTATTATTATTAGTAGTAGTAGTAGTAGCAGTATTAGCAGTATTGCTAGTAGTAGTAGTAGTAGTAGTAGTAGTAGTAGTAGTAGTAGTATTAAAAGGGAATGATTATAACAATACAGATAAAAGTTTTACCTGTCAACAACATACTTTATAACTAACTAAAATAATGGAAAAAAAGAGATGTTTTCACTGTTGTATAGACCTTTGCTCATGTGGTAGAGAATTCCAGAGAGTAGGACCATAGTGACTGGAGGCACCATGAGCTGATTGAAACTTTATTCCGGGTGTCGTGTGGACACCTTTGCTTGAGTGAGTTTGTCTGCAATGTAGGAAGGAGCTGGGCAGTTCACAAATTTAAAAACAATAAGAAGTGTTCTAATGTCTATTCTTTGTTTTACTGGGAGCCAGTGAAGAAAAGCTGAAACATGAGCGACTTGTTCAGGGAGACTTTGGTTTTAGTTAATGGCTGTAGCATTTTGAATGTGCTGGACTTCATTTAACACCTGCTTGGTCAGTTCAGCAAAAAGTGCATTACAGTGATCTAGTCTACTAGATATAAATGCATGGACCCACTTTTCAGAATCTGACTGAGACAGGAGGCATATAAATTTAGATATATTTTTGAGATGATAAAAGGCAGTCTTGCAGATATTAGATATGGGTTTCTGGAAGTTAAGATCAGTATCCAAAATCAAATAGTAGTTTTTTTGCAGACAGGGGCATTAACAAAGAGTGAATGAGATGCCTCAAAGCCTCGGGACTGACTAAAATAATGTTTTATCCTTATTCCGCTGTACAAAAACGTCAGCCATCAAATATTTGATACCAACAATGCATTGGATAAGGTAATTTACTGGACTAAGGTTGTTGGAGGAATAGATGTTTAACTATGTATAAGTAGCATGGGAGTGATATGAAATAATGTATTGCTGACTGGTGGACCCAAATGCGAGCATAGCAGTCCACAGCGGTGCACCAAGATCTGACCCTTGAGAGGCTACATATTAAAATCCCGACTTCATCCAATTAAAACTCTAAAACCAGAATGGTAAGCATCAAAAAAAATGTTTTATGATAGATACGTATGTAATTGTTGATATACAAAATTTTCTAGAATTTTTCCTGGTAAAGGAACTTTTAGATTGGTCTGTAGTTCTCCAAAACACATGGGTCAAGATTGCTCTTTTAAAACCATTGTAATATAATAGCAAGTTTGAGACCCCAGGGTAATACTCCAGAGTAGGGAGGCATTAACAATCTCAAGGAAATCACCCAACAAACAGCTGAAAACATTTTTGAAAAATTTAGTAGGCATGGGGTCAAGAATGCATGTGTCAGAACTAAACTGCTGCACCACTTCTTGTAGTTCACTATGCTGAATAAAAGTTGGAAAGAGTTATGGCAACATGGCAAGATTGTGGAAGAAGATAAGTCACACCCACCATTAGACGAAGCCACAATATTAAACCTAATCTTTGAAATTTTCGATTTAAGGTATGAGGCAGTTCTGTGAAGTGTTCCAAGATGAATGTTAAAATTACTGGAAAGAAGGACTGAGTCATACTCAGAGGTAATTTTAGATAAAAGCTCACCAAATTCAGATATCAATATCTAAAGGTAGAGCTAGTATTTTGTAGACAGCCTGATGATTCTACACCTTAACAACAAGTTTCTTATTATTCATGGATACAGCTACAGGACCACGGAGAATAAGATATACACCCAACAAAAGTAGATTAGCACAACTGGTATCACTAAATCGGTCTTGTGTTCTAAAGAATATGTGTTAAGGCACTGAACTTCACTCCAGCATAAACTAGAAGTTTGTAATGGCAAATGTGAATAATGCATTACAGTATTACAACATTGAATGCTACAATGCATTAATGTACTGCAATGTGAACGAACATAATTTTCAAAGTTTTAAGAGTGATGTGGATCTCAAATCTTTCCCAGCAGGATATGAACATTGCTTGTGGAAAACACTTTCTCAACCTTGAGTAGAAAATCCCCCAGGACAGGGTTTTCAAAATAGTTCTTAGGTAAATTAATCAAGGCACCCATGTGTGCTTTTGCCTGTAAATATTTGCTTTTCTTTTATGTGTGTGTGTGTGTGTGTGTGTGTGTGTGTGTGTGTGTGTGTGTGCGTGCATGCGCACATGTGTTTCTGTGTGTGTCTGTGTGAGTATGTTACTGACTTGCTGCACCATATTGAGCTCTGATCTATTCGCGGTGATGATTCTGTTACTATGCAAAATCAGAAAGGTGAAATAACGCGTTAACTAATTAGTAACTAAGTAAAATCTTTGTAATTATTTAGTGGTTCATTGATACATTTTTTAATTTAACCCACTTACTAAAGACACTTACTGTCTGGGGCTCTTTTTTTTTCTTTCTCCCTCTTCTCTCTCTCTCTCCACATAAACACACACACACACACACACACACACACACACACACACACACACGCACACACGCACACACACGCACACACACACACGCTTTGTCCATGCACATCACGCTGACAGATATTCGTGTAAATGGATAACATGTGTTGGGTCAAGATAAGACAGGAGTTATCTGTTTCTCAGTGTGTCCTCCCTTTAAACACTCATCTTTCATAAACACATTGTCTATTTCCATAAGGTATGCATTCCATTTCCGCAGGATACCACCAGGACAGCAGGGAAGAGGATAGATTAACATCTCTTTCACAGGAACAAATCCACACAGACCAATCAGATGACATAAAGATGACTCATTAGTACCACTTCTTTATGCATAAAAGCAGCAACAAGTTAATCTTACATGTTAAATTTGAACAACTGTAGAGTAACATATCTGTAACAAGTTGTATTCAAATTCAGATATCAATGACTAATAACTGAGTTTTTTGGTATTAAATGCGTGTATTACCTTTTACATAGGACAAAACAACCATTACATTAAATTATGATTGTTTAAAAATGTATGTAAAGCTTTAAAAATACATCACACTGATCACCAAGTATTGAATTAGACCAGCCTGGTTAAAGCTACAAAATTTTATCACCCAGCCCATTTTGTTTCAATGACATAGTTAGACCATCGCACAAAGCAAGATATGGCTCTTTTAGTCTCAGACTGGGTCAGTGCCTGCACATGGAGGGTTATACTGGTAATACCACGCGTGTGTAGTATATGGTGAAATCTTTGTCCCCTGCTTTTTCGTCCTTTATGAATCCTTTTCAGCAACTCAATATAAATGACTTTACTGCAAATCCTAATTATCTAATTGAGTGGGGGTGTTTCATACCATGCTGAGAATTAATTCAGAAAGCTTTCTTAGGTTTCTGTGGCCAAGGGAGCACTGATGAGGTTTTGAAAATTTAATCTGACCAATGTTTTTGATGGTGAGTTTTATGTAAATGCTATTATTCCATAATGTTGCTCTGTGGTATGGTCATTTATTACCGATGCCCACATCTAAAGCTGACCACATCAAAATCCTTGACTATTCCTATAGTTTTGGGCACAATGGGCCTCATGCAAGACCATTTTCGTAATGTCTTAAATTCTCCTGCTGTTTTCCTACTGTAGCTTTTAGGTATGAGTGTTCCGGGTCGAATTCATGAAACTCTTTTTACTGCAAAAATTTCTTGTAATTCACTTCATTCGGACTGTTGAATACCACATCTTCATGAGGAAGTGTGCATTTGTGCGGTTTGATCAATAGCACAGTAGCATAAGAAACTTCCCTAAAGTTGCCACATTGGTCTGCCTGTTCCACTTCGTTTGTGGGAAAGTTTCCTGTACAAAAATGTTATCCAAGACTAAAAAGCAGAAAACACACTGTGGAGTTTCAAATTCTGATGAAACAAAAATTACAAAATACTGACCCTTACTGAACAGCATATAAAGATGAAGAGGCAAGCGTTCGAGTGAGAGTATTGTTCCTAAAAACTACAGGAATGCAGTAATTTTAAATAAGGTCAATAAGTATTACAATATCTAAAATAAATAAAGCTCTGAGTAAATCAGAAAGCTGTGATGTTGATTATGGTGAAAAGAATGACAGTTTTGCATGCAGTTCTCAATATCTTAATCAAATACATTTTTATATCATATCTAAAATCCAAATTCAATTTGGATAAGCCAGTATATTGTAAATCTCAAGTCAAACAGGTGTTTTCCTTCTGTGAAGAAAGGGCAGACTACCTGTTCCAGACTCATGGGACTGGTCTTGGCCACTCATGATTTTCATTTGTACCCCAGACAAAATCATAAGTATGAGTATCTTAATGATTAATGAGATGCATCTTGCAGTTGCCAGTGCACAAGGCAAAAAGTACAGGTGATCCAATAAAGGCGGTCCAGATAGAGCTAAGCAGAACATTGTTCTTCTAACCTGCTGTTGTCTTTCCAGATATTAAAGGATCCAGATGGTTAAGTGTAGATATAAATCAATTTTCAACACATTTTTTTTTCCAAATAAATGAGGCTCCCCCATGTTGAAGACAGTGCAGATGACAAGTAAAAAAATTCTGGCATCAGGATCTTGGCTTCTCTTGGTGACAAGTAGGTGAGCTGTAATAGTGTGAGTACTGCATCAATGTCAAGCCCGTTTTGCTTATAGGAAACATACTAGTCAGTACTGTGAAATACTTCCTCTGTAGTTTCAAAAGAAGGTCTACAAGGTGTTCTTTACCCATAAGGGAAAAGCCATAGAGTGTTAATCCTTCTCAAAAGTAAGGGTAGCGGAGGTATTGGACATAACACAAATTCCCTCTAAATAAGCAGGATATGGTGGTCTGCCTGGATGTGACTGAGCAACTTAGAAAGACACCTAATTGCTGGCTGCCAAAGGTCTGCCAATGGCTCCCTCAGGGCCTAGTGCCTTATTTGGGGCTGGGCTCTTAATTACAACTTGTACATTCATAGGATG
The DNA here is from genome assembly GCA_016859345.1 of Istiophorus platypterus. Lineage (NCBI taxonomy): Eukaryota > Metazoa > Chordata > Actinopteri > Istiophoriformes > Istiophoridae > Istiophorus > Istiophorus platypterus. The sequence continues at coordinate 17,969,497 of CM029116.1, read as the reverse complement.
GAGTTGCAAGTAAGAGAAGGGGGCTGATGTGTTTGTGCTGTTTCAGACCTGCAGTAGAAGTTCAGTCTCATTCAGTCTTTATGCTGTGGCTGCACATTCACCTTCAGGGTTGCTGCCAGGTGCTCTTTGATCCAAGGTTCATTTATAGAAGGTAATTAAATTGTTTTGTAGGTGTTATGCTGTGTTTACAGTTATGTAGCTAGCAACAACATCAGTCTTCCCTTCAGAATTTACACAGTATTTAAATAAATACAAAATAATCATAAAATTACACATTTTTCTCTAAAGACAAATTTAGAAGATTTTGAAAAATTCCAACATTGTTTCCCCCACCAACAGTATCAGAAAAAAAAAGCCTCACGAAGGGGTTGCTGTTACTCTCTGTATCTTTCATTTTCACAAGCTGACATGCACAGAGCCAAAGTGGGGTGGTGGAAGGCTGAGAGGGCACATTGTCATCACAGAGAGACGCTGAGAAAATAGAGACAGCGAGAGACTAGCCATCATTAGGAAAAGTAACAGAAAACACAGTAGAAATTGCATCATTGTTCTTGCACAATAAATGCCTTCTCTTTGTTTTTAAGGAAAAATACATTCCACAACTATAGCACACAGGGTATAATTTATTTAACGTATTAAGAGGGGCCGACCCTGCTGTATTCTGATTTTCCAACATAAGAATGTGTTGTAGAATGTAAACTATTTATTAGGTATAAAGGACAATTCCATGACAGGAAATTAAATGTACTTTTTGAGAGACGATGTCAGGGCCAGAATAATTTCACCTCTGACCTTTGCTGTGACATTTGAGATAATGAGAGGTTTAGGAAAAAAAGTAGCTTGTTTTTACCCTATTGTGGCAGATCAATAAATAGTTAGACTGCCTCATCAATGAGAGAAAATATGAACTGAAGGATAAATAAAAGATATGAGCAAATATGACTGTGATGTATCTTTTTTCCTTATATCTCATAGAATGGATAATATTTCCAGTGGCTGATGTAGAACAATCTTTATTAACCCATGCAAAACATTTCTCTTGCCCTTGACAAACAATACAACGTTTTATTGCTTTTCATAAAGGACTGCAGTTGCAAAAGTATCATTAGTTTTAATACAGCGTTGAAAACAATAACTTTCCCGGTAATGTACACCTCATGATATATTGTATCTATATAAAGATACATGTATATAGTGTGAGTTGCACTGACTTACTTAATTACCTTATACCTACTAAGGCTTATTCAGGTTTACCTTTTCCAATACCCATATAGCCATTGATATAACATCATAAAACCTGTGCATGCTAATAATAAATGCAGAGCCACATTGGAGGCAAAATTGAATTCAGTCAAGGTCATTGTGCGATACAAGGCCTCAGTCCAACATTTTTCCATTCATTCATTTCATTTACATTGACAAACTTGATAACATGACTGACCAGAAGCCCTGGGCACAACCTACAACACAATGACATTAAATTACATTAATGCTCTTTTCAGATGATTTGGTTTTGCTGTCCCCATCAGAATCAAGATGGCCGCAACATAGAGGTTAAAAAAGGACATCATAAAACTCATGGTAGGAGAAATATCAACAGCTCTGTTTGCACTGCAAGCAAAATAAAGGAGAAAGGATTCATTTCCTGTTTCACTGCCCTAAGGGAGACAGGTAAAATGAATTTGTCAAAGATAGTCATGTAATAGTTATACCCATGATGTATCACCAGAGTGTTCAGACACGGAAAAAATGTCAACAAACTGGACATCAGTACATGCTTTTTCACATTTTGTACCGATGAGAATTGGGAGCAGTAGTTGAAAGACTGTAGACTGTAGACTAGATACAATATATATGAAAGACCACTCAGTAGCAAGAAAGCGGACCAAACTGGTTCATCTTTCCTTGTTTGATGCACACCATGTTTGGTCATATTTTAAGAAATTATCTTTATGTTTTAATTTTGGAAAAGTTAATTCTGTTAGAGGGATATTCTAATATGAGCCGCATTGGTCAATTATTGCCTTTTTGTAACAGTATAAACCTTCTTTATAATGAACTTTGAGCTTTTCGGCGATGCAAACTGGAGGTATTGTGATGCTTTGCTTCTCCCTATCACCTGTTCCATTCTTTTTCCTGTTTATTACAAGTTCGGGATGTTTTAAAACTTGCATAACCACATACATAAGCATTTGAATTAAATATTGAATGGATTCTATATGGGTAATTAGTACGTTTATATGATTTGGCAATCAAGTACAGAAAATACAGTCCAAGCATGTCCTATTTTAAATATTATGACATGCTTATCCCAAATTAAATATATTTTTTCTTGATATAACCACTTATTATAAATGAATATATTATTGGTGTTACAGTTTGATGTATACATTCTTGAAAAAAATATAAGCACCTTGAAATGTTAGACTTTGCAATTTTTCGGCTCATGTATTCTTTCTAAACTCACATTGTTAATAGCAATTTGGAAGTTTTTGTCATTGCACTTTGAGTGAGGTTAAATAAAGGACCATGTGATGTCCAAGAGGCTCTACATTTTAATGGTAATGATTTATTTTAAGTAGTTGTGAACTAAGTGGAAATTCTAGTGCATTTAAAGGATTGAATGAGGTTTCATTAATGCAATACTTCATGGGTTGAACTCAGGAATATTTTAATGGTGAATGGAGAAATTGAGAAATGTGTGTTTTGCTCAAAAGAAAAAAAGATTTTTACTAAACTGTTTACTTTGTTTGATATTATGGATCTTTGTATTGTTAAAATAACATTGAAATATAGGTCAAAAAAATACAAGAAATAGGGGAAAAATGAGAGAGAGAGATTTGCATATAAATTCTGCTGAGCAAAGCTGCGCTGAACAGAAGCACCTTTCACCTTTGTCATCTCTGCTTTTTTTTTTCAGGAATTGTATCTGTCTATTGGTTCTCAGTCTGCAACCTGTTACGCCTTTACCATTTCAAGACCCCCAAAAGTGTGTCTTGTAAGCAAAAAGAGTAGGTTACTAACTAAAATCTTATGCAGTACAGTGGAAGGCAATGCTAGATCCCCCAACCTATTACTCTCCGTCACTCTCTGGAACCAACTTAAGCTGCCCTGTTGCATGTTCAGCCCTTGATAATGTTCCCCAGTACAGAGGTCTTGATCAGAGCTGAGTCTTTAACAGCTGTGCTAGCTCACTGTGGTGGGGACAGTCACAAGGAAGTTGCAATCTGCCTTGAGAGATACAGAGATCCACTTAAAGCAAATCCTTTAAGACCAGACTGACACCACAACAGCTGCTTACGTGAATATTACCTCTAGCCGTGGACCCTTTTGAGTCCAAGTAAAGATAATAATAGAAGATCTTGAAAAAATAGTCTTGGCTTTTGTGGTTACTTTTGCTAAAGGTGTGATTGAGGTCTAGACTATACATGGGTGAAGATGAGCTGCTACATATAGTATATAGAGCCTAGAAAGGGGCTATACCCAAGGGGAAGACTACATATTTATGCATTTGCGTTCTGTTTTTTATGCTTTCCCATTTTTTTTTGTCCCTTATATCTGTCTTAATTTTTCCGTCACTGTCAGGAAGTGACCACAAATCCAGGGTGGTCTCAGTAAAAGGCAAATGAATAACTTTCTTGCATTATTTGGTGTGTTATAACTACATATTTGTTTTGCTTTTTGCATGTCATTTCACACCAAATCATTTCTCTACTGATCAACTCCTAAACTTCCCCCTGACCCAGCCAAAACAGTGTTAAATGACACGCGAAAAGCTTAAAATGCGTAGACCTGACATTGAAAATGCCCCTGAAAATGGCAGGCTATTTAAATGCAATCCCGAGATCACGTTGGAAAATCATATATATATATATATGTATATTTATATATATATATATATATATATACAAGTCACTGAGGGTGCTTTCACACTTTGCCTGTTTGGTTGGAAGTCTAATGTGTTTGTCCCCTTTTGTGCAGTTTGTTTGGATTGGATCGAAAGCTGTCAAACTATTGCAGACCAAGCAACTTGGCAGAGACGCATAGAAAAGACTGTCTCAGCCTGCTTTGAAGCGGATTCTTATGCAGTTTGCAAAGCATACGAACCATATGATTTTCTGGTAAAATAAATATGATTTTAGCATGAATTCAAATCCATCTGCTCAATTTAAACTGTTCAGTAAGTAATCTGAAAGCAATCAAGCAAGCAAAAGCCACTTTCACATTTATGCAAATCATTTGGTAACCATTCAACCATGTATTCACATCAATACGTGTATGTTGTATTTGTATCCTATGTACTCTAGCAGTTCATTGAGTCCTTTAAAATCGTGTGAAATAGCAATCCCACAGAAACCGCCCCCCACTCCCTTAATATTGCTGTACAAGTTGCCACTTTTTTATCCTCTCCACTTATTTTTTACATTTAGATTCTAATATTATTAATAATGCTCATAATCAATTATTTCTTCATGGGCTCTTTGTTACGCTAGATATATAATATACACCAAGCAGCCAAAGCATTATAAACAGTTACCATTTTAAATGGTTTAATGTTGTGGCTGAATGGTGTATAAATAAATAAATAAATGTATTTATTTTTATAAAAATTAAGAGAGTAACTGGGTATGTTTCATTTTTTTTCTAACATTTATTGGACCATAAAACAGCATTTCAGTCTCAAGAGGGAATCTGACTTAACATTGGTTCAGCAGCTTGCTGTGAGCTGAGACCTCTGTGAAGCCAACTTCAGCCAATGCCCCCTGTCAACACTACCATGTGCTGCCTGAGACCCAGCTGCTTGAGAAAGATATACACCTGAGAGCAGTGGGAGGTTGCCAACAGCCTGCAGTATCAGCCCTGATGTAAACCTCTGAGCTCTACTGTACGCGCTGACTATCCATCTTATAATTCTAATCCAAGTTCAAGAACCTAATTGGTATCTTAATTTGGTATAAACATAAAGAATATGTTTTGGTTTTTATTCCACTTGTCTGTAAATGTAAGTCTCCTGATATAAGTTATTACTTCAAGTATCCAAAGTGAGTAACCGTTTTTTCTCAGGAAAGTATCCCAACTAACATTTACTACCGAGTCCTTTGACTACTTTTGAAAAAAACAAAACAAAACAAAAAAACCCACCACAGCCATTCAGATCCGAAGTTCATATCACTGAAACTATCACACAGATAGATGGTGATCACATCCTCATCTTAGAGAATGAAACTTTGAAGAGCAGAGAAGTTGGTCTTGTTACAGGAACCACAGATTGTTACCCAATCTGCTAACCAACTAATTCACTGATCATCCAGACTCTACAGACACACTGTTGTTGACCATTGTAGGGTCTCCTTGTATTCTGAGCAGTGTGGCACAACTGTCCTTGCCAGACATTCTTGGCACACAAGCTCAAAAAAAATGTCCATTTTCAGTACGTATATGAGAAGTGATCCTTATGATAATGTGACTTGTGACTCTATTTCATGTCCACAGTTGTGGTAGAGATATCCTAAGGTAAATTATATAAATAGCCTTGATCAAGGTTTTGATTGAACCCTTAAATATGTTGTGCATTGCAATTGTACAGTATGGGAATAAGGGAGATCAGCTGTTGTCCTTTGAAATAGAAGTCCCAAAAGAATCAGGAAAGTCCCAAGGATACTAGAAATAACAATAACTTCTATCTTTTTGTGCTGTTGTAAAGGGAGAGGCCGAAGGAATGATTTTATGCAAGATGCCTTGGTTCTCAGTGTACACACTAAAGACAATATAGGTTGTGAAGAGAAAAACACGAACGGGAGCAAGAGATTAAAACACTGCAGCAGCTGTCATATCCTTTTACAGTAAATTACAGTGTCATGTTTCATACTAAGCACACAGAGGCATACTTATAATAGCAAATAGAATATGACGATGTACATATTACCATCAAAGGGTAAGAGAGTAAATGCAAAAGATGAAATCATACATATCATCAATTTCATGTTGTATAAAAGCAGCAAGCCTTCATTATATTATTTGAAGTTCTTGGATAAGAATATGTATAATTATGCATATTGAAAATTTGTATGCAAACTACAAACAGCGGTTTGTAAATATCCAGATATTGGATCTTTAATAATTTAAACTACTTCAAGGAGACAGCACAGGATTGCCATGTGAGTGAAAGGTAATGTTTACGACTAGCTAATTGTCTAAAGAGCAAGACTGGCCAGCAGAACACTAAAATGTGATAGTCTGAGCTGAACCGGAACCTGTAACCCATGGGCTCTGTCACTAGGTAGGAAGGTTCAAACTATTCTAATATAGTGAAGCATGAAGTCAGTCTTGTCATGGTTGCTACTCAAAAACTACATTATCTGCCAGTGATACAGACACTATAAAGATGCCACCTGAATTTAATCAAGTGAACAAGAAAATGGCATTGCCTGCATAGAAGTGGCATAAAAAAGTGCTAAGTGATCAAATTGCTACATGTGGCTTAAAGTGAGAAGAAAAACACCTCGGAACTGCCAGTGGTGGGATAATGTGTGGGCTCTAAAATGTAATCAGGTATTAGTGATTGGATTGAAACCATGCTGAAGAACTCATGCCAAAATCTGCCAGTAAAGACAACAGAATTTGGTCAAAGGCTGCACTCATTTCGAATTCTTTGGAAAGTGGTGGGAAGGACTATGTTGTGAATTGTTCTGTTAAATGATTTTACCAGACTGTTGCTTGCCATGAATAAAGATATAATTTATTGTAAGTAAAATAAAATTAAGTAAATGTTTAGTCTTATAACAGCCCCCTTCGCATACTTGAAGTGGGAAATCCAAAAATCTAAAATTGCTCCTCACTGGATTATGTAAAAATGTATCAAAGATTCTGAAGTGATGTTCAGAAGATAAACTTGACAAGGTTAATACATTATGATGATATGATACTAGGTCTTCTAAATGCATTGAATAAAGGACTTCTCTCCCTAATTTTCTTATTAGATCATAGTGCTGCATCTGACACTGTTAACCATCAGATCCTATTACAGAGACTTGAACATTTAATTGGCATTAAAGGAATTGCTCTAAGTTGGTTTAAGTCCTATTTATCAGACTGATTTCAGTTTTTGCATGTTAACGATAAATCCTCCATATACTCAATAGTTTGCCATGGAGTTCCAAAAGGTTCTGTGCTTGAACAGTTCTATTCACCATATATATGCTTCCCTAAGGCAAAATTATTAGAAGACACTCCATAAACTTCCATAATTACGCAGATGATACACATTGGTACTTGTCAATGAAGCCCAATGAAACCAATCACTTAGCTAAACTTCAGACGTGTTTTTAGGACATTAAGATCTGGATGACCAGCAATTTCTTACTGTTTAACTCAGACAAAACTGAAGTTATTGTACTTGGCCTGCAACACCTGGGAAATGCATTATCTAATGACATACTTAATCTAGATGGATTTGCTCTGGGCTCTATTACGACCGTTAGTAATCTTGGAATCATGTCCTTTAACTCCCACATAAAACAAACTTCAAGGACTAACCTTTTTCACCTACATAACATTGAAAAAACCAGGAACATTCTGTCTCAAAATGATGCAGCTACTAGTACATGCTTTTGTTTCCTCGACACTTGATTAATGTAACTCAGTGTTATCAGGATGTCCCAACAAAACTTTAAAGACTCTCCAGCTGATTCAGAAAGCTGCACTGTCAGTACTGACAGGAACTACAAAAAGAGATCATATTTCTCCTGTGTTAGCCTCTTTGCACTGGCTCTCTGTAAAACCTAGAATACAATTTGAAATCCCCTTTGTCACCTGCAAAGCTCCTAATAGATGGGCACCATCTTACGGAAAATAACTCATTGTTCCTTATTACCCCAGTAGAACACTGTGTTCACAGAATGCAGACCTACTAGTGGTTCCTAGACTCTCCAAAGGTAGATTGGGAGACAGAACCTTCAGTTATCAGGAGGCAGACACCCTCCATGATGCATCAAGCCCATCTCTCCTTCTCCTCCTCTCCATCTGAATGTTTTTTATATCCCAACAATTCCTCCTACTAACGTCAGTTCCTCTCTTGTAGTTTTGTGCTTTCTCGTCTCTATCCTCTCTCCTCTTGTCGCTTTCTGCATATTTTTCTGCCTCTCATGTTGCACAGTCTGGATCTACAACTGCAAAGCACCTAGTTCTCCCATGATCTTGCTCAGCACCCGATGCTTCGATTATTATGATTATTACTATTACTATTTTACTTATTCGTATTATTATTAGCCCCATTATTATAACTATTAATTTTATTGTTAGCCTCATTATCATCATAGATCCTTACGTGGTACCTATTTCCTATATTGTGCTAAGCCTCCCCACCCAGTCTTTCACTCTCTTTCAGTCTCTCTTTCTCTCTCCCTCTTTCTCTCTCTCTTAACCCAGCCGGTTGAGCCAGATGGCCACCCTACATGAGCTGGGATCTATTCAACATTTCTACCTGTTAAAAGGGAGGGTTTTTTTGCCATTGTCGCGAATTGCATGCTCCTGGGGGAATTGTTGGGTCTCTGTAAATAAAGATTATAAAGAGTATGGTCTAGACCTGCTCTATATGACAAGTGCCCTGAGATAACCTGTTATGATTTAGCACTATACAACTAAAATTGAACTGAATTGAATTAAATAGACCTATCATGACAGAGAAGAACTGGTAACCAATAGGAGATAGCTCTAGAAAATAGCATACATAAACAAATAAGTTGAATTCTTAAATATTATAGGACATAAGATTAATTTAAAGTGAATTATGACTGGGGCTACCAGATCTAGAGATTGCAGGAAAAATTTAATCTTGATGTGGTCTACAATTAGTCATGGACATTAAACTTTAGGTGCTTAGATTTCAGCTTTTAGTCCTTGTGTGCAAAAATGTGCATGCATATACAGCATTTTTGTGCATATATATGCATGTGCATTTCTATGCTTTTGTGTGTTGGTCTGTTAAGGGGTGTAAATGTCAGCCTGTCAGTGCCAGTGCGACAGTGAGAGCAGGTATGTTGTGACAGACAGGTGTGACATTTAACTCTAGTTTTTATACCAGAAACTCCATCCATCTCTGTCTCACACACACACACACACATAAACCCAGAGATACACGCACTCACATTAGACTCTTGTATAAATTTAAAGACATTGTCTTTTATCACTGAATCTATATTTCTATAAATATAATTAGATATGCGTAGGTTATTCTCATTCAAAGTAAGCCTCGATGATGAAATTAGACAAAGAATATTGCAGTGATTGTCATAAAAATTATAAAGACTTCAAATCCTGTTCACAAATGTTTTGTTTTACCTGTTTTTGAAATTGAAGTGTCTTCCAAGTTAAATTATCATATGTTAATGTCATCCAAAACCAAAACTAATCTCTCAAGTTGCTGCGGTTGACAAGCTTGTGTTGGCCTGTGGGTGGTACAACCAGTGGTGTACAAGCCAAAGTCTTAGTTTAGGAGAGGAACAGTAAAGCTGGTTTGGAATGCTGCCGCTAAGACAGCTAAGCCATTCAGATGCTTCAGCACCAAACCTGACACCACCATAATGGGCATTACAGAGAGATACCACACAAATAGAGGCTGTAGGGAGGAGGAAGGAGGCTTAGAAGGATGGAGAATCTCCTCTACTTATACTCTCTTATACTTCTCTCATAGTTATGCTCTTTTTCAACTATCTCTGCCATGTAATCCCAGGTCTCTGCATGCTGAAGATGCTCAAGAATGCTGTAGGCTATGTGCTGTATTTGTGTGGAGCAGTACAGTTAAAGACCTAGTGTGAGTATGCACGAGTGTGACTGTGTGCCAGCGTTGAGCAGGTTTGTTGTAGAGCCAGAGACCTCAGTTTTTAAGGGCATTAAACACTCATTTGGTTGGCTCACACGTCTAAACACCTTGGCACAGCAGTTACCAGAAAGCCGAAAGTCAGCTCTAAAAAGTAATTAGCCTGTTCAGTCTGGACATCCCAAGTTAGCTGGGTATGTTTGGGATGAAGTGAAACAGAATGCAAAAAGTAGTAAGGGATGAAGGGGGTACATAAATACACATATCTGTCATGGGACAAAGCTTAGCATGCTACTGAAGTAGTTAGCTTGATCCCACATCTCTTTCAATGGGAACTGTCAGGGAAAGATAAATGTTCGATTAGCGTTCCACTGTACTAGGTACAGGCACATATATATCATACCTTAATCATTTTAATTGGCCTTAACTGTAAAGGTCAGTGAAATAAAACTACTGAGGTTGATTAATTCTCTTTGAAAAGGTGACACTTGAGAGTATTGTTTTTTTACGACTCTTCTGCAGTAATAATCCACCTACAGTAGAAGAGTCATTATTAAGAAAATTATGCAGTTTTAACTGTATTTACATGGGATTTTGACAAGGACTGCCACTGCCTATTTGTCTGTTGAATTTTATCCTATTCGATGTAAGCAGGCAGCAGGATGTGCAGGTAAATGTCCTTTAGTCAAACATACCTCATAACCAAGTCTCAATAAGTGTGCTGTGTCAGATCCAATTCAAGTCTTTTCCAGCTGAATACATCCTGTGCATGCATGCACACAGACAAACACAGGGTTTCTAAGTACTAATAGTTTTCTCCTGTGGGGAAAGAAGGAGACACTTAACTCAGGGTAGATCCCATCGTAGTGGTGAAGTATTATCAAATCACAATCAAGCATTTACACTTGAGATAAAGTCAACAGCTTCATGAAACTGATACCTGCCCCCAGTGAGGATTTTTTTTTTTTTTTTTACAATATTGATTTTGTGTCGTAAATTAACTAAATACTTACAAAGGAAGACATGATAATCACTGCAAATAACTGCAGGTGACTGTTGATAAATGAATATAAGCCTCATACTGAGTGTTCTTTTGTATTAAAAAGGAAATATCAGTAAAAAAATTTGACCTGAGGTTGCAAGGTTATAACATTATACTTCTTACTTCTGAGTTTTCAAGTTTTAAAATATATCTAATTTTTACATTTTTAACAGCTATATCTCGATTCAGTGATGTATTTTCTTTCTCCATAAATAACCACATCCATTAAAGTGTTTGAGGAAGTACTATTTCAGAATGGGGACCTCAGATTCCATTTTTATGATACTGTTTCTACCATCTTTCTATTTCTTGCCCCCTGGGGCCATGGTGAAAGTGAAGCCTGACAGATAACAAACCACATATTGTTACAATGAAAAGACCTCTCTCTATGTGGTACTAATCCTTTTAAGTAATGAATGTATTTTTTCACTAGATTTTTAACTAATCTAACTAATTAACCTTTCTATCTTAAAAGATGCGTATCCTAATTTCACTTAAGCCTAATTTTAATCTATTCGTTATTAGCCCTCTTAAAAAAAAAAAAAGGTGTCCGAAGAGGAGGATTCCACTTTTGTTACCCTCTCCAGAAGTGTTTTCTTTTTTTCCTCTGCTGTCCAAAGGTTTTTTTTTTTTTTTCAGAATTTTTTGAGATCAGATGAATTGAAGCCCATTGACCCAATGGGCCCCCAAAGACCACCGACATCCAGTCACTTTAAACTACTGTATACCAAATAAATCATAGGCAGGAACTTAAAAAGAATGGAAGAAAACAATGCTGCAATTGCAAGATGATGCACAATTGATGTTGCATATCATTGGACAACAGGGACAATTAAGCAACAGGAGCTCAGCCTGCATGCTAAATCAGGGGGACAACTCAAATTGGGCTGCAATATTCACATTTGATACAAAACTGACTGAAATATATGGAACATCCTACCCATCCTTCACAATAAGCCAGTGATTAGACAATACTGTAAAATGTAACACTCTGGTGTTACATTATGTGAAACATGCATCCTACAATCCAAACAAGGACGACAGCTCATTAAAGACTACGGCGTATTACAGGTTCAAAGTAGCTTCAAAGATCATACGATGACTAAGTATCTAGCGTTTTGTTTTACTTCTAATTTGACATTGTTATTGTCAGTGTGCAGCACCAAAAAAAACCATGTATCCATGTATTCACCTAACTGTGAATGTGATGAGGTAAGATGGCACAGGGAGAGAGAACTGGTTTTATTGTACAACTGCACACCATCATTCTGATCCCACTTTGCATGCATCACTTGGTAGTCTACCAAAAGTATTTAGCAATTTTATGAAAATACATGTTACAGGTCGTAAGTTAGGATTCATTTCAATGGGTTATGTACATCCGGTGCTCTGGTCCAGAGCATGATATTTCAACATCTCCTGGTGAGATTGCCATGAAATTAGTTGCAAATACTCATTGTCCCCTGAGGAAAAATACTAATGTTATTGTAGCCCCCTTGACCTTTCCTGTTTGGTAATAATGGGCTGATTTTCCACTTGCTGTAGATTTTTGTGTAAAATGAATTGTTTTTGAACAAAGTGTTGCTTTCCAAAGGATAAACCCTTACCAGTACAGAATTACTAAACATAGATGGAAAATGGCATATCTTACTTTTCAGAATCAAGCCCATTTTCAACATATCGAAATGAAGCTCAAAATTACAAAAAAATAATTGTTGCTACACATAACTACTGTAGCCCATTGGCCACATTTTGCTAATGCTGATATTTCATCGTCTCGTTTTTGTATTTATTTCTTTAAATCAAGTTATGAAATGGTGATAGAAGAAGAGAAGATGACATGGGGAGGGAAAGAGAAAATGATGTAGAAGTATTGGAGAGAGAAAGAGAGAGTGGGGGTGACCGGTGAATTCTCGTTGGAGTTCTATAATTACTTCATGCTATTAGACCTGCAGTCTATAATTAACTACCTACTGGGATTAGCATGAGCAAAGTCACTGGGAGAGGGAGAGATAGAGAGACAGAAAAAAAGAAAAAGCAGAGGACAGAAAGAGGAAGAGCAAGAGATAGCGCAACATAGATAAAAAGAGGAGAGGGTGGTGAGTTGCAGGAGAGACAAAAGACTGGAAAAGGAATAGAAATAGAAGAAGCCATAGTGAGAGACTGAAAGGTAATTTTTGTAGTCACTGAGTACAGAAATTAGATAACTTTAACTAGCCAGCAAATTACTCTATTTATGCTTATACTGTCTGTGAGTATGTTTGTGGCTGACAGACCAAGAAGGTAATAAGGATATTTATTGCTCATTTTTTTTTCTATTTGCTACAGTACAATTTGGCACTTTTTTTTTTAATAATTGAGTGATCCTCTTAGTGAGTTCCTGGTGGTTACAGATTGGACTTGAAGATAGGCTGCGAGCCCTCCTTGATGTTGGTGATGGGGCACTGAGGAATGGAAGTACACTAAAACATAATGGAGGACAATATTAAGGAAATCATAAATGGCGCATCCCAAGCATGACAGGTTATGATAAGACTGCAATGATTGGCCTTGAAAAAACAAAGAAATGAACATTAATAAAATGAGCGGGGAAAACCTTTGAAAAGGACAATTTGTGTTAATTCCATAGGATGTTTGGTAGCAACCACAGGAACCATAAAGAAATGCATTAGGCAAATAGAGCATTGTCACAGTTGATGGTAGGGGCTAAGGTAGAAAGGATCCAAGCAGAGGCACACAGGCTCTGAAAAAAGCAACTGTATGCCGTCTGCCCAGCACCAACTGACTTGGACAGTTAGCAGCTAGCTCGTGAATATAGTAGTGCAGTTAGAACTTTCTTCCCTAGTTACTGTAGTAGCTACTGTGCCTGAAAAATGAGCTACGATTACAAATGCGTAGCTAGTTTCCTTCTGATAATTTCTAATAAATAACATACTTGCACATGTTTTCATTAAATTTTCAAATAAACATAAAAATGGAGGATTTTTTTTAGCTGGAGACCAAAAGGAACCCATAATCTTATTTTGCATCCCTAGCTTGACAGGCAGGTTGAACTGCTTTTGAGTATGACTTGGAGGCAGGAAGACAGACAAAACCAGTTTGATGGGAATCAGTGAATTCAGTAGCACTCTAGTGGACATTGGCAAAGGCAGGGATGAAGGTAGGCCCCCACTGGAGGTCATGCAGGGGCCCAATGGAAGAAGAAATGGGTGAATGGCAAGTGCCCTGGTCAAGCAAACAAACCTGAGTCTAACCATTTGTGGTGTAGGACAGGGTACAGCCCAATGGCAGTCAAGTAGGCTGTTAGCACATTTGGTGCTAGGCAACTCTGAGACAAGCTTAAGGGTAGCTGACTGAGGTGGAGGCTGGAGGCTAGCAGGCGACAGGCAGGATGACCGGGAGGCAGGCTGGAGGCTAGTTGGCCTGAGGTTAGCTAACTGGGAGGTAGACTGGAGGCTAGCAGGCTGGAGGCTAGTCGGCTGGGAAACGGGCTGCTGTCTAGCCTGCCTGGGGCTAGCTGCAGGAGAAAAAGACTAGGAAGCAGGTCTCTGGGAGGAAAGTGGCATGGCTGGGGTGGTGGGTAGGGTGTAGGGGTGCAGAAAAACAAAAGACATGGGTCAGGGCTGGAGAAGAACTTCCACTTGTAGAAGGTCACCTCTCTCAAGGTCCCACTTCCAAAAAGCAGCGAGTGACTCCAGGACACCTGGGTCTTCAGTGAGAGAAGAGAAGTCAGTGTACGCCCCCCCCCCCCCAGGTAAACAAAAAGTTCAAAGTAGGAGTTTGTCTCCTGGATCCATGTTAGGCCAGACTATACTGTCACAGCTGGGGGGGGGGGAGGACCAGGACACACACACCACACACACAGACAGGCTAGTACACCGTTTGATATTTGATATATAGTGATGAACCGGACGACAAATAAAAAATGGATGGATGGAGGCAGCAGCAGGCAGGCAAGGAGACAACAGGTGACTATGTACAGGTGGCAGGAACAGCACAAAGGAAAAAAAAAGAGAGATTAGCAAGAGCACTCTCTAACTCTAAAAAAAAAAGTAAATATATAAATTCAGGAGAGGGAAATAAGGAAAGAGCGGAAAGAATAGTAGTAGTTTCGGGAAGAGAAAGTTCAGTGATTGGAAAAAAAACAGGTGAGCAGGGAACAGGAAAACAGGACGGAAAGGGGGGGGATTGGGTGGTGGGTAGAGTGTGACAGGAAGCCAATAAACAGGGCTGAAAGAGAAATCATGACAGTAAATCATATGATGATCATGGTAATGGGTGATGGGGGGGGGGAGGAATAATATATATGGATACTATTCAATCCATCCATCCTATCCAAAAAAAAAAAGAAAAAAAAAAAATATATTATATTTTTATTTTATATAATATTTTATTATGTATATTATATTTATATATTTTTTAATTTATTTTTATTTTTTTTAAGTATTATGCTTGCTAGTAACCAAATCTTTATTTGAGTTAGTAGTTTTTTAAGGAGTATGTGTATATTTGTGTGTGTGTGTGGTGTGTGTGAGTGTGTGTGTGTGTGTGTGAGAGAGAGAGAGAGAGAGAGAGACAGACAGGGAGAGAGAGAGAGAAAAAGAAAGAGAAAAAAGGATGGGTGTGTGTGTGTGGTGTGTGCTGCTGTGTGCTGTGTGCTCTACTTGACTAATGAGCTGGTGTTAACTCAGAGGAAGTCAGAGCTCAGTCTGGCTATGCTTGACCCCAGTGCTAACACTAACGCTGTGTGACAGTTACATATACACTGAGTGCCACGATCAACCCCCCACTCTTTTCATTAACTCCCTTGGACTGAGTGTGGGTATGAGTTTGTGTGTTGATGCATGTGTATATGTACCTTGTACAAACATATATCTCACAAGTTATTTAATCTTGTCATTTAATATTGAGTTTTAAAATTGCACTGTTTTGCAATTTCGTCACTTTGATTGCGGTCCAATATGTGGACTGATACTTTTTTTTTTTTTTTGTTCATCAAGCCCTGAGCTTCAATGCATTCAATTCAAATGAAACGTTGGACACCACATTGAAGTTCAGAGTCTCAGCTTTAATTTGACTTAACGAAAAGTTCAGAGTGGTAGGTCTTAGGTGCACTCACTGCGTTGGCTTTCCAAGTGCACCTGCTGGTTTAGGGTCCCATAGGTGCAGCAGTGCAAATTGCAAAAGGGCTGGCTGAGATGGAATATAAGGCAAAGGGTTTGGTAATTGATTAATTCGCTCTTAGCTAGTCACATCACTGGTCTCATTTCTCGGAAACAGCTGTGCTAATCACAGACAAGATGACGATAACAGCTCAACAGATGGAAAGAGGATCTCCAGAAAACTATAGTGTGAGTGGTGAAGAACAGCACTATCTGAACACACGGCTCCTAAAATCTGTAGCCAGAGGCAGACTTGGGGAGTGTCTATCTAATTTGTAGAATGGAGCTAGAAATAAATACAAAAAAAACAGTTAACAAGGCCATTTATGTTACCACATCAATGCTATTTATACTTGAATTAATGAGCAGCTTTAATCCAACATCTCCTGCTTAAACAACAGAATGCAGAGTCATGATGGACCATTCATATATATATATATATATATATATATATATATATATATATATATATATATATATATATATATATAGCATTGTGTGGATTAAGTGTGTTTCAGCCTGTTTCCACTTGCACTTGACTTCAGAAAAGTAAAGACAGTGGAGACCCATTCGTAATGGCGTTGCTCTCTGATGTGGATCTTCTCAAATCAGAATGTGCAGTAATCGAAATACTGTATATGTCCTTTTGCCTTCAGATGGCCACGGGGATTTAATGAACTTAATGAGAAGCTTATCATAGAGTCTAAAGCAGCACTGGATAACAGATACCTGAAGTATCACTCATACTAATTTATAGATAGATGTGGACTGATTTACCAATGTTCCTGCTTAATACACAATAAATGTTCATTTATATGCCATTTTAAATACTTTTGTGGCTGGGGACTGATCATTTAAAATGGTTTATTTACATTTGAAGCATTATTTCATCATTGATAAAATCTGCAAAGTGACAGCAGACTTACGTTGCGTCAGGAACAGACATGTTTTCTGAGATGTCTATTCTAAGCACAAAGTCCAAGACACATTTTTGTGACCAAAATATCAGCAATTTGCTTTGCGCTGCCATATCTGAATGAATCTCCCACCTGTTTGCACCTCCTCTTCCACCTGCAAGATGTGCACTCTGCACTTTGTACCAAAAACCAAAACAAATGGGAAGAGTGAATGAAAGAGTGACAGTCCGAGTCCTGTTTCTGCTGGTCTTTGCATTTCTATGAAAATAGTGCCCTGTATTTTCCTTGGTGATGCCAGAACTTCACCGAAGCCTCCTTCAGTTCTTGCTTGTTGATGGGCCCTGTCTTTAATCATGACTTCGCCAAGTGGTCTGCTGTTCAGTTTGACTCAGGCGAGGGACTTGGCTATTTGAGGATATTCCTCTTCAACCTTAAAGGCTCTGTGGTTGATTTGGCCATGCAATATATTTGGATCGTCGTCCTGCTGATGATGAAATATCATCCTATGAGTTTTGATGCATTTGTTTGAAACTGAACACAGAATGCTCCTGTATACTTCTGCATTCATCCTGTTGCTTCCCTCAGCTGTGAAATCATTAATAAATGTCAGTGTGCCAGGACCATTGGCAGCCATTGCAGAACCACCACCATGTTTGACAGATGAGGTGGTTTCTTTTGGGCACAAGCTGTTCCTTTTTTCCCATCACTTTGTTCTTTTTTCCATTTTGAAAGAAGTTGAGTTTTGTGTCATCAGTCCATTTCGTTCCAGAATTTTAACACTTTCTTTTTGTGTGTTGTTGCTATCTGCAGCCTGGTTTTTCTGTTTTACCATGAGTACCCCTAAAGAGGGTTTTTTTTTATCACCGTGCAAATTATTTTACAGTTATCCTAAAGACTTGTGCTTGACAGTCTACCCGGATGTTTGCCATTCTTTTGTTTTCCTGTGGGCGCCATGCTTTTTCAGAATGTACTAAACTCTTGATATTGCCAAACTAGTTACCTACTGTATCTCTTTGGCAAGGTTTTGCTTATTTGACCCTCATTATTATCTTCTTCACTTGTATGGTCCCTTCTTCACTCCTCAGACTGACAGACAGCTCCACCTCAATCTTAAGGTCTCAACTCTCAGTCAACTCTGAGCCCCATGTGAGCTTTTATCTGCATGAAGTAACACTGAAACAACACACAGGTACCAAAGAAACATTCAGTAGCCTTGTGTCCTATTACTTTTGAACCCTCGCAATTTCAGCATTATGTTTTTAAAGGGCTATATCTCCTACACAGTTTATTTGAAACTATTCAAATCAAAGCTGGGATTTGGCACAGAATGTATCTTGTTATTTCAGATTGAATGTGCCAGAGCCAAGAGCCTGAAGAATAAAATGTGTAGCTGGCCAAATAAATACTCATGGTCAGGAATGTACATTGGTTTCTTTTTCCTTTTTTTTTCTATTTTGTAGCACATTTGGTTGGCTTTCAGAGTCAGTTTCACCTTTAAAACAACTTTGAAATTGCAGGTGACATATAATTCACTAGAGTTTGAATGTCACAAAATAAGGGACCCTCTGGTCACTAAGGACACACTTCATTTCTACTACATGAATGCTGTGAACTTTTATATAGCTGGCAGGAAAGCCTAAGGCTAGAGGCAACCTGCCATTCATTTTGTGTTCATGAGACTTTCCATCGAACGATTGTAGGCTGGGCAGAGGAGGAAGCCCTCCACTGAACAGCTGTGGGAGAAAACTGAATTGGATGGGCTTACATTGAAAGGTTACTGTATTATATCGGGAAAGAATTTCTTATGTTTTGCTTTTCGGCTTTGATATAAATGATGGCAGACAAAATATTAGAGAAATCTATCAATGTCATTCCCAAAGGCTGCATAGCATTTCATTCTATAGCCTCTAAAATGACCAAAGAGTTGAATCCATACCTTTCTGAAAGTCAAAACAATAAAAAAAATCTGAATATGATAAGGTTCAGGGTGATTGTAAGGTCGTGGTATCAGAAAGAATTCAATTTTCTCTAGCTAGGTTAGCTAGGTTTACTTATCTGACGGTCTACCTAAATGCATTTATCTTGAAGTAATACTGAATAGGGTCAAATGGGCAAACAGGGAATTTGATTGTAAAAACTTTGAAAAATTATAAGTTTGAAAAGCTATTAGAATATAGGGCCTTTTATTACTTTATTTACATATCAGCGTAGATGTAAGAGTAGTTAAACAATATTTCTAGAGGGCAGATGTGGAAGATTGCTGTGAATTTTTTTTTGTTTTGTAGTAGGTGGTCCTCTGTAAAAGCTCTGACAAGGGATTGCTGTCAGTGGTGAGACCTGATGAGCTGCTCGTCATGGTCCATATGGCAGCTTCTCAGTTCCCTTGTGTGTCACGAGTGTTCACTGTACATGCTGCTCCAGTAGTGATACAGTGATTTTGGTGCTGTTCTGAGTGGTACGAGGCATCACTGTCACATTGCATGCATACTGTACATACAAACACACAGCTAAACTAAATGACTGAGGGCAAGAGGGAGACAAAGAGGGAGACAGATAGAAAAACTGTGACAGATATATGAAGAGGCATTCATACAACCAGCCAGTCGTTTGATGACGACTTCTGTCATAACTTTTCCCATATGGTCTGTCTTATCTCTCTCATCTGTACCATGGGACAGCTGTATGGAAGCTGGGAATACATAACTATCAAGCTATACTTATGGGAGCTGTCTGTTCTGGATACCCCTTGGCACATCAATGCTACAGAATCTACTGAATCAGATTTCAACTGCTGAAGAGGCAGTGAGGCAGGGTGAAGACTTGAGTAAGTGTACTAGATGTACTGGTGGATGCAGATATAGGTATATAGATAGAGAATGGTGATCAAAGTGCGTTATAGAGACAAATCAGTAGAATTTCTTCTTGAAATGAGCACCGACACATACAGTATATTTATCTAAATACAATGTTGGACTCCAGGTCTAGGACTTTTAACACAATTGACTTTTATCCCTTAACTTAGGACTGTGACATGTCAGGATCATAATCAGCTGTTAAACTTGGCAAATGTTAAACAATGACAATGTAGCAACATAAACAATATCCACATTATCACACCTTAAGTGTCATACTAAAACTATATATATATATATATTCATGCCCAGAAATTTGATTTACAGATACTCTATTTTTGCCATCATTTTCCATGTGATGGAAGTTTCCATGTGTGCAAACTTTTTGTGTTTGTAACACACACAGTTGCAAGGATTGCAGTATTTCTATATGTAGTGGCTGTGAAGATTTCTGTATTTTTGTATGAAATTATTTGCATGCAAAAGTCTACTTTTACACATCATTACAGCAAGTCTGCTATACTGTGCTCACCAGTCAGCTTTGAGCTATTTAAACAATAACTTCATTTGATCTCAGAACCCTTTGCTGTTGTGGATATTTTTGGCAGTTTGGCACTATCCTATCCTGCAATTAGATTAATTTAACTGGGTCCACTGTGTCTAGAAAAAGAATCCTTATCCCTGAAGGATTGTGACAGTTAACATAATAGTCTGATTCCGCAGCACATTCACGCACATTTAGGACATACTGTATTTGAATATATATAATGCATATTAATGCATGCAAAACCATGCACATTGGCTTAATCTTCTCTGTTTTTAGAATGTCATTTTTTCCCATGCAGAAGTATTTAATATATATTTTATAATTAACCCTTTAGAAACTCTCAGGAGTTTCCAGAAGAACTTCTCACTCTATAATAAAGGTGTCAGAATTAACACATGCCAGACCTAGTGCTACCATCTTAAAGCTGGAGAAACTGCCATTTTGATCTCATAATGTGACTGAAGGTAGGATGATATCTTCGGTATCACGCTTGTGGGCACCCAGCTGTGAAACTGCAAAAAGGACACAGAGATACAGATGTCCTTGGAATAGAAGATAAAAGCCTGCATTAACTACCCAAAATCTTATTAATTTTAAATAATCATAACAGATATACACTGATATATATATATATATATATATATATATATATATAAATAAATATGTGTGCGTGTGTATGTGTGTTAAATGAAAACTTACTTCTGGCAAATCCACCCTTCAGAGATCAAGGTCTGTCTCCAGTCTCAGTAAATTGCTATTTCGATACCATACATTTAATGAGAGGATGTCAGGCTTCACCGGTTTAGCTTGGAATTTAGTACAGCCAACTTGCCCGTGTAAATTAAAGCTCTCATAAAAGCTTAGGTTTTTATTCTTTTTGTAGACACACAGGACCTATTTGATTTTGTCTTGCAATACTCAAGTATGTTTGGTTCTTTGTCTCTGGTATGTGTTTTGCGCTGACAGATGACCAGTGAGATGGACCACACATTAGTCTGTCATTTACAGGCACCTGGAGGAACAATAAAATCTCTTCTCTCACTTCCTACAGCATGGGCAGGGATGCTTGCAAACCCATACTCTCTCAGGAATGATGCTGGCCTGACTTCTTTTCCCATTGCCATCAGGTGTGTTGTGAAACTTTACTTGCTGATTTTGTGTAGGTGTCACAGCAGGTGTTGGGGCTACTGGGCATAGCCCCTTAAGCCTATAGAGGGCATAGTCTTAGTGATTTGAAGTAAAACCTATAACTTCAATCTTACAAGCAAGTGTCTAACCAGATGACCCCTAACCAATAAGTACCCCTTTGTTTCTGTGGCTAATAAGTATATTCTAGATGAGATTTGTAGAGACCGTCTTAGTGCTTTGCATGCTCTTTTAAGTAGGGTAACAATATGTAACCTTTTAGTGTTTATTAGTGTAGGTGTCTTTTTGTAACTATCTCTTTCTTTTTCATTTCTCCCTATGTTTCTTTCTATCTTATTATTTTTTTCATCATCACCAAAGCATATATACAGCTACACATCCGTGCATATCTACATATACTGATCGGACCACTCTCAAAGTAACTCAACATCTCTTTTATCCCAATCTCTCATTCTTTGCTCTGTCCTCCCCCCTTCCTCCTACCCTTCCCTTTGCCCCTTTGCTTGCTGTTTATCCATGTGTGATTGATGGAGGGGCTCATCCATCCTTTTCTCCACCACTCAGCACTCCTCTGTCCCTTAAGCCCCTCCATCCTTCTCTCTTACCTGCCGTCACCAGATGGCTAACCACCTGCCTCCAACAGTCAACAAAAGCTGCAATTACCCTTCATGTCCAACACAGGGAAAATCACAATTAAACAAATGCATGTTTCATACACACCCATACACACAAATGCAAGCGGAGATATCCAGATAGGTAACAGAAAAGTAAACTGTATGACCATGCACACAATTACATACATGTTTTTATATATTCATATTAATTATTACCCATTACTATTATCTATTACTCTTTCCCACTATTTGTCCCATAATGAGGGGGAAATGACTGGGATTGAGCTAAGTGAGAAGGAAAAAAAAAATCACAACCCACAACAGAAATTAAAGTGTTATCCCAATTTTTATCTTATGAGTTTTATGCACTGAACAAGTCTCATAAAATAAAGTTACTCAATACATTCAGAATCTCAAATTAAAGTCTATATGCACTCAAACAAGTGCTCAGAAACACAAGGACATGTGCATTTAAATACAAACCTACAACTCTGAGTTAATGATGGGTAGGGGAAGCGAGATTTGTTAGAACTACAAGACTCTGTCTTTATACCTTAATGACAGTTATTATTCTGTCATACTGTGACTCTCACTACACGGAGATGTTACTGACTGCAAGATATTTCCCTCTATACACCATAATTACACATGATTGATTGTGTGAATGTGTGTGTGTGTATGTGTCTGTAGGCAGTTCTCTGTTGCTGTTGATAATTACAGTGATGACTGACAACTGTAATAAACAGAGTCACTGCTACACCTATTGTAATTTGATAACCTAGGCTGCCAGTCAAATTTAAAAAAATGGAGAAATGGAAATATTTCTGAAGTAAGTATTATGATATATATACATATTTTTATCCTATTCTTTCAATATTGAAATGAAAATGAAAAATAAAATCTGTATGACCATTTTTCAATACAATATGCATAATCAATATCACTTTTTATTTAGGACTCCTTCCTATCTTGATGCTTCTGAAAAAGATTCAGATTCCCTGAAAGTGCCATAATGCTTTCTGTGCTGTGCTTAGAGTATAAGCATGTAATGCTACAACACTTTTACACTGCAAATAACAAAATCCAGAAATCAATACCCCAAATCAATGCCTAAATCAAACCATGACTGCTCCAATACCTTAACCATGTTTGACAACCATGTAAGCACGTTTGACAGTGAAAGTCTGGTACGCTGTTATTGGTCATATCCAAGGGTAGGGACAAGCTACCTACATGGTCATTAAGGTCGGAGGACTTGTCAGACTTGAGGGGAACTTTTCTGTAAGGCTAACATAAATTATTTTTTGTGGAATTCAGCTACATTGCACAGATCTCCATATGGCTGGATTAATCTGGTAATTACATCCTTAAAATCTCAAGAGGAAAAAGGTTCCCAAAGTGCAGCTCCAAAATTCTTTAGACTTCGTCCATTTTATTTCTTTAGTGGCCCATTTTATTTTGCATTATATATAAGAACTTTCTTGTACGCATCAGTGCTTTTCAATAAACTCACTTCTTCAAATTCATACCCAAGTGAATATTGATTTGGCTTTATTGGAAAGTGGATCCCTTATTTGATGCATGGCCTCACGATGGCTTGAGCCATCAATGAAATGTCCATAAAGAAGTAGAGCAATGAGAATTACAGCAGAGAAAATAAAATGGAAAAAGTCCTCACTCATTCATGCATCACACTGCCTTCCTTCTCCCTTATTTAGTCAATTCCTGTTTGTGATGGATATATCAAATATGATTTATTCCCCTCTCATATTTCACATTACATCTGAATCTATATTACTGCAATGTGTTATTGGTTATTGGTGCATGCAGATTTTAATGCACACACACACACACACACACACACACACACACACACATATACACACAGGAACACATAGCAAGTGGATGTTTCTTACACATTGAGTCCAATCAAACTTGGCTTTCTCCTAGTGCAGCAATCAACACTGGCAAGCACAGCAATTATATCAGTTAATCATGTAATATCAATTATTCCACTCCACAGATAACAGACTAACCCAATATATGCAGACACACTTTCACACATTACAAGAGATAACATACCTATGTGCCTAGTTACATAGAGAATAAAATACCTATATGTAACTCAGAAACATTTAGACTTTCCTTGGAAAGAGAACAGTTAACAGATTTTTTTCCAGTGTTAATGGATCCACTTAAAATATAACATGATATTCTACACATTTTTGTATCATATAGTATAGTTGGTCCAGTTGGACATTATTTTTGTCAGATTTCTGACACACATTTAAATAATCACATTATCAAATGCAAAAACAAACAATGAGGAGCATTGTTGTTTCGGCAAATTATGCAACTGTAGAGGAATATGCAACTAGAAAGAAATCATTAAACCTCTGAGGGATTCATTACAATTTGCCAGGATTTATCAAAGTGTATCGGTCATTCTCTTTTGTTATCTGCCAAATGGCAACGGGGAGGAAAAGTTCACCAAATAAGTATTACGACAGATTTGCATTTTCCCTCAAGTTTATCAGAAAGTAGAACAGTTTGTACCTAGGACTTTACAATCAAACCCCACTATCCCCTATGACAACTCCATTATAACACAGTCTAGGGGGGTACAGGAATGGAAGGAATCCCACCAAGCTGAGATGGCAAACAATAATTCTACAGAGAAAATTGAACTTAGAATCCAATTCCATGGACAGATTTGATGTGTTTCTCAGACCTGCTGAAGAAATTAACTTTTAGAGACCAGAACTGCATATGAAGAAACACAAAGAATTGTATGCATTATTTGCAGAAAATCAATTGCATTCGTGCAAGATTAGAATTATGGTGAACATATTGTTATAATTCCTTGTTTACTGGATATTTGCAGCACACATTATTTGTGTACATAATGTAAATGTATTTTATACATGTATGCTATGTTGATATTTCATTTTATTGAAAAATACTAAGCTTAATCCATGTGTGTCAAAGTAGGCATCAAGTCTTTCTTTTACATAATAATATTTACCAAATGGCAAACAATAATAGAATTTTTCATTTTAATTTCAATTTTCACTAAATTGTCATTACATTGCAGAAAGATGCACAAGCATCTACAAATGATTCTAACATGTTCTCACCATCTCCAGCACTCCTGTGGCTTTACAACCATTGTGGCATGCATAAATATTTATGTGGCTATTGCATAACAGTCTGGACATGTTTTTAAAAGATTTAATAACCACTGGATCTGGTGTGCATAATTGTGCTTTCACTACACATATTCCTCTGTGCCTTAAAATGATGACTGCTTCTTTGGAACTTTTGCGCTCGTCAAAATAAAACTTTTCTCTACGCATTTTGATGTATCTTCTTGTCCTAGAAAGTATTCAGATAAAATTGTGTTTGTGAGATTTTGGAGAAATTAACATGGGCGAGGAAAATAGGAGCACCATGTGTAGTTTGCTATTGACCTGGTCCGAGTTTGACGGTGGCAGACAGCACAGCAGTGAGTTTTGACAACAAAATTGCAATGGTATCAGATTTTCAGTAACACTGATCAGGTAGTGATCAGGTATGGAGAGTCAGATAACTTTAAATAAGTACATGAATAAACAATAAATAATTAAAACCATATCCTTAGAGAAAAAGAAATGGCTTGAAATTGAACAGAGGGAAGGAGGGCAGTAGTTTTGTGTTCATAAAAGTTGATCGTTGCATACACTAAACTGTGAAATCCCTATAGGATACGATTGGTACCCTTTTGTAGACATTTACATTTTGCATTGGACTGCATTGCCTCAGTATTATAGTAGGGCATTAGCTATATTAGCATCATTTCCACCTTCTGACTTTCAGCTCTCAGCATGCGACATAAATTGCTTTTTTCATAGACTGTCAGTTGTTCTTTTTTATTACTCCTGTAGAAGGAACAATAGGAGTGCATTAAGTTATGAGTGTTAGACAGTTCTTTTTTTCAGGTGGAACTGAAAAGCCTTAGTTATGTTGAGAGTCTTGTTTCTTTCCATTAATGACTACTTCTGTGAAGCACTGAGACACTATTATTTATTATTTCAGCTTTATAATCTCTAACAAAACAATGGTACCCGCTGGTAAGAATTTCCAAATGTTGCTTGCATGCCCAAGAACATCAGGCAGCAATAATTAAAAAAAAAACAAAAACAAAAATTGGGCAGCACAAATTTGGCCTGTGCTTTCCTGTAGATATATCTAGTCCTTAGTGTGTTATACTTTCTATACTTTTATGCTTCCTCTTAATGATGGCTGTTAATAAGACTACCCAATACTTAGAATATTAAAAAAAAACAATTATGTGCTGTAGTTGGTTAGAAACAACCCCAATTTTTACTAAAAAATGCAGCCACTTGCTATATTAAAGCCCGTGTGCTCTTTTGTGAGTGTGCGCATTCAGCAGTGGCCTGGTATGGACACTTATTGCTTTTTCACCTATTTGCATTTGGAGCTTAAATTCAATTAGTTGTTCATTGTTTTTGACTAATGAATCAGTTGAAAGTGAAGTGCCCTCTCCACAAGTCAATTAAATCAATTTAAGGGCTCAGTGATTGTTTTACACTGCCTCAGGTAATTATGTCATATAAAATACAGTCACTGTCACCTGAAGTGACATTCTGTGAGTGCGTGTGTCATTAAAATCTGATTGTGGGGGCATAGCTACTTTCAGATGTGCTATTTTTTTGTCTATAGAAGAGGTAAATTTACTTATCATTGATCTAAATGCTTTGTGTTTGTGTGTTTGTATGGTATCCAGTGTAATTTGGCTAATTTGTCTGTGTTTAATTCTTGTGTATGCTAGTTATGCATTGAGTGCCAAAAGGAACAGACGCCCAGGGAAACCAAGGCTCATTGTGATCGACAGTGATGTTTAATAAATCATGTGCCTGGTGAGTGTATGCATACAAGAACACACACACACACATACTGTATATATACACACGCACATATTCAGTGCCTTGAACATGCAATAAAAGTTTGCCTGCATTTTTCTCTCTCGTGTACATGAGGCAGGAGATGCATGAGGTAATGCATGTGTTTAGACTGTGTGTATGTGCACTTTCATTCAGGAGACAAATTTTGGTGGAACAGTAAAATTACTTTGCCTTATGGCGAATACTTACATTTTACTCTTGGGAAGGAGACAGAAGAAATAAACTAATTGGACTTTTGTGCTGTGATGCCATATTGAGCTAGCGGTAAAGAGTGACAAGGTTTAGACTTGGTATTTGGGAGCAACAAAATGAGAGCCTATTTCAAAGTTGTCCAAGACTTCCTGACTGAATACATCCTTTTGTATAGCGTGACAGAGGGAGATATACATAAAATGAAACCCCTGTTGGTGGGTTTTTTGAGATCAGGGACTGCATAGCACCAGTGTTCACAATGTTTCATGCAGTTTTTAGCCACACAATGGTTTGGCTCTGGGGATGATGATGTCAGTTGGTAAGGAGATTGGTCCAATACTTTGGTCCTGAAGTACAGTATTCCAACTTTTGGATGGATCAGTACATAAATAAAATGGATTGGTGTACATTTTTGTATTGACATTCATTTTCCCCAGAGAATAAATCCTAATGGCTTTTGTGGTCCAGTGGATAATACCAGCTGGAATCAAAATTTTGATTTTGCCTAATAGGTTAACACCCAAAACCAACCAAATACTAACAACCTTTCCATCCGCTTTAGCTGTGGTTAGTTTTAGAGCTAAGGGGTAAAAGCAGTTTTAAATTCTTGCCAGTACTGTATGGCAGCTGGGCTCCATCCAGCATAGATCAAAATGCAGCATGGACAGTTCAGAAGCAATTTGGAACAACTTAGAATCAATTAATAGAGACAAAGTGTTGTTTAAGATGACATAATGATAGTAGACGTTTTTTTTGCTGAAAGTTCGACGTTGACTGGTTTTGAATGTGGGTTTTGGCAGGAAGCCGCTCTCAGTAGTAGACTGTAACAGCCTACTTTCACCCCTGGTGCTAACCCACCAATGTTTCTCTACTAACATTCTAAATCATGATTACCAGCTAAAGTTCAGCATGTTGAAAATATCATTGTATGTTAACATGCAGACATTAGCATTTTGCAAAATCCACTAATGTCCCCAAGTACAGCCTCTCAGGGATCACTAGCATGGCTGTAGTCTCTCAGAGGTTATTCAGACCAAAAACAATCCTGTGTTAAAACAATGGAAAGAGCTGTGTTGGTGGGGGCTTGTTGCTTGCACGTACAGGTGGGACATGAAATAGAAATTCAGTTTGAGAAACCATGAGACCATGAGGTCCATGAATATGAAGATTTATCAGATGTCAAAACACTGTAAAATGACAATAAGACAGTTTTGACAATTTTTCTGGGATTTTTTTTTTCGCCAGACTTCTTTGCATTGGTACCACCCCCCCCCCAAACCCCCCCCCCCAAAAAACAGGGCTCTTTTTTCTCATCCAGGCCTAAAAACAATTTGAACCTAACCTCAGTTTTGTATTTTTTTCATTCATCTATCCATTCATCCATCTAATTTTCAGCTTGAGACCATGTGTGAGGATTTTGGAATGAAGAACTACTAGTACATAGTGTAGCTCTCCAAATGTCTCCAAATTGTTAATTACATGCTTGATAAGCCACCAAAGGTCTCTAATAACAAGGGCCAGTTTGGTATTTTTTCTTACCGAAATATTTTCAATTTCTGAATTTGAGAATAGTAGGTAGGTATACAGAAGTGCATGAATAATGTGTTCCTTTTATTTCATCAGCGGGAGTAATGCACTCCAATGCAAGTCTGTTAAACTTATGTGTTCAATAGAGAAAGGGGCACAGGAGAGCTGTTGGCTTTGGGAATGACTGATGGATGTTTTGTGTAACGAATGGACTCGCTTGTCAGGATGTGGCAAAGAGCTAGTGAAGAGACTAAAACAGCTCAATCCCAGTGGCCAAGACCTTAATGATCTCAGCCAACCATAAAACTTCCAGAGAAAACAATAATAATTTGGAGGCTGTAGCAGATTGATACCAGGTGTCTGTGTGTGTATATGAGTTTGCGCTTGTGTGTGTTTCGTGTGTTGTGCTTGGTTTTGTGGGAGTGTTTGCCTCAGGGGATATAAATCATTGTGTCACGTAATTGCTTGAGTGACCTTTGCTGATAAGAAACAGTAGCCTTTTGAAATCTCTATCTGTCTCTGTCACTTTGGCCATCTTCACCTCTCAACCATTGCTTTCCCTCTGTCACATGCTTTCACATCATAATACTCACACATGTGCAAACTCTGCATACGAATCACTTGGCTTGTGAAGGCTTTGCACTGCTTTTCTTATGAAGAGTTATGAAGAGCTTATGAACTTATGAAGAGCTTAATTACAATTCTGACCATTCATCTAATCATCTATCAAAATATTTATTTGTTTCTTTCCCCAACAGTCTGCCACTACAGGTCTAATGAATCTGATCTACCAACCTTTAATAACCCAACCATACAATCTGCATTATTAGTCAGGAAGAACTCATATAATATCCTTTGTCTTCATGGTAGACTTTGTAGTAGGATTCGGTTTTGTTTTTCTGAGAATATATTAAAATTTCATGTAAGTCATCATCATGAGCAGCAACTCTATTCTCTATAAAAAAAAAAACTAAATGAAAAGGCTTTCTTTTAATTTGCTAATTGTTTTAAATGGTGAACATCATTCAGAAACAAAGCTTTAGACGGAGGGAAAGCCCTCGCTCTTCTCCACCCCCGTCATTTTGAAAGATATCTAGATAATCATTTGAATAGATTAAAACTTTGAGTGTTTATGAAGTTGCTTTTCATAGTGGTGTACACTATGGAATGGGATTTGTTCGTTTCGGATATATTTTGAGAAGCACAGACAGGCAGCACAGACCCAGTAATCCTGGACAATAAAATTGCATTGCAACATTGTATATAAGGGACAAAATAGAATCCAAAGTGTCAAAATGTCTTTTTAGTCCCAGTCACAGGCTTTTTTTCACCTCTAACTTTCCTCTTCTATTATCATCTCTTCACATTTCTTATTCATCAGTTGTTCTCTCCCTCTATCTGCCTATGTTAATTCAGCCCAGTTTTTCAAAATTTGAGCCCAGTCTTTTCACATCTTCGGTAATGCATATTGACTGTACAAACCGTACATCCTTGGCCGGATGTCTTACTGTCTCTTGTACATTTTGCCTCTCCTCATCTCATCTGCCAATATATCTAAATCTCCTCTGCTATTCCCTCTTCCTATCCGCCCTTCCTCCAGTTTTTTTCTTCTCATGTGCCTGACAGTTTTGTCATTTACAGCGGTGTGTCGTGTTAAATCTCTCCCCTGCTGTGGCAGGAGCCTGTGGAGAAGGAAGGAAAAAAGGGAGGAGGAGAAATGAACAGAGGAGTGATTTGTCGTTCCAGGTAGTTGTTCCTTTGGGAAGTGTAATGGCCGATGGCTCTTCAAAGCGTCTCCCATCTGTCATAAATGTTCACAGCAGCTGGACACATACAACAGCTCACTGCCTGGCTGGGGTGCAGCTGTGTGTCAGGGATCGGGCCACCATTTGAACATGTGAATGAGGCTGTTTGTCTACTGAGGTGTTTATTTGTATTTGTTGGTTTGTGTGTTTTGGTATTTGCAAAGTATCAGTATTTTAATTGTAGTGTGAGTTAAAATAATCTGGCATGTTTTTGTGCGTGTCTCTGTGACTGAGTGTGTGCATGCGTCCACAATGTTTACTGTAATGACTGAATGGCTGAGATGGGAGGCAGGCAACAGTGAGCTCCTATTACAATAAATAGAAACAAGGAGTGCGTAATAACATTGTCACCTCTATGCTCAAGCTCAAGAAATTGCCCTACTGCAATGTTGCCACTCACGCTCCTCTCTCTCCCTGTAAAGCTGCCAGTCTATTCCGTCACACACTTCTTCCCTGCTTTCTCTCTATCTCCTCCCTCCTCTAGTCACTTTCTCTTTCTTGGTCTATCACTTGCTTTCTTCCCTTCCCCAGGTTTTCTTCTCTGTCTGTCACTCCACATGATTTCCCCCCTCATTTCAGACCTTATCGTCTCTCTTTTCCTGCCTACAGTCTAGTTCTCATTGCAGCTTAAAAAGACACCACTGCTGTAGTTGTCGAATGATTCGTATCATTTTGCCAAAAGGAGCACATAAAACTCTGTGACTTTTTGGAAGGGAGCACAGAACTCAGAGTGCTGAAAATGGCTTGAGTGTTTTTTTCCAAATCTAACTGCAAAATGACTCCCAAAGAAAATCAAGTCATTGCCTCTGTCTTTTTTTTTTTTCCAATTTTGCAATAGTGGAACATTTTACCTTTAACTGGATTTCTGCTGCCATTCGACATTCATTCATACTAATTTATAACAGATTTTATCACACCACTTTTTTTGTCCCCTTATCGTAATAGGGGTTTTGGAGGGCTAAAATCTACGAGAGGCAAGGTACAGCCTGTGTAAGTCAAGGCTAATTAGTGTTTTCGGTTTTGCACTTTCACTAGACTAAATTCTAGACGGATCTTAAACAGAGGTTAAGCATAAGATTTAGTTTCAGAACAGCCTCTTATTTGCTAATAGTCTGGATCAAAGACTCTTAAGTAGGGATGATGCTTGCAGTCACAGTTGCTTAAATTCCAGACCTTCCAGCTGGAGAAGGTAATGACATACCAATAGTCGTATCTGAACAAAACACAGCGAAATGCTTCAAAACACACCATTAAGACCTTGTCTCAGAATTAAAGCTAAGAATCAGAATTAATAAAAATCTTGACATATTAAGAATGGAAATTGTTATTAGCTCTTTACTGGAGCATTATTTAATTCAAAATGTAAATTATTGCATTATTGATGGTGTGAAAAAGATGTTTCAGTATTCCTATACTTATTCATTTAACATCACAAGTCGCAGTACTGAGGTATGCGCAGGTTTGCTGTAAATAGTTGATGAGGTCTCATTGTAATTGGTGTGAATATTTCATGGATAGGAAAAACAGAGAAACAGGGACTGGCAGCCTGGAACGTGACATGCTTTCTGCTTCTTCCAGACTCACAAAACACACACACACACACACAAACACACACACACACACACACACACACACACACACACACACACACACACACGCACACACACACACACGCACACACGCACATACACACAAGCACACACACACACATAAATAAACTTTCTCTCAGTCTCACACATATATTGTACAGTAATGACATTCTCACTTACACAAATCTGCACATACAGAGATATGCATACATATATGTTTACCACAAGCATGGGCTTTAGTAAATGCAGTCTATTGAGTTAAAGTTTTGAATAATATGGTGTTATGTTGATAATGTATCATAGAAGTTGACTGCCGCTGCTAAAAGGGTGATATCACAGATGTGGATTAAAAATCATAATACTAAAATTATGTTTAATAACATATACTTATAAAAGACACTTTTAAAACTGGCCCTTTTTCATATGAAACTCTTGGACAAAGGTTCAAACCTTTAGAACGCATTAAAGATGGCAAAGTATGTCGACAGGTAACTTTGGTGCATGGGGTTTTGAGTCCAATGATTACAAACAAAGGCTAGATGTCCACTGATTTCTTCCTTGTGCGTTTCAAATGCTAATCAATTGATTATAGCTTTTTACATTTCCTTTTGTTGATTTATTTCGGGTGATGTTGTAGAGAGCAGATAGTTTGGAAGTGCATCTAAGAGATTAAACAGAATCATGTGTTTTATAGTGTCTGTGATTCTGTGTATATGTGTTGGGGTATCTGTCCATCAAGGCATCTTGAAACTATTTAAAGAAGAGTACAGTGGTGCTAGGTGCAGTAAGAAAGTGATGCATAATCATGGGATATATTATCCTTTCTTAAAATAAATAAATAAACTGTCACAACATTTGTGGGATTCTAAAACCTGCCCTTCAACTAACTAACATCAGTGAACAGTGCCGAGTGGCAGTAGGGTTATCTTAATCGTCACTTATAAAATATGCTGCTGTTTACATTTGTAAAGGCAAAGCTATAGTACGTGGAACATAATTTCTTCAGAGCTGCATGTGAAAAATAAGTAAGCTTGAACCTTATTTAAGCTATTTGATGCCATAAAATTAAACCACTCAATGATCTGGGTTTGTTGGCTTGCAACAAAGATTACATCATGTCACTGTATATAACAAGTCTTGCCGTCACTAATTAGTATTTTTGTTTTTCTTTCTTGAAGCCTTACATCAACTATAATTAAAAAATTAAACACCCTTATCATCACTCCTGACTCCCTGTTGAACTTAAACTTAAAAACATAAAAAACCTTCCAGAGCAATGGGTCCATGGAGTGATGAGGCAATGACTGGCCATCATTTTTTTTTTTTTATAAAACATTGGTACTAATTTAATCTATCATCTACATATACTGACATTGTTTTCCAAAGATTTCAGGTACATGTTATCTGGGGAATTCAAGCTTAAACTGTATTTCCTTGTGCACTAACCTTGGCCATTTCTATCCAGACGTTTCTCCCATCTTACTGCTGCTGCAAGCTTCTTGAGCAGATCCTAAAGAATGCACCCTACATTGGCTCCCTTTCAGCTACAGGATTTAATCTAAAAGTTTACCATTTAAAGAGTTAAAGTTAAGTAAACCAGTTAAGTGATATATCTCTCTCTCTCTCTCTCTATATATATATATATATATATATATATATATTTGTGTGTGTGTACTCGTTTGACTGGTTGAAAAGTTTTTTCAGTATTTTTCTACTTCATCTAGATATCTGAAGAAGCAAACATATTAGAAGCATGACATAGAACTTCCAACACCGCTGAGAGTTTAATCAAAACGCCTGATACAGAGTCAAAAGGTGGGTTGTGGAGGCTTTGTATTGTCAGAATCACAGCTTTTCCTTCGTGCACTGGTATACAAATATGATTGCTCTTAACTTTAGACTACATGTCTTTTCCGACTGTGTTGACTCCGGTGACCCAGAAAATTATACTTTAACTTTTTCCTTTTGTTGGGGTTAAGCGAATTGTGGTCCTTTCCAAGTCAACCATATTGATCTGTTGTTAAATGCAGCTTTCATCTGACATCTTGCCATCTTTTTTCAGATCTCCACAGATTTCATATTGCTCATTTCATTGGTTTTCTCAGCTATATTTTCCCAAGCCATATTTCTCCTTAGTAACTGGAGAAGAGTTTCCATTTGTGATTTCTTTTCTACATTTGCTTGCTTCCTTATTTAATATTTCATATACCTGAGGAAATAAAACAGTTGTTCTGCTTTCCTTACCTCCAAATGAGCAGTAGCATCTTTTGCATATCAGCACCTTGCCAATTTTTACTAACCACTTGCAATTAAAGTGATTGGACTGCGGCCAGCTTTACATTTTTACTCAGAATGAATGTTTAAACACTTTCCCCCGGAAAATGTGAAGGTTTCTGGAAATTGTTAGGTATTGCATATCTTAGGTTTTTTTTTTTTTTTCCTGAAATTAAGAACTGCAATTCTTCAGAGAAAAAAAGAGGAACCACAGCAAAGAGGAAAGAAGAAAGGTAAGAGGGAAAGAAAATGAGAAAAGAAAATAAGCAAGAGGGAGGAGAGGGAAGTCAAGAGGGATGGGAGCCAAAACAAACAAATGAAATGGTGCCACCTGCCACTAGATCTTTGAAACATACATGCAACCACACAGTCCCCATGTACACACGCTTATGCCCAAAATCCCCAAACACACACACACACACACACACACACACACATATACGCACCACCTGTCTGGGTATTTGGGGAACCATTTAGGTGAGGTGAGCAACGATCTGTATCATCTCCAACGTAAACAAGAGCAGTTGCCGACGGTTACAGGTCTGTCAGCATAGAGCTCTGGAGACTTTGTGTGTGTGATCAGTTGTTTTGCATGCATTTGTGTGTGTGCGTTGCATGGAATGGAGAGGGAGACAGAATGAAACATGGCAAGAGAATGAGTCTACTCATGACAGGTGGCTGATGAGACCAAAGGACACTCAGGCTCACTCTGTATCTACTGTACACACAAACACACACACATGCACCTGAAGCACATCCGACAACTATTTAGAATGGAATATCAGGGTATGTGATATAGATTAGATATAGATTTGCAGACACTCTTCACACAGAGGCATTTTAAACACAGACACAAATCAATCCTCAGCATTCATTCAAAAATCAATCCGCTGAGTCGGTTTCTTGTCGTCTCTTCCTCTCTGCCTCTCTCTGACACTTTCCCTTTCTCACAAAGACTTACAAAAACATGCAAATACACACCTGTGCAAAGCCCCAGTAGGGATGGTACAGGAAGCCATGAAGCCAAACCACAGCCAAGCATAAACAGTCAATATGGTGGAAGGTTTTCCAAATATAACTTATATGAGCTACTAAATGGATTTGTTTTATTCTAGGATTTGTCATTAATAAGAGCATTTTTGCTACTAATAAGTGATTTTTTTAACAATAAGCACACTTTATCCTTGGTTAACATTACAGCGAGGACAATGAAGAAGCAAATAAAACCTGATGAATAAGAGGGCGCTTCCCATTAAATTTCCTTTTTGACGGAATTGGTTTTATTTTGTCTCATAAATCCTGATAACAGCTGACCTTTATACTACATTAATTTGCCATTCTTTCTTTTTAATTTGAATTCATCAAGAATCTTTTATCCATAACTATATCAAGCTTATACAGAATGTAGCGCAAACCTTCTCTCTCTCGTACATACACGCAAGAGAAGAAAAGGTACAGAGTACATAAAAAAAGAGGCCACATGACAGACAGAAACTGGGGGGAGAGGTTGTGGAAACAAATGAAGATAAATATAGTCAGAGTTGAATGGACCTGCAGAAATATTCTTTGTATTGATCAGTGTGCCTCCGGTTGCTACAGGCGACAACTACTTCTCTGATTCATTTCTGCACAATACCACTTTCATCTCCCAATATCCCTCTTGTCACCTCCCACAATCAGTCTTATCATCTGCCTCCAAACTAACCCTCTATCCATATACAGTATGACCAATCTATTCCCCTTTCTCCCTCCTTCCATCCAAAGCCTCTGTAATGTGATGGTGGCATCAGTTACATCTAAATACAGTTGAGGGGGAAGATGCCGTGAGTCAATGAGTTAGAGGTGTCGGCAAGGTTTTGGAGAATTATATGTCCAGAAGTTTCTAGCTGCAGAGATTTTTCTCATAGTAGACTGTACTTTCAGGATGCCCCCTTTTCAAAATAAAAGTTGGCCTGTAGAGTATAAATTGAACAGTATAACAATCTGACTGGCATTGAGATTTGTATCGGATTTATGCATAGCTGCCACCGATAGTTAATAAAAAAAGTTACAGAGTTAGAGCATATAAGGTGTTGATTGTGAGCTTGTTTCATTGTGTCAGTTAATTATTGCTTTAAAAGTATGGAACTACACTGTTTTGCTTGCATGTGTGCAGGTGGTATATAAACTGTTGTGGTGATGGATGAGAAGTTGCTGTTACATCATAACATACTGTATATAATTACAACAAAAACACTCATTATCAATGTATGATGTTGACCTAAAATATCACATTCCCCAACTGGTGCATTAAAATGTAAGCAGCATTTTATTAGTATAACCAGTTGATTTATTGAATACTATATACTGCTATGTGGTGTAATATAACAAATCATTTTAGAAGTATGTGTTTTGCATGTTAAACCTTTATC
Source organism: Istiophorus platypterus (assembly GCA_016859345.1). Lineage (NCBI taxonomy): Eukaryota > Metazoa > Chordata > Actinopteri > Istiophoriformes > Istiophoridae > Istiophorus > Istiophorus platypterus. The sequence goes on along the minus strand of CM029116.1, from coordinate 17,932,638 downwards.
TGAAAATAATCTGATAACTAAAGATTTCAAATAATTATAGTGGAGTCTCTCATAAAACTTTATAGGTGCTAATAAAATACGTATGGTTCCTACTGTTACTTAAATGAACAGCGGTCAAAAACAAGTCCATGGGAAATAAGCGAGTAACATCTGGGTGACATTTCATTATAGGGTTAGTGGTGGAGTTTTTGTCAGATGGATACACAATTGTCTGTTAGGGCAACCTTACCATATAACTGCCATATCAAAAACGGATAAGACATTTGCATTATTGTACTTCATACATACTATGAGGAAACAAACTATAGTCAGTTCTAGGAGCATAAGCTGATAGAATAAATCACTTATGCAGTTCACCCTGTTATATTACCTATGTCACTGTAACTGATAAATGATTGACAACTTGTTCATTATTCCAGGATTTGTATCTATTTCCTTTGGCAGTCCTGTTCCAAAACCACATTGCTTTACTCCAGCATTGGTAAGAATGCCTGCTGTCATTTCAGAACATAACCCACACATTTCATATGATCTTCAATAAGCCCTCCATCTGAGTTTCAAGAGATTTCTGCAAGCCCTTTTTGGTAGCATATAATAAATAAATACCACACACCCAGTATCTATCCAGTATTTAAAAAAAAAAAATACTTAAGAATATAATTTATTTTTCCTTTCCTCTAAAATATTGAGGTGTTTCTCCCTTGGTCCTCATAGTCTTATTCCTTTGTCTTGTTCATTTTACCTACTTCTATGTACTAACAGGAACCAGTATAAAAACAGTATAAAGCAGGATGCCATAAACTTTAAAGGTACAATTAGTCTTTGCATTTTTGCAGTGGCGATGGAGAGAACCACATGCAACAAGTGACATATAATCGCTGCTCTTCCTCCTTTCCTGAATGCAACTCAAAGGTCGGTGACATCATACTGAGAAATTAAAATTACATATATGAATCTGGTTACCATATTTGTGAGCTTGGTTTAAGCTAGGTTTAATTTATGCTAATTTATCATAACATTTCCATGTAGTGTGTCCTAAGCAATTGGAAATTTGGATAATTTTAACACTGTATTCTTATAACCAATGGTACTTCCTCGCAGGTCAAGTTTAAAATTTTGCTTTCATCTGAGTACTTTTTTCAGTAGGCAACATCTACACATAAGTCAGTGAACGCTGACATAAAACCTGCCTAATATAAACACATTTATGTGTGTTTCTATAGTTGTCCTAAGAACCTGCATGTGTTTCATTATCTTACAGCCTGCCAGGTGAGTAAGGAAGTATTTCAGTCAGTGATCCAGACTTATGAAAGGTGATTTTTTTTTTTTCATATACTGCCAGTTATCTGCCTCTGATTTAGATTGTAGACATGTAAAGTTAATTTCACCATGATAAAGATTAAAGCTTGCATTGTATGCAATGATAACTTTTTCTCTAAGCAGCAATATAGTGACATGATGTATGTGAGGTGCATGCATAGTTATATGCCTAATGTGTCCTTCAAGTTTAGCTTTCTTGGATGCAGTATAGCAGTTTGAAAGTTTTCAGTTTTCAGGTGTCACATTTATTGCCATAAAGATGAAAGTAGGAGCAATGTGGGGAGGACAACCAATTTACAATGTCATATTGATTTCTCAAGTGCTAAGTGAGAGGATACACAGAATTAAAATTGCTCCTTCCATCTGCTTCTATTTGAACTGACTACTATCAAAAAGTAATGCTATAAGTCAGTCACATCTACTTTTCAAACTTAATGTAAAGTCTCTGTTGGGTTTCCAGAAGCCGATATAAGCACAGTGATTGATATCATAAAAAGTGAGTAACTTTTCAGGGCTTGCAATTCTAAAACACTTCAAACAGATCACAGGAAAGTAAAACGTGTTTTAAAACAGCTTCAGTTATGTTGATCATGCATCCATCTGTCTTGGCCACAGTGAGTAAGGCAAAGAAAGTTTTGTGCAGTATTTGGATAACACCATTGGGCGTCTTCTTGCAGTGCGAGCCAGGAACGGAGCAACACAAGTAAGGAGAAACTGCCATCAAAACTAATACCTTTCTTCTGGATTTTTTTGGGTTCACACAAATGATTGAAGGAAACATGTTTTTCAAGAAAACAGATTCTTCATTGGTTTTCAGTCTTTATCAGGATTCCATTAAGGCAGTGAGTCTTCTAAAATCCTGGAGAAAGGGGAATAAGATTTCGGCAGCATATATGACACTTGCACTCATTCTACCACAAGATGGATCAAGCACGGATCTTTTGTTACTGGTGCTACTTAGTTGGGAGCAAAGTCTTAAGTGTTTTGGCCAGGATTCTTTTAATTGGCTCTCTTGTGAAATACATAAAATATCACGTGCTTAGTATATTACCTTGCGTGGAGGCCATGTCTGCAAAGGAACCATGTGTGCCATTACAACCGGGAGTCTGGGTTCACAAATTTTTGGGGGGGATTGTTTGAGAGTTTTGGCAAGACCTGATATTTAAACAGGTACTATGGGATTAATCCTCTTGCCAAAGGTCCTAAGAGCCCAGCAGAATCATATTGACAGCATGTTCAGGCCCAGAAACACAATATTGAAGCAAGTGGAGTTGGTTTCTTCTTTGAGCTTGGTCTTTTTCATATTTGCTACTCTGTATTACCGCCCTATCTTTTTTGAAGGCCTCGTTCCTCTGATTTGGCCATGTATATCAACATCACTGTTAAAAAGAAATAATATAAAAAAAATTAAAAAAAAATAAAAATATCTTCATAATAATGACTACAACAACTCTTGCAAGGTAGATACGGGCACTGGAAAACTCTCAGGACATACAGTGCAGAATTGGTGTTTTCTCAGGATGTTACAAGTGTTGATTAGATTGAAAGCAACCACAGTTATTTCAAGAAGTGTGCAAAGAAGTTCCATACCTTCAGAAATTCTTGCCGAAAGACATTTGTTTTCACAGGGTTGTCTAGGTGCAGGCAATATCTTTCCAAAAGATATTATGGTAGACAAGTGCACAGAGTTATTTGCCAGCAATTACAGATAGGTCATAATTATGGTCATCCATCAATAATGATGGCTATCAGTAGGAAAAATTAAAACTGTTAATGAAAACTCTTTAGTTCATTACAGAGAAACACCAGGGTGTTTATTTTCCCTGCACTGATGCTCAACATACCACACCAATGCCAAAATCTTACTGGTGTGTCAGACAAGAGGAACTGCTTGATTTTGCCAACTGCCTGAATATATAGTTTGGGGTATGTCACTGCTAATACTTTCACCATTCTGTCCCTTTTTTTTAGATCAATGTCATCCTTAGGTGATGCTATAAAGGAGATTATCCCCAAGGCCTGGCCCAGTCTGTCTTAGGACTCACTACAAAGGCTTGTGTCTGAACTTGAAAGCTCTGGGTTGGAGGCCTTAGTAGACCTTAAGTATTTCCAGCAGGTCTAAGTTCTTTTGCCTATTATTTATCAAGGAAAACTGCAGGATAGATTCACACTGGCTAATCTCTAATAATGTTTTAGACATAATGTTTTGTTATTTGCTATTCCTTGTTAATTATACAGTAGGTTGCGAGTTTATTAAGTCCAGCTATCAAAAATAGGGTTTAGCCAGCCAGATTGAGAAAATGGTGTATTTGTATTAGTCAAGTATTAACAGGCATGCCAGCGAATCACTCAGTTATTCTCTGTATCATTAAATACAAAGTATTTCTAAGTGATTTACAGTCATGTTGCACAGATTATTAGAGATTAATAAATGTTTTAGAGAGGGTCAATCACATAAACCTCAGTGATTATATCATCAAGAGATAACTTGATAGTATTGGTTACTATGTAATATGTTTTGCAAAGTGACTCAAATTATCTACACCCTTTCCAGGCTAGCACCTGTTTCCACAACCTCACTGTCCCTCATTTCATCCCTTTCAAGCCCTTCACCACAAAAGTCACCACATGATCAGAGGAGTGCTGGTCAATCAAGCATAACCAAGACATGGCTTGACGCTTTCCACATAAGATGCCCAAAGAAAATCCAGACAGCCTTTTAAAATGGCAGGAGACCCACACCTGATGAGAGGCAGCAGATGTTATAAATACGTGTAGGTGAAGAAAGAAAGTATGAGGCTAATCCTACTCCTTCACCATCATTTACAATAGGTCAGCACATACTTGGTCAGAACCAGAATATCTTTGCCAATATGACACCGAGCTGGAGGGTTAATTTTCTCCTGTATCAATAAAAAAAATGAATTGAAAGTATCAACCGCTCTGGGAGCTTTCAAAGGCACAGATCATCAGTACCCTGTAGAATAGCTGGATTCAAGCAGGGACAACTGACACTTATGGATGTAAAATATATGACACTGCTTGTCATTCAGCTCCTGATTGTCCACATCAAGAGTCACCTTAGGGACTGATACCCAAAGCCGATGTAAGCTATTTGCTATAGTAATTACTCAATTATAACTTTTTTCTATGACGATTGTATGCATTCTGCGGTTCTAATGTTGAATACCATTGTCCATGTTTAATGGTAGTTTGACACAGCAGCAGACACTGGAGCCACACCAACTTTGCTGGCCAGTGAGGAAACAATTATTAAGTACTGGCAGAATATTCGTGTGAATCTTGTAATCATGAACTTAGACTAGGTATCTCATAAAACCTTCATTTGAATTGAATTTGTGATTACACAGGAGCGTACTTCTGAAAAAAAAATTTAAATTATTCCAGTACAATATTTTGGAAAAAAGTTGAAATTTTACTTGTGTGAAAGTTTAATTATAATCACATTTGTGTCCATAATTACACTGCAGTGTTTGAACAATGCAATACAGCTATATTTTGCACCCAACTATTCTCTCTGTCTGTATGTAGTGACATGGTTCAAGCCAGGACTAGATAGATGGTCAGCAGCGAAGGCAAAATGATCTCTGAGGGGTCCAAACAACCTTCATCACAGGCCCTCTGCAGTGTTTGCCACCCTTTATATCTTCAGAGGGAAATTTTCTATCTTTTAGTTTTTCACTGTGAACACTGAGGGGTGCCTTTATTTCTTGATCATCATATGATCCATTACAGGAAAAAACAGGAAAACACAAAGTCATTTTGCATTTCTGATATGAGTGAAATCTTGATAATATTTGCATATGAGAAACTGTTAGATTTACATGGTTCCTGACATAGTAGCAGAGAGCAAACTGTATTTGGATTAACGAGATAATGGATCCATTAAAAAGTGATAAGTTAAGAGAAAATGTAGCACCTGCACAGCTATGCTTGTCAGTTTGTCTTTGTAAGTTTATGGGGATATAATTTACTTATCGAATTTCTGTATTCACTGTCAGGCATTCAGGTTTTACAGGTGAGTGTTAGATTTAAAAAGGCACATTCTACTAAAATTTAATTTTGCTTCAGAGGATTTATTCTTTTGAACTGAAATGCCATTCAAGTGTTATCTATTCTACAGTCAGTAATAATTTCATGTTATAGTCTGGAAATTCCTACCTTCCCTGATCTTGGGCTTGATTGATTCAGCCACTTTCATGGGATTCAATTAATCAGTAACTCTTTAATTGTTTCAAACAATAACAATGTAACACAAAGCAATTTATATAATAAAACCAATCTCCCCAAACGATCCAGAAAATAAAAATTTAACGAAAGGATATGCAAAGTAGTGAAACAGACTAAGATGTAAACAAAAATAGACGAATAAATAAATAGAATAAATATTATCTAATTAAAAGCCAGACAATAATGTCTGTCTTGAGTTTGCTTTTAAAAATATCTACATTCACTGCTGTTCTCAGCTCTTCAGGAAGGCTATTTTTGAGATGAGGGCCATAGTTATAAAAGGATTCCTCACGGTGGGTTTTCGTTGTAACTTTGGGTGTGATTAAAAGTCAACTAACACTGAGAAGGGAATGAAGGCCAGACGTCATAAGATTGTGTCTATGAAGACAGGCAAGCTCGTCCAAAAGAAGGTGCAGACAGTAAATCCGCATGTCGCCACTCTTAATAAAAAAACCTGATGGATTTTGAGTGGCACTTCGTAAAGGTTAGTTAGGTGTCCCTTCATATTTGAAATGGTCCCCTGCCCTTCAACTGTTTGATTTCCCACTCTCTCTTTCTCACTCATCTTCTCTCTCTCTGCTCAACTTTCACTCTTGTCTCTATTTCACAGTTAGAAATCAGCCTGCATGCCCGGATATCATCCAACGAACAGAAGCCTTTTTAACACTGTACTATATATTGCTTTTTGTTTCATTAAACAAAGTTTAGCACTATAGCTCACAAATCAGTTATATACGTTTAGACAAATGACTTGATTTAGGAAGCAGCTGAGAATATTATAGATAGGTTTTCACTGATGCACTAAAACAGGCCGTTTCCATCATTATCTTTAAAACTTTAAGTTAGGATTAATTTTTGCTTGGTTTCCAAAATATATTTCAAGTTAATGGAGTACAGTTTGTCATATATTGCTGTCCTTTAATAAATGTTCTATTCCATGAAATTAGTTACTTGGCTTATTCTCCTCTATGTTAGGTGTTATAGTGGTTACCTTATTTCCACAATTAAAAACATTTAAAACTCAAAATTGGATCTCCATTATTCGTTGACATGAACAAATAAGGCCTGGTCCCCAAGTACAGGCCAGAAAAAAGACTAGGGTGGATAAAGTTCTGGTGCAAGTCATATAATGTGCATAGCAATTAAGTATAATGTACTGAACATTACTACTGCTGTAATCTTGAGCAAATTTATCTTAATGTTACTCTCCCCAACTCAGCAAAACTTACAGTAAACTGTTGGTCATCAGTGAGCAATTTTTGCATTTGTGTGTTCAACTGCAGCTTATGTGAGACACAAGGAAAAACAACATTCACTCATGCTGGGGCAGAACCCCCTTCAGCAGCCCTTAGGCATGAAAATACACAAATGCACACACACACACACACATGCACACAGTGCCAAAAACATACATAAAAAAATCATCTCCCCTGTGTTAAAGTACTGAGTGAGAGGATCGGGACAATGGAGAAGATTGTGCTGAAAAAGCAGGAGCTGTGATCTGGAAGTTCCCTGTGGATCTAATAATTTTCCTGTCTTCTTATATATTTATACTTTGCTGAAGTATTTCACATTTTCTGGCCAAAAAGTGGCAAACATAAGATAAACTTTTTTTTTTTTTTTTTTTTAAACTTTATACAGCATAACAAGTATTGACATTACAGTTACGCAATGTTACAGTAGGAAAGCAGTCCTCTTGGTCCACACTTTCACTTCGGTTAATTCTAGCTTTTTATGATTTCATTTTAGAATCAGGCTACATATCACATTAATTACTGTTTTTTCCCCTATTCTAGTCAAACTTTCAATTTTAGGCTACACAGTTGCCTTTTCCTGTGCTAGTTACTGTAAGAGAAGCACCAATGGTCATGCTAAACACATACAAAGGTTTTTTTGCATGTTAGATGGTTTTGTAAGCAAGCATTATTGACAAAAAATATTAGAATAAGATAGCAATATCATCTTAGGTCCAAAATATATACTTATTTTAATCTACAAACCTTGAAAAATCTTAACTCTTAGTGAAATCTTTATCTTGTCTGTGTACATGTCACAAGATGTCCACTGTCTGTTTCTGTAAGCGTAAGTGAAATATCCTTCTATTTTGTCTCATTAAGTCTTCCATACCCTTAAGTCACTGGTGCATCTGTACAGCTCTCTTTCTTTCTCTGATCTGTTTCCCTTGCAGTTTTTTTGTTTTTTTGTGACATGTTGACCGTCTCTGTCTTATTACACTGTATTTTCTCCAGTGTTTCTCTTCTCTTCTTTCATTTCCCTGTCACTCACAGCATATTTTTTCCTTCTTTTCTGTAATTCCTTTTTTCAAGTTTGACCCTCTGTTACTCACAGAGGGAATTTTGGCTTCTGTCACACCATGGAACTACAGTACAGAAACTTAGATATGCACTCACATTTCATGACCAACAGAAAGCACACACATTTAACTCACACACAAAAATATTGGATTCCATTTTAAAAAGGCAGAAAACAACATTTTTCAGGCACCTTTCCTCATTAACAGGGGGACAGATTTAAGTTAACAAGGATTTATCTACCTTAACCCTTGCTCATTTTCATCATGAAGTGACACACTCAGATAGACACACACACACACACACACATATACACACAGAGCCCTGATCAGTCACTTTGGCCATCAAAACTTCTCTTACTGAGACATGCCTACTGCTTTAACATGTAAACCTTTTATCTTCAAAAAGACATTTTCATTGACCAAGAACAGAGCAAATCTTTTTACCCTATCTTGCTGGAATTTCACAGTTAATGTTGGAGGGATATTGCCCTGCTTTAAACAGTAAATGTCTTCATGTAATTTTAACAAAATGTACACACACACACACACACACACACACACACAAAACAGTACTTTTTATAAGTGCCTTTCAAAGTGGCCACCATGGATTCAGCAACACTCTCCAATATCCATCTGCAGTAACAAACCGCACAACAGTGACTCAGTTTCCTAAATACACACACACAGACACAAGCACACACATACTCAAATAAGTACAGCGACCCTACCAGCCCCAAATGAACTGATAGGCACAAAGTCCCCTTTTAACTAACCACACACCACTGGCTTTGTTCTGAGCGACTGCTTTAATCTTTAATGTGTTTTGGTTGGTGGTGGCTGCTGTTTGGGCCTTTAGATTGCCTCAGACTCTACTGTTGTCACACTACAGAGGTCAGTCCAATAACTTACCTCCCCCGGGCTCAAATAACACAACCACGTCAGGCCAATTACACACACTGACAAACACATAGGCATGGATACACACGTGGACACAAACACATTGACTTTTACAGAGTTGCACGCCCGTGCAGTCACCCAGAAATAACCTCCATCCCACTGACAAACACACATACACACACACAGTTTTCCTCATACATAATGCCCATTCAGTTAAGTGTCTCTAATGCATTCCCTTTACAGTCCGGATCAATTAGTGATGCTTTGTGTGTGTGTGCCTGATCGTTTCATAGTAAGATTGAATAATATGAAGAAAACTGTGCAAGGCACGTCACTGTGACCTGTCTCACAGCTTTACTGTGGTAAAATGCATTTTTTAAGAGTCCGGCTGCAATTTTTCCATTGCTTAAATGGGCAGCTGTGTCTCAGGTAGTAGAGTGGGACATTCACCAACAAGAGGGTCAGTGGTTTGATCCCCAGCTCCTCCATTCCTAATGTGGATATATCCTTGGGCAGGATACTGAGCCCCAAGTTGCTGCTGGTGTATCATTAGTGTGTGAATGTGTTTGTCTTTATGTAGAGAAAAGCACTGTGTATGTGTATGTAGGCATTGTGTGAATGTGGCATGTAGTGTAAAAGTGCTTCAAGAAGTCGAAAACACTAGAAAAGTACATAAATATTCTTCACATTTCCCTAAAGTATATAATTAAACATATGTATACATTCACAAATGTAAGACTGTCTTGTAATCACTATGCCAAAATTTCCATGCATGCATAACAAGTTATTATATAAAAATGGGCAAAAAGAGAAAGATATATTTTGCAACACACACAGCAACACACACACACACACACACACACACACTATCTTTGATCTTAAATAAACTGCAGGGCAGTAAGTGAAATGTAAACTTGAAACAGGAGACCAAGGAGATGGGAGACCAGAGAAAGTACAAAAAGATAAACATTTTAAAACAAAAGTGTTCTCCTTTGGTAATAATATTAAAGAGTAAGAAAATTTAAAACTCAGATCTTGCTTTAATGTCAGCAGTTTGTTGGTTATTAAAGTCACATTAGCAAACTCATATATTATGAACATGGCATAAGTCCTGACTCTCACCATTAATAGTCCAGTCTCATTAAACGGAGAGCTAAGTTTTATTTGTGGATTACTAGACTTAGTGAAGTGCACATTTGTGAAGTAAATGAAGATATGAAAATAATCATATAATAAATGCACATTATAATATGAGTTAATCCTCTATTAGGGATTGCAAAAAGTTTAGTTGAGTAACATTTTTATAACTGATTAAGGAGTACATCTACAGACTGTGAAAGAAAACAAGGGTAGAAATCTGCTTAAAACAGACCGTGTACTAGTTACATCATCACTCCAATGCTAATAGATATTTACTCGAAGTTTTGCAACACACATAAGGATGATTTACAGATGAATTTCATAAAATTCAGCAAGTGATTTGAACAAGGTGAGGGACACCCCATGCAGAAGAATGGTTTAATTTTTCTTATAGTAGTTATATCATATAACTGGGTCTATGAAGATGTGGTTCTGCTGACACATGTTCTGCTGCCTTTGATTCAGGCTACTTTCTTGCATAAAGGAAGAAGATACGCAGTCCCAGGTTAGAAGAGCAAAATCCCAAATGTGTTGCATTGGCCTCCTGCACCAAACATCAGTAATGGATCAAATAAAGTAAAAATGTAGGGTCAGGTCTTTGGTCTGGTTTGTGCCTCAAACTTGGCTCTACCTGTTTGTTCAGTCTGGTTGCGTCTTACAATAAAAACACAGGTACAGGCTGGATTTGGGTTTGAGTTTTAGGTTCATATAGAACACTAACACTTTTTATCAGAGCTTTTTAGCGATGAGTAGATGGGCCAGGAGGAACTGCTTGGAATATACTTGTTTGGGGATACAAGGTTGTCAGCAAAGTCTCCATACTGGCTTATACCAACTGTGGATCTGGGTACACAGTGACAAGGGAATTTTAATGTGACAACCCGCAGTCACATTCAAGAGGAGTAAGTGGCAGGTCTAATGCAATGGCATGCTCAGTGAAATTTGAGGAGATTGCTGAAAAAAAGGTCCACTGCTGCCAACACGTACAGTCTGGCAGGTCCCGGGCTGCCAAGTAGCTAAGCACTAAGGAGCATAAAAGCACAGCTACATACACATCAGATAAACCCATTATTGGTTATATTGTCATCTACAGTTACTGGTTGGGAGTGGATGAGGAATTGGTTGATCTTTGCCATTTTATACGGGCAGGCTCCGCAGGATTGAATAAACACTGAAGCGGCTGGTCACATACATTCAAATGTTCACAGTTTTGAGCCACACAGGTCCAGCCTAAAAAGTACTGTTAGAGGAATTAGCTTGTGTGAAATAGAAGAGTGGAAGCCCCAGTCCGAACATATATCTTCTATATCTTCTTTATGTATGCTTGTGTGTCTGTGAGAACAGAACATTGTTCAGGATGCCTTTAAAATGAAAGCAATGTACCATTCCTGCCATTTGCGAGTTGCAATTCTCGTCCAAACACAAGAGTACAGTCAATGACTGTGTGCACTGTACTCATTTGGTAATCATTTCAAGCAGGTTCAAAAAGAGTAAATTGTAGCTACAGCAGTATGCAAAATGCACAGCAACAAGCAATGCTCAAGTAAAACCAACAAATGCACTCTTGGTGCATTCAGAATCACACTATCATCAGAGCTGCATTAAGATTATGATCAAAGGCTTTGCTGAAAGAGTTGCTTCTCAAGTGCTGTGTATACACAGAATTGAGTTATCATACAAAGACCTGCATTCAGGTCACACATGCAGATGAGAGCAATACATTTCACATGGCACATAGACCAGTCATAAACATATGTCTGCTCCCCATCCAACATACACTCTCAGACACACAAAGTACTACGTAGTATCATATCTGTACATATCTGCTCAGGAAAGTGCACAGTATTTCTCTGATCAGGTCTCTCAGCCTATCATCCGCTAGCCTGCAGGGGAATAAGTAATAGAAAGAAAAAAACAGAGATAGAAGGTAAAAGACTGGCCAATTAACTAAAACATTTCCAACTACATAGTAATGCCACCTTGAGGCTAACAGATAGCCAAACAGCTAGGTGCAGTGGCCATATTGGATATTTATCTACAAGTATGGTACTTTACAAATTGTTGGGCATTCCTCAGCAATGCACTTAGTAATTCAACAAATGAATAACTGCAACAAGACTCCTGCATACCTGCCACTGCTAATTTAGATTCTGTAAGTGACATGGAAGCCAAATAAAGGCCAACATTAATATCTTCTCTATTCTAAAACAGAACCATTCTTTCAGTGGTTGATCTAATTTGAGACAGTTGTGACCATTATAACTGCCATCTCTTAAAGCAAGAATACTTTCAAATGACCCCTAGTCTTTCAACATGTTGAGGATGAAGCAGAACCTCACCAACCCAACATGGCTCGTTACTGGAGAATGTCTTGGAAATGGGAACAAAATGCAGAAGAAAAACATCAAATAAAAGCATGGCTTACTCAACAAATCTATAATGCATTCTTTATTTGTAATTTCCTCCAACCAAATAAAGGAGCACAAATTGTGGGAAATGCTGATCAATATCTTGGTATTTCAGTTAAGCTTTGAATTTGACTATATTTCTTTGCCATTGATTTTAAATTAAATAAACCTGCATGCAAACAACTCAACATGCAACCATTCCTCCAGCCTATATACATCACGGTGGATCAGTGTAATGTTTCAAACAAATTTCTTCTTGTGCAGGTAAAATAGATGTAAACACATCCACAAAGACACAAATAAATATAAATGTACAAATGAAGAACAACATCAAATACTTTTTCACAACAAGCTTTATATTTCAAAGAAGTGGTTAAACACACTGTTTAATTTGCAAAATTGTCAACAAGCAAAACACTGAATCAAACCTCTGTAAGACATCTACATGTGGCACTAATTACTTATTTAATTGATGGAAGGTAAAAAAATATATATATTTTGTTCTACTCACCCATGGATGCTTTGCAATGTTACCTGTTTATTAAAGGTAAACAACCATCACCTTTTTACTTGGCTAAATTTCCATTGTTCTGTTCAAGCTATTGGCTCAAGTGCAAAACATTTAAAGTAAAAATGTTCTGCCCTGTAATACTAATCATGTCAACATTCCTTGCTAAGTCAAAAGAGAAATAAGAGGGAAAAATAGTTTGGAGAGTGCTGCAGAAAAGATAGTATAATCCTAAAAACATGCTGAAGGCAGTCCATAGAACAAGATCACAGCAGTTTAGTTTATTTGTAGTCCTTTCCCTCTAATTTCATGCCTTGTCAGCTACTAGTACGGTTGCCCAGAAATACAACAAAATATGTATTTTGTTTACACTTGGTCTGTTTCCTACTTAGTGGCACCCTGCCAGTTTACATTAGCCCTCAACATAAGGCTGTTTCACCTGCAATGTATCTCACCAATTAGCCAAATGCATGTTGTAATTTAAAATACACTTAGCAACATCTCATTGTTCTCTAGCGATGTCTTACTGAAGGACAAATAGTATGATCCCTGGGTGAGTTCTGTGGCTTCCAAAAACCTCAAAACCTAGAGTTCAGTTACCTCAACATTTTTTAACAGAAAAAAACAGCATCCCCTTGTTATTCGTGACCTTTTTCAGGATTTTGGATTTGGCCTTGAATGGTGTTGTGCCACACATTTGTTTTGTAAATCGGCAAAAGTAGTTATATAACAGTCATAAGAAGCAATATTTAAAATAATCTGAGACAGAACAGAAGTTTAAACACAAACATCTGAACCAACTTTATCTTGGATTAGATTTGTAAGCTGATTTGAAAGCCCATGGCAGCACACACAGGTTGCACCAAACAATGTGAACTGACACACTGAGCATACAAATTGACCATAAAGTCAAATTCAGCTGATGCATGGTGAATAGCAAATGACATCAACTAATGTATTTTACAGAGCAGTTAACATTTACTTGGCACAGGCTCCCTCTATCCGTCTCCTTTGATTTTTCTCAGAGACACATATATACAGCCGCAGCTTGTTTATCCATTACATCAGATGTTTGCTGGATGTTAAGTTAAAGTTTAGCAGCAATAGCAGATAAGCTGCTCTTTGGTTCATTAAATTTATACACAGAACAGGGAGTGATTGAAACAGCAGTTAAATAAAACTGTACCTCTGTTTTCTACTAATGTTAATAAAATTAGGTTCCATCCAGTGTAATCGCAAAGCAGCTAAAACTTGAATTTTGCTTGATAGCTTTAAGACTTACAATCAGACCAGCTTTTACGCTGATTAGATGCGATATGTAATCTAATAGCCCACACTTAAGGATGCCTCATAGAATTTAAATACAGTTGGTAACATTCCGGGACTATTGCCCAGGAGTTGACATACTCTATTAATTTTCTTTTTTCAATCTTAAAAGTAGGTAATATCAAATTTATCCCAAAACATCCATGAGAGACGGGAAAAGAAGAGATGAGTCTCTTATCACTGTCAGTCCTGCCAGGTGAGAAATACCTCAGACTCAACTGGCTGATATTATCAATACTTATATGAATTGTAAAACTTTTTTTGAGTTATGAATTCCTACTTTTATTCATTGAGGTGGAGTTATTCCATATGTATTAAAAGTGAATGTTTCTGTTATCTCTTTCCCTCAAAACTTTATTCTACTCTCTTTTTTCCATAAGAAATAACCCTAAACAAGGAATTTCCATCTGTTTGATGTGCGTGCTTCTCCCTGGCTCACTCCCACTTCTTGCATCTTCTTTCCATATTAACAGGGACTCTCTTCTACAGTCTACCTATCTGTGTATTCCTGAGGGAAAGCATGGTGCTTCAACATCTTGCGCTTTCTAAGTTATAAATAGTGCTCTTCAGCAAACGAAAAGGTTATCCAATTAAAAGTAATTGCCTGAAAAGAGGAATGGATACACTGTTCTTCTAGGAAATAAATAAATAATGACAACAAGTAGGATGGCGTCTGTTTTTGCATTATTCAGCGTGATGTCCCCTCAGTCTACATCCCCTCTGGTCTTCCTTTGTCTCTCTTTTCTCATATTTTAGCATAAAAATTGACACATCAAAGATTTTTAACTCTTAATTTAGAGAAAGGCGTGGTGATATGAAACAGGACAGGAAGGAAAAGGATTTTTGAAAATCGGTCTCCAGAAGAGTAAAAAACAAAACACAGAGACTTTGTATTAGGTTAGAACTGCCAGTTTCCTAAAATGGCAATCAAGAGTATCAAGGATGGTGGTGGGGTTGTTGGTGGAGTTGGGGGGTAGGGGGCTGGGGGTAAGGGGGGTTTGAGACTGAGTAGTGGACCTTCTGTGGGCCTATAACAAATATTTGATTAAATTGCAGGATAATGTTCGTTTGAGCTGAGTCAAAAGCGACAGGTCTTTCACCTGCACTGTCTTCAGCAGCTGACTTTCTAAAGGTATAAAAATGCCCAAATACTTGATTGTGAGAAGTCCAGTTGATAGCATTCATAATCACATCAAGGAAACTGAGATGGCTGCGGCCATTTACCAGACATTAATTTCTAGGCCCGTATTAAGACAAACAAACACACACACGCACACACACACTAACACACCTGATTTAATCAGTTTTGTATTATTAAGCGTTAGCAATGGCCTGCGTGTGTAACAGATTATCAATCAAGAATCTCCTTTTGTTGAACAAAACAACATTTTAACACACATATAATGACAGTTGATTGGAGAGCAGGAGGGCTCCTGTCATAATAGTCTACCCTCTGATATTTATCTCCTAAAGATCTTCACAGAATAAAGTGGGTCCTGGATCAGTTTAATGAAGAACATGTCTTTTAGTTTTCAATTACGGAATGATTCTCTATTTTACGGCATGTTTGTCAGTGTTAGTTAGTCTAGCCTGCCCTGTTACCTGGCTAGTTCTGCTAATTGGCTGGGTACACATACAGTAAAACTAACTTTCAAGCCTCACCTAACGCTCTAACGCAGTTGGTAACAGTAAAATGCTATGAAATACAACAACTGGGGCTGGTCTTTACAAACTAAACATTTTATCAGACTTTACTGTGTCAGAATGACTGTTAACCCCTCCTACAGCCTGTGATTCCATTCCTAATCACTAATGCTTATCCCTTATTCTAATTGCTTACACTCATATTAGCCCATGAAGCACTAATAGCTAGCACTGATTGCTGATCTTTCCCAGAAACATCCGAACTTAGTCCTAGTTAAACATTAATTCACCGTATTAAAATGTATGCTTATAAGGTGTATGAGTTTTTCCAGTATTTTATATACAGTATATAATCTCCAGCACAAAGAAAACAAGTAGCCCACAAAATGCCTTTTCATTTTGACATGGGCTTCTGCTATGCATTCAGTATTGTTCAATTCATCCGTTAACCTCTTATGGGACAGAGTAGTATGGACTTTGATATTGTATAGTACTGTACAGTGTACAGCTTCAGCCCTTGCTTTTCTATTTTCAGTGGACAACTTTGTGTTCTAATTTATGTGATCTAACTAGCACTTTGTTTGCTTTTTATATTGCTATAGCTTCTGAAATGTGACAGATGAATTAAAACAAACATAGTATGAAGGCTCACACATGCACACAAATGTGAAGAAACTCTCAGACAGTCCTGCACTCTCATTTTTCCTTATTTATGCTTTCCCTCTCTGACACTAACAGTTTTATTCAAAATTGCACTTAAATGATCTGCAGACACACAAGATAAATACATGTTTGTGATTTTATTCGCCTCTGTGCAGCTGCACAAACACATTGCATGTGAGAAATAGGAATCCATTGCAGGATGGAGGCAGAGATGCAGGTGGAGTCACAATCAAATGGAAAACCATGAAAAGGAAAGATACATCAAGAATGGCAATGAGCTATGGTGGGAAGAGAAGAGAGTGCTACAGAGAGATGAAGGAAATAGTAATGTTGAATGCCGTCTTTTTGCCAAAGTGGAACAGAGTTGTGCCCCCCTAGATATTTTGTTTCCATCCCTTTTTTTCCCATTTGTACTTCCACTATTATTCTTGCTTCCTCTCTCGTGCCCTTATTCCTACCATTTATTTTACATCATTACACACAATTTTCAACTCTGTAATCCTGCCTTTTTTTTCTATCTGCCATGAATCTCCTTCTCATTCCTCTTCAACTTTCCCTCTTTTCCCTTTCTCTTCACTTCTGTGCTTCATCCTGTTTTTCACTTCTACTTTCTCACCCTATTTCCAACTCTCTTACTCTGCCTTGTGCTCTGCTTCTATCTTTTCCCTTCCTCTGTCAATCACCTCTGTATCTGTCTT
Source organism: Istiophorus platypterus (assembly GCA_016859345.1). Taxonomy (NCBI): domain Eukaryota; kingdom Metazoa; phylum Chordata; class Actinopteri; order Istiophoriformes; family Istiophoridae; genus Istiophorus; species Istiophorus platypterus. Next base: position 17,915,469 of record CM029116.1, on the reverse strand, counting down.
TCTTTTGCCTACCCAGTGTTTCTTCTCCACTCCCTCTAGTCTGCTGCATTATTCAGATGTGCATCTTTTATTTCTTTTCTTCAGTCCTCCACCTTGAAATTTCTATAGGAGACCATAGGAAAGTGAATGGACGGTCCAAGTCTGCCATTTATCCTGATTTGCTGTCTGGCATCTGAGTGATGCCTATTCATGATGATGGAGGGGGTTGATGGGATACGGAGGACAGATGAAATGAAAGAGATGCATGGGGTCAGGGAGTCAGAGGACATCTCTTCTTTATCTCTCCCCACCAGATGCCTGTCTTTTGGCTTGCCTGCCTTTTAAATAAGTGCAGTGCCATATATGCCCATGAAGGAGTGTGTATTTGTGTACAAGAGGAGATGGGGGCAAATGAGTTTTATGTAGGGCATATCAAGTGGCTTTTGTGAAAAGGGTGGAAAAGTCCTCATCTTTGAAAGATTATTCTCTTTCTAGTCTGTTTCTTTGAGAGAGAAACTGTTTAGGATTGGCAGTGCTGAAAAGGTTTGACCTGAAATCACCACCTCATCCAAACGGTATACACCTGTTACAAAAGCTGTAATGTACACGCCAGACACAAGCACACACACACACACACACACACACACACACACACACACACACACACATGCACACACACACACACACACACACACACACACACACACACACGTACGCACAGACATACACACTGGTGCATAAGCATACCTAGCCACTTCAGCACCATGGCCAGTGGCAGCCTCAGCGATACAGCCAACGCCAAGAGAGGAGATTAACTCTCAGAGCCTTGGATAGCACTCACTCAAAAGCTTACAGGACAAGTGCGTGTGTGTGTGCGTGTGTGTGTGTGTGTGTGTGCGTGTGTGTGTGCGCGTGTCTAAACGTGTATTTGTGACACCAAGCCATTTTTCTATAAGACACTGTGACAGACATGTATCAGAAAAAAAAGAAAAAAAAAACAGCTTTATCCAACAGTACATGCTGCACTGCTAATGCATTGTACGTAGCTCTATAAGGCTGGTGCCTGATGTGAAATGACAGGTACAATCATATACTAGCAGAGTCCTCCTTTTTTCCTCTTTTAGGAGAATGAATTCCTTAATCTGTCTACCTGATGCAGTGGTTTAACAGCAGTTCAATTGTATCTGAATCTATTTGATTTATATGTCAGTGGTTTCATACTTTTCATAAGATCAAACCCCTTTTTGATAGCATTTATAGTCCCGTTTTCTTCTAGAATAGCCATGCAGTGTATTTACAATTAAGCAATTATCTCTCTGTATAGTGGTTTATATTTGTAGTGGTGCCTTCAGATTACCTGCCCAAGCATGATAGATACACAAGAAAACATAAGGATTACAGGCATATAGATAGGCACAGTTGTTCTCAATGATTAGTTTACTGTTCACTCTCTTTACAGAATGGTAGAGCTCTAATATGCCATTGCAAATGCAAACCTAAGCATTCAACTGGCAAACACAACTGTGTGACACAGGAAATGCATTGTTTGTCACAGCAGTTAATCCCAACAATGATCGTCATCAAAACTGCGTCTACAAAGCAGAACAGTGGTTATTTTCTCCTTTTTTTTCATCGATTATTTCTTTATTTTTTGCCACAAAGTGAAAGTGAGCTGTTGAACGAAAAGCTCCAGGCGACAGTCTGCACCCCTCCAACTCTTCAGCAAAGAGGAGTGAGTTGTGTGGAACCCCACTCAAACTGTGTGCAGCATGAAATCAGATTGTGGTTGCAATTATGTTTGAGCAACTTCTTCTTTTTTTAACAATGTCAGTTTGTTTTGTTGCACTGTAAACATACAGCATACACCAGTTGCCCTTTGTTGTATTTCTGACAAAGGAGCTGCTCAAGCAGTGTTTGGTTAGGGTTAAATTTCACTTGCTGTTACAACAGTGACCACAGGGGTTCTCGAATCAGGCAGGACCGGAATCTTGAAGTTTGCAAGTTCAGTGTTGTTTTCACAATCAACAGTCTCCACTTTCATTAAAAACTAGTGCAGAAAACAAGCAGTCCAAGATGGCCAGCCACAGTTTTTGATACTTCTGCAGTCACTTTAACATCAAAGTGTAGTTACATTTTTAAGTAACTGACTACATTCAATTAAATTTGCTCTTTAAGTTTATTAATATAAGTATCCATACTGATCATACAGCATGTATCCACACACACACAACCAGACATTTACATCTCTTATTTATATGTACATTGGCATTTACTTTGGCAGTTCACCTCCACTCTGAAATGCAATTACACTCACACATTAACTTTTCTCTCAGATAAACCACAGATGCATGCATAGCCAAATTTCAAATGGGACTGGAAGTTCTACGCACACTGTGATTCCTCATACCTAATGCACATGATCAGTTTGCATTCCAATGATGTTGTCTACCAGTCTAAAAAACAAACACATAAGGAACCCATGCACACACACACACACACACACACACACACACACACACAGGCCTGTCTGGTTTAGATTATAAGTGCAGTAACATATGCTCACATTTCTTGTCACATCAACACTAATACACAACCCTTTGCCACCAGCTTTTCACCCTGCAGCTAATTAATGCTCTATATAGCAATGCAGCATTCACCAAGTCTACAACATTTGAGCCAAGTTCACTGGATTCCCACGCTTCATTTGCACTGACAAACATCAAGAATGTGGGGCAGATGGTAAAAGCATGATGAGTAATATTAACACCAGACATGTAAACAAAGGAAAATAGACTTTGATGTTGTAAATATAACAGATATGCCACATTCTGAGTGATAGACACAAAATGCTCATTATACTTCCATCATAACACTGCAACATGGTGTTTGTACAGATGAGGGCATTGGAAGGTGAAAGAAGAAAGTTTTGATATTGCTTATCAATGATTGTCCAATTTCCATTTTTAAAACAATTTTCCTCAGGTATTTCATTTTATTAGCATAGTAATAGTCAATGACCAGCTATGAGTCATTTTTAAAATGCATTAATAAAAAACTTTTCTGTCTTTCAGGTATGAGGACTTCTGTTTTGAACAAATTATCACAGTGAATAGTATTCTATAAAGAGCATGAGGAGGAGTTGAAAGAGAGCAAAATAAACCATGTAATTTTCTTCTTAAGGTAATTGTGTGAGAATTATAGGCTAAACCTTTGTTGTTTAGACAAGAGCTGTTAAGAATGTTCATACAATTATCACCCAAATTACCTGTGTAATTGTGCAATATTATGTGATGAATCATCTTGCCCCTGTATGGAAAAGATTATATACCTTATATCAGTAGACCTTCTCTCAGTCTCTATTTCTTTCAGTTTAATATTGTTCTCTTCTCATTTCCTGTTTTTTTTTTTTCACAGAAACCATCTCTTACTCTCTTTGTCCCTCTCTCCCTGTTCCATTCTCTGTGTTTCTCTTGCCTCCTTTTGCCTTCTCTCTCTCACCCTGGTTGTCTCCAGCATTATGCTAACACATTTAAAGGCAGGCTCCTGCTGTTCAGAGTAATCCTTCAGCAAAGCTGCACTCCCCTAATGTGTCGGCGGGGCCTGAGATTCCTCCCAAACCAATCAATCTCTGGGATGACACCAGCCTCAAGGTTATATTAGGGTCACGCACAGGCTGCACACGCACACACATTTACATGCAAAAGCAGACTGACACTACACACATCCACACACAAATAATAAGAATTAAAATTCCCAGTGATAATCATTAACTTAACTGGAGATTTGTATAACTCACAGAGCAAAAAAAAATGTTAATTGTACTCTCAATCATAGCCATTTGCAACTTGCATCACAAACCATGCATGAAATCCCATACACAAGCATAACCAGACAGCTGTCCATAAACATACAAAGATGTCCTTCATCATAAAGTCAAACCCATATAACTCAACAAACACAAGCAATGCTTTAGCAGTCAGATTATAAGATAAACATTCACTGTGTACTAAGATATTTCACCTCTGGTGCATTCTCCCACTCCTTTCTTGATTTGATATTTCAGTATTTATAGAATCGTAGTGAGCTGCTATTATACTTACTTAACTACCATCACTGTAATAAGAATAACCTCCAGATAAACCACAACATGTTGTGTCTTCAGGGTCAACGATTAAAGGTGTCGTTTGGCTTTGCTGTCCTGTGATGTCAGGGCTGCATTTAGGAAGGGTTTAGTCATCATCCCTGTCTTAGTTACCACAGCTACTAAGTTCATCAGGATCTGAGACAGTGGGGCATTATGTAATGATGATGTTCGTAGACTGCCTGTTGGAGGGAAAGGCGGTGCAGGACAACACATCCTGCAGGGGTTTGATCCCGAGAAAAGCAGTGAAGGAACAGATGTCTTATGTAATGTACACACGCAGGCAACAAAGACAGAGAAGGCCACTACTAGCTTGAGAGCGTTGATGATTGGCTTGATGTGAGAGTCGCTCTTGTCATTGCTAACTCTGCTGTTTGTAAGAGCAATAGAGAGCGATGTGGGAGCTAAGTGACTCATGGCACATCAGCGTCCTCATCTAGCCATCAGTGAGCTCCACCATGAGTGCATAATGCATAGAACGTTCAGGTTCATCTTTTCCTCATGTTCCACCCTCCACTGCATAAGTAAGGGCCCAGGGGTCCCCTCGCAAGACTTTGCAGGGTCTTCAGATTCTTTTCAGGAACATGGGATATTAATACTGTTCAAATACTGGCCAAACTGAATATTTTTTCTTTTCTTTTAGGACTGATTATGTAAGACAAACTCCTGTGATTTTAATCACAAAAATATTCCTCAATTTGGACTTCTTCAACACACTTTAGACAGCCAAGGCAAAATATATCTTTAAAAAAGGTTTGCTGCCCCTTTCAAAGTCAAGCAAGAAATGTATCCCTAGGTTTCAAGTTACTCAATGTTCTTTAAATGCAAATAAATTATCTTCTCAGGTGCTGAATGTAGCCAAGAGTGAAAGAGGAGAGGAAACTGAGTTTTTGGGGCTTGGAACTGGAGTTTCTGTGTCAGAATTCTTTAAATCATTGTGTCCTCGCTGGTGCTCAAAACTTTGTTCTGCTCTCACAAATCTTTTCCTGCACATTCTCTAATAATGTGGATGGAATAGTATTCATATTTGTTTGTGCTTCCTTAGTCGTTTTGCATACTTTATATATACATTTGGATACAAACTGATGGGAGACCTGATAATGAAACCAGAATACTATCTTCTCATTTTTTTTTCTTCCTCTCTCTGATATCTCATTGTTTGTCTCTCTCTATTTTGTCCGTGCATTAGAACAAGGGGCTTTACTCTGACAATTATGTATGAGCCCATAGTGGTTTCCATAAACCTAAATGAAGTATTATGGTAGTTTTTTTGTTTTTTTCTTGGGCCAGAAAGCAAAACTGTCCACTTAAATGAGGCAGAATAGGACTGGTTGCAGTCACGCCTCAGTGCATTTTATATGCATTAAGAATAGAATTTCTACTTTAACTTTATATGCACATATCATTATAAGAGTCTTAGTTTTATTGTTGCATTATTAGCAAGACAGGAAGACACACATAATATGTTTCAATTAAACCTGTGTACATTGAAATAATTACTTTTTAGATTCTTGACCTAAGTTAAATCATCTATACACTGTAAAAAATAATAATGATTAAAAAAAAATACATTACTTATATTTTTGAAGGCAGATAAAAACGCTGGCATTTATGTATTTTTTGTTGATTATCTTACATGTATACATAATATCCACAAAAATGGATAAGCAACCTTAACTTCACCGTTGTAGCTGTTTTAGATGGAGCTAAATTAACGAGGCTCATGTGATCTACAATATTTTTTGAAATGTTCATAAAACATTTACAATAGAGGTCAAATAAATGCAGTGGAGAAAACAAAAGTATTTTTCAAAATCTTTTTCCTCTTGTATACACAAATCTAGTTTATCTATTCCATGTCATTGTGTTTCTCTGGCCCTCCTAATTTATTTTTTCATTCAGTTAGATCCCTCACTATTTATCATATTGATGCTGTGTTAGTCAGTTACTTTAAAACTCTTTTTCCACCCTCTCTACTCTGTTTCAAATTGCCTTCTTTTCTCTGTATTGCTCCAACATTGTATCTCACGCAGCATATTTCTTTCTTTCCTTTGTGGTCTCTTGCTTGGTCCTTTGCTTTCCATTTCTCTGATTGTAAATCCATCTTCCCTACTATTGTATTCAGCACATCCTGCTCACATTTTGCATGTGTTTCTCTGTTTGAAATTTTCCTTTCTTTTGTTGATCTCTCTCTCTCTCTCTCTCTCTCTCTCTCTCTCTCTCTCTCCAAGCACTGTGTCTCCTCTATCCCTGATGAGGCCAGCCCCTCCATGGTGATGAGATCGCCAACGGGTGATTAAAGTGGAGTCTCATCTGGTGGGAAAACTGACCTCAATCAGAACCATTCTACCAAGAGGATGTTCCCCTCCTCTGTCTTTACCCCCATCCTTCCCACCTACTCACTATATTCCTGACTCTCATCCACCATCCTTTATTCTCCCTGACCCGTTCCCTCACCATGTCAGTGCTCCCCATCTCTTATTTTCCTTCTCCCCCTTTCTACTCTCATTTCTCATCTCCCCCTATCCACTCTCAGTGATCACTCTCAATTTGTCATCATAGGCTGTATTGTTCTATGATGGTAATCTGTCCTTCTGAGGAACTTTCAACTTTGTAACATCAGCTGTGTGCAGGTAACTTCATATTTACAAAGAAAGTCTACTTTTGATACATATGTATGTTTTTAATGTGAAATTTACAGTATATAATATGGGAAAAAAACTTGTGCACCCTAGGAGCTTGGCTGCTGCTCAAATTGAAGGTTGTACAGATGTTAATAATTAAGAAGGAATTTGTTATTGGTTGTGCTTAATTGAATCAATCAAAAATATATTGATTACTAGACAAAGTAGGAGATTAGGGTTATGCTGTGTAATAGTCAAAAAGTATACCATGGCTTCTTTCCTTTAATCTTTTCTGCTTAATGTGATGGAGTCACAGCTGAGTGCTGCTTTACTTTACATGGATAGAAAACATAGCTCCATCAAGGTATTTCATTTCATGGTTGATGAATACAACACAGCACTGGAAATCCTCAACAAGTCATTGTCTCTTCACTCATCAAGCAAAGTTGTGAAACTGAGATCAATTCAAACACCAAAGAACGGCCGCTCAATGCAGTTTTGAGAGCAGCTCAGGGAGCTGATCTACAGCCAAGGCAGCGTACTGCTACAGCGCTGATGCTCCATGTGGACAAGCAACATATAACATTCAGCCGGGACATTAAGACGAGTTGTGCCTGATTGGTTCCAGTGTCATAAGATAACTTTTGAAGAACATCCGTCATGTTAAAGTAAATTCCAGGTGAGATCTCAATAAAGCTTTTTACTGTAAGTGAGAACTCTTTGGTCAGGATTTAAATTTTTTGGTTGAAGAGAAGTAACAGGACTTCTGCATACCAGGGGCTTGGCTGATGCTAAATATCCAAGGTTGCATGGTCAATTGTATGTTGTACTTCGGGGCTATAAAGCCGGCCTCCACCAGCTCTTGTGGCCTCTCTTTGTCCACTTCCAAACAGCCAGACAGTGCTGTTCTCTTATAACAAGGAATCCTTAAAAAGTATCATTCTGGAATGTACAGTATAGCAGCCATGGGCTGTGTGTGGGTAGCAATTAGTACTTTTGGTTAGTACTTTGATTAGTGCTTTAGTACTTTTGATTTTTGCGGAATGTATGATTAATTATAGGTTGGTTTTATCTAGCTCCGTTTTTTTGTTACTTCTGTAGCTTGCCCTTTGAAACTTCCCCCAAAATCTGAGGGATAAGTACATTGAGGCCTGAAATCTACTGGTTATTGGCCATTCTCAGGAGCTTGGAAGAGTGCTACTCCCAACAGTAACAACCATAGCAGTATCTTAATGAACTATTATTAAGCATGTTGACCTGAACAGTGGGGTTTCAGTTAGACCATTAATACTTTATTACATTGTGATGCGGGCAGAGGTTTGATTTGTACATAAATAACATTAATTTCTGAACCTGTTGGGAATTTTAGAGTTGCTGTAACTTTTGTATTGTCCTATCCTTTCTTTCCTTGTCTTTCACTCAACTCCAAAGTATTAAAGGAGCTTAGGTGATTACATAATTTCCCTGCTTCAAATTGATTGTATATGGTCTAGTAACAAGTTGAAGAAAGGCTTATCATTGTTCACACATAAAGATTTTCTGGTCTTCAATTGCAGTGTAAATGCACAATTAGTATTTACCACTGTATGTTTGCATGTGCATTATATGGGTGAACCAAAAAAATGAGGGAAGCAACCCTAGTGTGTCCATTTATAAATGTCGTTCGGGCAATGCGTGTTGTCATGGCAATATTTATCCACAAACTAAATAAAACAATTTCTCATTTCATCTTTGCGATTACTACCATGCATCATGTCTGTCAGGCATTGCTAGATTCTTTAGCTTGTGCTGAAAATGTAACATGTCTGTCTCACAAACATTCGTTAGACCAAGCCCACACAAGTGTATGAATCATGTGTGTCATTTTCCGGGGGTGATTGTAATTTACAGTGAAGCTAGAAGTGGATGCTTCAGTCCCCTTGTTTCTATTATGGTGTTTTAACTAAAAAGACAAAAAAATTGAGGCAAACCCAAAATAAATAGAGAGATTTCACCACCCTCTTTGTGTGTATAATGAGCAGGGATTATTCATTCATTTATTGGTCTTCTTTTTTCATGTCCCTATTTTATCAGCTGACAGCTACAGGGAGCAGCTGTCACATTTACTCTTTCATATTCAGATGAGGCCAGCTCAGTCACAAAATTGTAATTTGGTATGTAAGGACAGTGGGTTTGACCCCTTTGTACATTTCATGTGTAATTAAGCAGATATTTTTGCACAGTCTAAACTCTCAGGGGGCAGAGAGTATTTAGTATAACTCCATATAGCCTCAACGACATCACAAAGTGAGCTTGATTTGAATCTTCAGTTTGCTGGTGATCGTGCTCACAGGGTGATATGTGGCGTAATGCGTACTATCTGGAGTATTGGATTACATAGCAACCAGAGGCATTTGACTAGCTCTGCTGAACTGGAAGTGATGCAATCACACTGGCCCCATTTCCAGTGATATTTAAATCCTTTTTCATGTGAATGCCCCAGCCAATTGGCAAATCACTCTTCCTCCGTGCATTCTCTGTTTTTGATTTGATTTGTAAGGAATGTTTGTGTGAGTGTGTAAGTGCGTGGGTGTGCCATTGTGGCATTTGATGTGATTTGTGACGATATGTGCGTGTGGCCGCGTCCGTCCTTCGGTGCTTAATCCACAATCTGTCGTGTGCCAAGAAAAAATTTCTTTTTTCCTGGCATGTATATAAATACACATGCACAAACACACACACATGACCCATCTGATCAATCATTTTGTTAATTTGACTCCACCTAAGGCTTACAGTGAGCTTTGAGCATAATTGGTAATGATTTCAAAACAAACAAACAGTTGGTCTCTTGTTCACCAACCAGCCAGAGTTACAACCTGAATAATACCAGTGTTGTTGGCCTGCCTCTGCTTGATTTTCTTCCATTAAATCTTGAATTACTAAATTCTAGCCAGTCAGTCTCCTAAAAGAAAACGTTTTTGATACAGCAAGACTGAATAAGACAAGATCACAGGAAATTTCATGTACTGATTTTACACAACACAATATTAAGACTTCAGTTACAGGTCAAAATTTCATTTTAACCGCAGTGCTAAATGCAAAATTTTGTGAAATTTTTGTTAGGGATTTTCTTTTTCCTTTGTATGTTTCTTGTGGCTCATTTGACGGAAGTTATGTTCCTATTTTTGAAAGAGACATTTTAATAGTGATGACAGCTGTGATCATGATGATGATGGTGACTGTCGCAGTAATAATTGCCATGCCACCTAAAGGAGTAGCGTGAGTGTTGACAGATGTGTTTTAATGGTATTTATTAACTAAAGCATTCACCCTTAAATAAAACGACTGTCTAAAGCTCTCTGCAGATTTTCTTTTTTTCTCTAGCATTTTGAAGATGATCTAAATGAAAACCAGTTGCATATGAACCACTGTCAAGCTTTTATAAGTGCCTTTCTTTTTGAACAGGCCCCTCACTATCAATTTTTATTAACCATAACTGATACACATTTTCACTGCTATGTTCATTTTTGGTGCATACTGTCAATCATGTTGTCAGTTATGTGCAGCGGTGTTACTGCCAATAATTTATGTATATTGCTATATCAACCTGCAATGAGGTAGCCCATGTGAAGTACTATTTAGTGTTTTTTATATTTAGTATTTTTTTTCAAAAGAGAAAACTTGTTCTTCTTCTTCTTCTTCTTCTTCTTCTTCTTCTTCTTCTTCTTCTTCTTCTTCTTCTTCTTCTTCTTCTTCTTCTTCTTCTTCTTCTTCTTCTTCTTCTTCTTCTTATTATTATTATTATTATTATTATTATTATGCAAGAAGTAGAGGCTTTTACTTTAGAGGGCACTCTAAAAAATGAGGATACATGAAAGAATGTGACTATATAAAGAAATGGCAGATGTAAATCAGCCAAGGGATGTACAATACAAACATTTTCAAGAGGATTTCTCTTAAAACAAAAGTTCTTTTTTTTGGAAATGGTTCATGTTGTCCCACAGCTGTCAGTAGAGAGAATATTTCTCTTTGAGTTACCTCTCCAGAGGTTTCTTCTTTTTTCTTTTTTCTTTATCATCTAAGGATTTCAGGGAAGATTTCCACTGTGTTTTCCTTCTGGGTCAAGAACCACTGACGTTCTTTTAATGCAGTGCAGAAACTCTAATAAGCATGGTAGGCTGTCAGTGGGTAGGTGTGTATGTATGACTTGCCGGTGTGCATGACTACCTTAAGTGAGTGGCAGATTAGTGAAGGTGAAAGGAAAATTACATAGCTGAAGTGTGGTGTCAAACAAGTGAAATGGCTCATGACAAACAGGTGAGATTTTTACACTGTGTGTCTGCAGAGAGTGGGTGTGCGTGTCAAATGGTGAATCTGGCTTTGAGGACCTGGTCACGTAGGGTGCTATTGGGCTGTTGACATAGTAACTGTGCTCATGAAATGACAGTGAGACAGAAAAAAAAGTGTGTTTGTGTGTGTGTGTGTGTGTGTGTAGATATCTTTGAAGGAGTATACTAGAGCACACATAAATACAGAAAAATGACATACAAATACGATACAAATAAATACAAATACACCTGGTATACATGACGAAAGAGAGATATCTGATTTTATAATTTTTTTTTTTTTTTCTCTGTAAAGGATCATATTTCTGTGGTGTAACTGGCTTTTCAAAATAAAAACATTGGATTGCTGAATTAATGCAGTTCACTCACATAGATACCATATTACTCTATGACTATAAAACTGTATAAAGCCTGCACACACATCCATAGAACCAGTCATTACCCAACACTGCATTCGTTTCTATGGCCAAAGAAATATTAATTACTATTACTGTAATCGATATTTTTAACCAAATAAAGCTGAATTTAATTTTGAAAACCTATAAACACATTAAGTACACATGTGCATGCACGCTCATAAACACATGCGCCTGCCATGTCTGACAGTCTTTAATTTTGTCAGTTTGATTTTTTCAGAGTGCTTTCCCCTTTTTCATGTTCTTTTATCTCTTTGTTTCCCCCTTCATCTTTGACACACTTGTATCTGTCAGTCACCTCAGTAACAAAGACACATGGTTTTTGCAACTCATTTGAAATCATGTTGTCTGGTAAGATGGGTTCTCTTTCAGAAAGTTAAAGAAAAAAAAAACTATGGACAAAAAGATCTTAGTGAGACTACATGTGAAAAGTGTTGGCCCATATTACATTGCACGTTACACAGAGCATTTTTCTTTAAACTACATAGAAGTCAAGTCAAGATTGCACTCATCTATTTATGTCTAAATGCAACGTGGAATGAATCTTGCAACGAAGACAATTATTAATTAATGCAAAAAGAAACTTTTTTTTTAAAAGAAATGTTTAAGACAAACAGATCTAAGCGTAGATAGATGCAGTTAGATTCTCTTGATGTCCAAGAAGAAAGCCAGGTTTGATAGTCCCGTTGTGTTGTCTGTTGAGGTAGTTAACATACATTTTTGACAGAAAAGATCTAAAACCACCTATTTGTTAACAACAAATGATGATGGTGATGATGTCAGGGGGCATTCTTTATTGAGTTTCTTTCCCCAGTGAGATTAGAGATGTAACACTATTTTAGAACAATTTAGGAAATCAGAATACACCAGTGTAGAAGAACAGATAAAAGCCTTGAATGTCTCAGTTTTCTTCTCTTTGATTTCTTCTATTATGACTTCAGTATGAATCCAGGCTAAATGCCCAGTCATATCACCTGCTCAGGTAGTCCTGCTGGCACTGGTGGGTGGCTGGTTTTGTTTTGTAAATCAAAACAGAGACTATTTCTCTTTAGATTCACATATACCAATCCTGACGACAGGGGAGGGAATGATTCATCACATCTAAAATCTAAACTTCTATGGACACAAGCACAGAAACTCGACTACATCAACCATTTAACAGTAACCCCCCTGTACATTCGTTCCCGTGGAGTAGCGATTAGAGTGGAAATCAATGTGAGCTGCCCATGGCTAAATTAATATCATTGCATTTACTGCAGACTGAATAATGGATGACTGTATCATTATATGGGGAAGTAATGGAATGAGACAAAGCGCAGGTAGACAGCTCGCTGCAGGTGAGCGCTATAATTAGTGTCTAGTTCCTGGCACACCCACACTGAACCACAGAAGTATGCATATGTGCAGCTGTGGAGGCACACAGGCACCACTAATACATATTTAAATGGCAACTGAAGTAAGTGCAGCTAAAAACCTAAACTGCACTTCATAATTCTACTTTAGCCATTGTCACTCTGCTGGTGACTACTGTGCTACAAACCTATGCTTAGCATTGCAGCATCATGCATTTATTGAATCAAAGTATTTCAGGTTGTCAAAAGCAGACCTGAGGTGTTGAATTTTTTACTTTTCCCTGATCATTAGTTCTGACTGTTTATTTTATTTCAAACAGCTGTTCACTCATTTTGGAAAGCTGTTGGTTGCCTACTGATGGGTCTGTGTGCTGAAAATAAGGGCCAGAACAATTTCATAAAATTACTCACTCCTCAGTTGAAGTGTTGTGGACACTAGTAAGTTAGGCCTTGAGATTTGAGAAATGCTAGGCAGATTTTTTTGAGTATTAAAAAAGAATTGTCTTAAAAGAAAATTCACTTATTTATGTTTCGTAAGCCATTAGGAGAGAAATAGAGAAGAAGGCATTTTGAGTCTTTCTCTCAAAAAGTTCTGAAATGAGAACAATTTGAATATGAGTTTCAGTTATAGTAGCTTGAACTAACTTTGAGATATTCTAGTTACTCCTCTGAAGTAATTGGCATGTGTACATGAAACAAATTGTGCCACTGATACTGATGCTATTTTGAATCTCATTAAAGACAGCCAATATTGCATACAGGTTTTCTCACTCTCAATCACTTTTTTAATCAGCATTTATGTAACATTTATAACATCGACTCATCATTGAGGCAACAAGCCCGTTAAGGTGATTTCACATTCAAAAGACATTGCGTTTACTTTATGTACATTTCATGTTTTATGGAAAAAGGACCATTATGTAAAGGTATATAAATTATTTTCCAGTGAAACACAGAAAATACACTCTGTTGGTCAGAAGCTGGTCATCCATGTTATGGTAAAAGGCTCATCCACTTGTATGGACTTCAGAGTAGCATCAATTATCAGCTCCTATAGACACAAAAAAAAGAGGCTATTAAATTCTTGTTTTGTCAACATTACTTAATTTTTCTAGGGCCTCAAAGACTTCAGTGCTGTATGTGTAAAATACTTATAATAAATGCAAAACTGGCCTTTTTTCTTTTCTTTTTTTTTCATAGAAAAGTCTGTAGTTGGTAAACTTTCCCTTTCCAACAAAATGGGCTTGCACATTTGATGAATGTGACAAAATATTGAAATGGACCATAGATAATTTATTACAGTTTTATATGTTATTTAAGCCATGCAAGTAGAAATATAACGTTTTTTTTGTTTTTTATGTCAAATATATGCGATCCTAATAGTGATGTCACCATGTCATTTAGACAGTTGAGAGGTTTAACTCCCTGTGGTCCTCTTAAAACTCCAACAAAACTCTAACAAAAATTCAAATTAACTTATTTTGGACTTGGAAGGGAAGAACATGGAAGAGTACTATCACCAATCCCAGATATAGATAATCATATATATATCTATTGTATTTGACTATGTTTTACAACTGGGGTCTCTGAGTTTTGTTAAAATATTAGTGTTATATCAGTAAAATATTATATTTGTTAAAATAAAATATCATTTCCCGTAGTTGCCTTATGAAAAATGCTATCCATTCGAATCATATTCACATTAAATTAAGAAAAAACATATGCATTTGTGTTTATAAGTATATATATCTCAAATAAGGAACAAAATGTACCATATCTACAGAAAAAAAAAAATTATGGGATTTATTTTTTCATCATTTAATGGCTGAATTTGACTCCAAGGATATGCAGGTGAATTGGCAACTCTAATTCAGCCTTAGCTTGAATTTCAGTGTGAACAGTATCTGTTAGCCCAGTGATAGACTCGTGGCCTCCAGGTTGTACCTCACCTTTCACCCGGGGCACTCAGCATATAGGCTTAAACTGCTTGCAATCCTGCACATAGGCTTGAGCAGGTATAGACGATGGATGGATAAAATGGATGGATTAAACTTGCTCCATGTTTCTTTAGAGTTTTTCGTTTTAGTTAAGTCTACTAAATATAACAAATGTATAACAGTGTTCAGTACATTCATATTGTATCAGCTTTAAGGGACAATAAATACCATTTACTTATGCCATATAAACAGCATGGGTCTCCAGTAAAATCACAGAAGCCTGGGCTTATCCATGTGAAGAAATATTGTAAGTGACATCTTGTCCAGTCCCGACAAAAATACCTCCTCACCTCACTGTATTTGAATTACACTGTGCCAGCTGCTTACTGTTTCTTTCCACTTGTTACCCAATCAGACAATACTTAGAGAGATGAATGGATTGTCTTGTGCAGAAAAAAAACACTTATTACCATAAACATACTGTTTTCCTCATTCCCTCTCTCTCCTTCCTCTATGCCCTCCTTCCTTCTCTCTGCCCATCTTTCATTCTCACGGTTTATCTCTTTCACCTCTCTCTGCTCACCCCATCTGTTTTCTGTGACGCATTCTCTCCCCCTCCACTGTGCTCTCCATCCTTCCCTCCTTCCAAAAGATGGACTGTCTTTCTATTTCTTCATTATGCTCAGCTCATCCATGCATCCCCAACACACACACACACACACACACCCTCAAAATCCCTTCTGTCATTCTTACTTTCATCATCTGCAATTCTTGCCTTCTCCTCTTGCTTCTCCAAGAACAATTTAAATCTTAGACTTCCAGGCGATTATTTCAAGAACTGCTGTAACTATCATTTTCGTGGTCCCGATAAGTGCACTGAGCACAGTACACAACCTCGACAGGAATATTTTAGCAAAAGCCAAATGGGGAAAGGGAACGCATGCTATCCTTTTAAACCTAAATTAATTGCCTTTCTTTTTTGCTTTTTCTTAGGCTTCATGCTCTCGTAGTGGTCTTCCGTATACAGTATACATTCAACTGTAAAATAGCAACATATTTCCTATCTTCTCTTACATCTCACCTCTTCTGCCTTACTCCTATATGTTTTTACATCTCAGGATTCTTCTTCCTACTGTCTCTGCAACCTCCTCTAATGCCGGCTGCTCTTCAGCTGGATGACCTAAGCTCAAGCTTTCTTTTTGTGAACTTTCACCCCACTCTGGAGCACCCTTAGCTACAGCTGAACCCTGCAGTTGACACTGATCACCTACAAATGGCTACAGAGGAGATTTTGAAACTTACTATACTGTGAGAAATGCCTTTGATGTAAAGAGCTGACAATATGCCAGTGCTCAAAACTGAAGTTAACTATAATACTGCAAGGCCCTTTGGCCAAATGAATCATCCTGGAGCAAGTGCTCCGACAAGGCTCATGGCTTCTCTATGTGTACACAATTTCCCATGATTTTTTCTCACAATTCTTTCTGCTCAACCATTGGAGCAGATGATGGAGAGAGGAAGAGGAAATGTCAATCATTTTACATGAACATCTTTAAAATCACTGTCCTGAGTCAAGTCATCAGCTCTGTGTTCTTTTAAAACAACAGTGTCAGGGGAATGCACAGCTGATTACAGCTATTAGATGACAAAGTGTGGTACAGCAGGGGTTGGGCTGCGAACCGGACTGTTTTTTTTTTTTTTTTTTTATGTGACAGTTTTTGAGTGGCAGGGATATGCTCAATCAACTTGAAAGCTGGGGTGTGCTTATGAAATGAGGTCATGTAATGATGAAAGAGACTCACTGAGCTATAATATCAATGCACAAATCCAATATTAAATTCAATGACATTGATTTTATAGATGTTTGACAGTGATTAATATGTTTATTCTGAGGTCAATTGAGCAGAAATTCCACTGAGTTCATATGTGGAATGCAATGGATTGTTTACGCATGTATACATGATAGTTAATATGGTTCCACTAGTATTAACGTTTCCCATCTTTCCTGATGCTTCAATCTAGTATTGATGTTCTTAAAAATCAGTTGATAAGACTTTGCAAAAAAGTTGAACGTGTACAGTCGATTTTAAACGTTAAATGTTGCGAGACAGCTCACTGTGACTTAGTAACTTCCTTCAAACGTTTTTCTTCCTTCAAACATTTTTCTGTGGCTTTAAAGGTTCACTCTGATGTAAGTTGTTCAATGAAACATATGAGCCAATGAGTAAATAGTATCTACCACACATTATCAGTGAGTTTCTGTCTGTGACTATACTGGCATAGAAAAGTTTGGGAACCCCTGGGCGAAATTTCTGTTTCTGAGTAGATAAGCGAGTGCAAGATGAAAAGTTTTTCCAAAAGGTATAAAGTTAAAGATAAAACATTTCTTTGTTATTTTAAGCTAGATTACTTTTTTTTAAATTTCCATCTTTTACAGTTTCAAAATAACAAAAAGTACACAGCTTGTAAATGCTTTTTGTAGCCCCTAAAAGTCCTCCAACTCTTCTTCGGGGGATTTTCACACATTGGATTATTTTAATACTCAGAGTGCTAGGCAGCTGCTTGGATGTGGCCATGGCTGCTGATTGTTGGAACAACGGTTGAGGGGTCAGTCATTTACAAAGCTTTGAAATTTACATCACATGGTTTCCTACCAATCACCAAACAAGCCACCACCCTATAACAAGTTAATTTAGGTCTGAGACCTTTGTAGAAATTATCTTTGGGCTCAAAACTTTTCAGGTGCCCAAACTTTTGCACAGTGCGCTTTTCCTGTTTTTAAATGTAAAAGTGTACAAAACAAAAATAATACACAAATATTTCTTTAAATGTTTAAAGGATGTGTCATCTTTAACTTTATGCCTTTCGGAAATCAGTTCAGCTTCTACTCCCTTAACTATCCACAGTAACAGAAACTTTGACCAGGGGTGCCCAAATGATCATAGACCCTTTTCTGTACTTGATGATGTTGGCAAGCAGTCTGTTTGATGATATTTATCATAAACAGGTTAGCACACAATGGTAGAAAGTAATAAGAGCAATTTAAGCCTATTTAAAAACCTAGAGGAAGGGGAAAACCATTTTTGGTTCTAAATGATTCTGCTTGTAATGTACTAACAGTAACTTTTAATTTAATACAGATACATATTGAAAAAACTCAATTAATTATACCATGAATAAATTTAATGTGGTAACTAAATGGTAAACATCCATAAACTCTTCTGACCTGAGTGTCCAAATTATGCTGAGGGGTCAGTCTATGCACCGTTCCAGTTGAATCTGTTAAGGTCACCGCTGTGATATTAACACTGCCTGCGCCCCAAACCTTCACCACACCCAGGATCAACCTGTCAGGAGGGGCCAGGACATTGTGGATGACCTTACTGGTCAAAGTGTTCTGGAAGAGAAATGGAGATGAGCGGTTAAAAGAAAGAAACAAAGTTATTAGTTATGGCATATACAATACAAAAGTTATGTACTTAACTCATTCTAAGTAATACTTTATCTACTAAAATATTGGTATTCCCATGCATTTTTTTACAGTAGTGTAGAGAGGCTCTGATTTGTGGGACAGGTGGTTCCTCCATCTTAAATGTACAGGGTTGTGTGTGCAATTTGCTGAGAATTTGCTTTGGTGAGTTGAGCCATGGGGTGCCCCGTCCCCTGATTATTTGGTTTTACTGTTTACTGAGTGAGATTTAACATTTGAGTATCTTTCTCCATATCAATAGTTCTTTGTATAATGTGTTTTTTTTTTCCTCTTTCAATAGGTAATTGTCTGCATGGAGAATTTGATTGTCTGAAAGGTTTTAAAATGGTACTGTTATCATGCTCTCACTGTGAGAAACACATGTGCTTGCGTAAACACACACATGTGGGTTATCATTTAACCAGAGTACTGACAGCCCCTTAAAGACTGAGGAAGCCTAAAACATTCTCCCTTTGTAAAAAATGCCCCCACTCCAAAGGTCCAAAACTCATATGGAGCTAAAGGAACACACAAACACACACACACAAACACACACATCTACACACATCTACATACAGATAGCCTTCCAAAATGGCATATGATCTGCTAATCTGCCAGGCAGCACTGGCCTCATTGCCACACTTATCCTCATCTTCTCACATCTGCCTGTCCAGTCATACACCCACACGCACACACACATCAAACACATCCAAACACAAAAATGCACACGCTCTCTTTCTATCTCTCTCTCCCCCTTTGGCTGTCAGACAGTGTGCCTGTTTTATCGCTGTGTGAAATTGCTTTGGAATGAGCCTGATGGTAGGCAGAGGACAGCCACAGATGTTTGGCCATGGTAGCTGTATGTGTGTATGTGTACACTGAAGATGTGTGCATATAATGTATGTGTATGTGTGTATTTTTGTGATTAAATTCATGCTCATTAATGTCTGTCTGCATGTGACTGTGTGCATTTGCTTGGCTAAGACGCAAATGGGGCAGTTTTAGTTCCATTAGTCCCAGTGATTAAGGAGTTTCTGTCATGTGATCAAACTATGGCCTGGTAAACACTTATTGCTTGCTTCTCACCAAAAGAAGTGAAAAATAATTTTTAACCCTCATTTCTGAAGCACAGATTGCTTCTTTTTAAATTCATTTTTGTGTCTTTATATACATATATATCATCCCTTGTCTGCATTTTAGTTCATCTATTTTGTGGGGCCCTTTGCAATGCACTAATATCTAATTAATTAAATAATCGCAAATGAAAGTAAGGTGTCTGACCCATTCCACATAGGGTATTCATCAAATTAGAGGTTGTAGATGGAGTGCATTTCATTGTTAATGCAGGATGATGGCTACTGATACTCAATCTAAGGGAAGGGCCTGAGGGAAAAATCTGTGGATTACATTATTTGTAAGAATCACTTTTTAATCTACCAGAACAGAGTTTGATTTAATGACACTGGTGACTGGAATGGTATTTTGATACACATTTAAATCTAGGTGAAAGACACATGTACAACATACACAAAAGTTTGTTTTTTGTTTTTTGTTTTTTTTGTTTGTTTTTGTCATTTTGAAATTAGTGTTTGAGTTTTACCAAGTAAAGTCACAAAATTGTTTTTTTTTGATTGTGTTTGTGATAATACAAGCAGGCAGAAATAAAAATGCAATTTTTGTGCTGAAAGCAAGTTTCAGAAATGCACACTGATCTGCACAAATACAACCACAGATGCTCTACTTCAACTACCTCTGTGTAGGCATGTTAGTTTCAAGCCACAAAAATAAAGGCAGGTGCATGGACAACAAAAGCTTTGCACCTGAAGAAAATGACATCGTGGCTTCATTGGAAGCAACAGCTTGGTGATGACACAAAAGCCTTAGACTCTTACTATTACACTTGGAGCATCTGATTTGGGTATAAAACTCCACAAACTCTCACTTCCTGAAATTGTAAAATCATTGTAATGTCACCATGACATACACAAGTCTGCTAAATTGTACATCATAGGCAATGAGAAGACCAAGCCCTAAAAGTGTCTGCCATCTGTGTGTCCAACTCCTCTCTACTACCTCAGTTATATCAAAGACTTTAAACGCTTATTGTCAAAGTTTTTGTATGGGGTGGTCAAATTCTAATGTAAACTCATCTACTTTTAATAGTGCTGTTAATAACTGATGCAACAAGTGTTCAAAGTTTCTAAGAACTTAGGCAAAAGTAATAATATCTAAATTCAAATCACCACCCTGGAGTTTGACATAAATCCTGTGCTAATGGTTTCCAACAATTAGCCTTTGACATCCACCTACCAAGTCCCTTTTGCACGGTAAAGCATGGGCTTATTCTCCAGTCTCGCTGCATTAATAATAAAAATGATGATAAAGAAAGAAAAAAGAGAGGTGACATGTAGTTGGCCCTTGAACTCACTGATTCTGCTGCAAAAGAGGTCAGCAGATATTGTCCTTTCTCGACCGTGTCTGCGGAGAGAAAATAAGTGTGAATTACATACAGAGCAAGAAATGGAGGGGCAGGGATAATAGGTGTGTGACTACTTGAATGAATGACGGAGGGACAGAGAGACAGTGAGAGTGTCACAGAGGTGTAATGAGGTGGATCAATAAGTAAGTCATGTATAGAGAGGCTGCATTAATGAGTGAAAAATCACTAAGTAGTAGCATGAATAAATACATTTAAAAGAACTAACTGACTGGGTGACTGAATAGATGAATTAAGACCATACAGTAGATTCATCCACATTATGATCATCACACAATATTAGCTAAATTTACTATTGGTTAATTAAATGAGGAAACAATAGAATTATGGTGGTAAATAAAGTGAATAGTTGACTAGCTACACTGCTTAACTGTATACAAGACTGAATAATTGATGGGTGTCATGAATTTGCTAACATACTACTGGTCAAATGGAAGACGGAATAACTGATGAATGTGTGACTAACACACATAATATTCAGTCTGACTGACAGAGGAGTGAATAGCTAAGCCTCTGAAGTGTAATTAAAAAATCTAGAGCGCCAAAAAACAAAAAAAAACAAAAAACTGCAGCAAAGCAGATAATACAGGTAACCAGGCGCTAAAGTAAGAGGCAAAGCAAACAAGAACGACGGAGGGAAGCTACACTCCAGACAGACAGGGAGAGGCAGAAGAGAGGAGTGAGGGAACAGATAAAAGAGGCGTGATGGAGACACGGGGAATTACTGTAATAGTTTCTGTCACTCCCCTTCTCTGTCATCCCTCATTCTCCCTCTATCTCTCCCCTTCTTCTTTGTCCCAACACAAACATGCCTTTCACAGAGTGCATCTTCTCACAGAGGCACTTCAGAGGCTGATTCCGTTCATGTGTGTGTGAGTGAGTGTGTGTGCTGAGAACAAGTGAGAAAGTGGAGAGAGACTAACGTGTATCTGATATCATCAGTGTAGAAATTCATATTCTGTAAAATCAGCTTGCTTTCTTATACTGTACATGAGACATCGTGAGATATTGCGGGTATTCATGTTGATGTTCACTTCCCCCTTTACAAAACCGCTTCTATAGACAAATAAATGCAAACTCTCTCTGATTTTGCATTTAAACACCAACTCTGTCAATGACAAAATAAACATGAGCTAATGTTTAGGCCCTTTTGGCTGAACATAAGTTTGTGAGTTTTTTTGTAAAATTTCTTTATTATTTCTCCTAAAAGGAGTTTGGTGGTTACGTTTTAATTTGCTATGCACATATTTGCCGTGAACAAGACTACTTTATCAGTGTTATTACAATTAATTATTAAGGGAATATAAATGTGTTTACTAATTATATGAAAATCACTCCAATAGTATAACAAAAATACATACTTCAGTCTGGACCAAAATGATCTAGCACCGATCCAACATCACCTTCCATAGAACCATGTCACTAGCTTTGTTAAAAACCAAAAATGAGGAAATTATCTTCACTTCCTCTTCATGCATAACTTCATGAACCATCATGAATATTCAGTCCATAAATACACATGTAAAAACATGAAGTGACATGGTATGTGTGTGACCTTTCATTCACCTATTCCTTCTCCATCATCCCAGAAGAACGAGCCTTGAGCTGTTCCATTGTCGCTGAGGGCAACGATCAGTCCTAAAGGATTCCTCCGACTGAAACAAATAGAAGTAGAGAGGGTTAGAGCAGATGGCTAAAGGACAACGTCTATTAATACCTGCTGCTGAGGACAAATATGTTAACATTCCTGCCAGGGGGATCCACCTGATCTCACTGCTGCTGGGACACTCATCACCCTCTAACTGTCTCTCTTCTTTATTCTCACTAGCCCTTTCTGTAACACACACTGATGGCCATAGATGACATTCATTTTGATGAAAATTGGTCATACATGGCAACTACCTCTCTACAGTGTTACATTAAAACACCGCAGCAATGCGTACATCTACTGTAACGTCTGACCCCATCTCACAGAAAACACACACACACATCTCACACTGAACACACAGGATGCTGACCCGTAGATGTCTGCTGTCATGATGTAAGAGAACGTACCTGTAATATGTAGTGTTCTCTGGCTTCTGCCAGGGTAAGATATATCCTCCTCTGATATGAAGGTTAATATGGTCCATTGGTGTGGGCATACTAACCCTCTTGCTGTGCACTCCAACGTTTTTGGCCTGACAAAAGCACCAATAATTACATACTTTTAAATTACCATAAATACCATAAGTAGTCAAACTTTGATTCATTTTCCACTGCAATTGGTTTGAGGGAAACTGCCATCCGTGGGGCAGTAAATCACAAAGTATGCAGTAAAATATGTGACATTTATAAAGGCTACATCTGAAACATTTCTGTAATTTATTACAGACTAAAGGGAGTTTATGCAAACATCTTTATTCCAGTGTCCCCCTTTCCTTGGTTCCTTAGTCTAACAGCTCGTCCTCTCTGTGTACTGGAGGGACAAGTTAAATGGAACCACTCCTCTCGACTATCCCATGCACTCATTTAATGTATTTTTTCTTGTGTACTGTTTGGCTTCTTAATGCTGTCTATCATTTGGGGAGTCCCCTTGCTAGAAAGAGTGATTGGATGTTTGCTTTTTTCATCAGCTACAGTTGTTGAGCTCCAGCTCTTCAGTGATGTTGTCATAGATGTCTCTCAATACTTTGTCATTTGGGGTTGTTTTGTAAATGAGATTTTAGTCTCTTTTTTCTGGTTCTTTAAGGCCTACTGAAAAACTAATGTTTAGAGCACCTCATAGATGCAGTGCTTTGAGTCCTCATCACAAGAACACACAAATGTACTTTCATATTTTAGAATATTATCAAAGTACACCAACACTATGTATACACTAATCCGCCAGTCAGATGCTGTTATGTCTTTCTGTAGTTTTGCTCCAGTGCCTCATATGGACAGAGACTCACCGTGTGGAAGTCGTACCAGCGTGCATTAGGAAGATAACCGTCCACAGTCCTGGCTCCCTGTCAATCACAAAGTCAGTTAACAGAAAAAGAAATGCAGGCCAGGGGGGAAAAACAGACAGCTATCCATGAAATGACTGGAAAGCTGCATTTGTGATATCAGAAATAATACAGGGGAAAAAAAGAAGGCTAAAGCGTGTTTATGTGTGTTTGTACCTTGTCGAGGGCAGGGGTGATGAGCAGAGCAGGTCCCCAGAGGAACTGTTTGTAGATGTCCCATGTAGTATTATCATTGACAAACCTGTGACCCAACAACACAGAAGCCATTAAGCCTGACTGAAAAAAAGGTTTCTCATACTCTCTCCTTTCTACTCAGACCAGACTACTGTTCAAGTACTTATTCAGAATTCAGCATTTTGAAGATAGAAGGCAAATAACCCTGCCAGACTCCTTGTATACCAAGGAGCTGGCCGGGTGTATACCTGTGACTTTGTAAAAGTCTCTTAAAATGAATAAGTATGTTTTGTTTTTATTTTATGTTTGTTTTGTTTTTCATGCAGTTTAAAATATTCCAATCTGGGATCTGCCAAGCGGAGATAGTCTTCTTCGGTTGGCCTGTACACAGTCTCACTGGCTTCAAAGTGCCTACTGCAGGGCTTCTTAATGGCAGTTGATGAGGCAGGCAAGACACCTCTGATTTCCCTACCTTGTCAAGTTATTCAGATGATCAATCAATGAAAAACACGAAGATATATAGATAGAGGGATTTTTTTCTGCCATCAAACTTAACACGTCTGGCTAATAGGGAGTCTTTGATGGTAGCATATTCTAAATAGCTGGAAATGAGTTGTGCATTAAAACAGAGTGCTGCTGAAAATGTGTTAAAGCACTAAAATGAAAGCTCTACCTAAATCTTTTTTTAGTCCAGCAACCACCACATGTGACATCCTGCATAGCAACGAGAAACAATGTAGTATAAAATCAGGTTATCTTGGCAGCACCCAGGATAAAAATATCCATGCTGTTAATAAGTAGATGATTTGATAAAGTGATTACATGTAATGCAAGAGCAATGACATTTGTGTGTTTTGCTTACTCATGCAAAAGAGGTCTGACTACTGTTGATCCTTTGGTATGAGCCTCAAACATCAGTGTGTACAGGTAGGGCAGGAGGGTGTAACGGATGTTCAGGACATCCCGAGATGCCTCGGAGAAGGTGGAATTCCAAGAAACAGGGTCTTGTCTCTGACAGAAAAGTATTTAAAAGTTAGCTATTAAAGACAGGTTAACCAAAACAAATTAAAAAAACAAAATCTTTGTTAATTAGTTGTAGTGACAAATGTGTTGAGGCAGGATTTCAGATTTAGCTTCCAGCTAGTTGGTCTGAAATGCTATATGCTGCTGATGGTCATTGAAATGTTTCCAGATCTGTTAAGAGTCTTGAATATGCAGATACATGGTATTGTGCTAAAAGACTGAGGGTGAGGTTGCAAAAAACAAGCTGTAAACCTTCCAAAATCCAATACAGAACATGATAGTGGCAATAGTTACCCTGCAGGAGCACCTTTCAGTGTATGGGCAAATACTAGTCTGACTTTGCTAGTCGTAAAACGGGCTGACATAACAATGCAAAACTACCTGTACACTTCCACCGACAGAAATTGTTTACATGTAGCTAGAGACAAGTGCTCAGTGTTTGAGTCAACAGATTCATTGTTTCAATAGCTGTACATTTCAAAAGCTCTGGCTATGGTTGATTTCTCTCAGTTACAAGCACAGTGACAGACACACATGCAGAGCTATGCAGAAGAAAGCCAGCAGAGTTTGAATATATTACTTTTAGCTTTTTCTGTGAATAAATGTACATTTACACAAAGCTGAATTTCTCTTATCTTGTCATTGGGTTTGCAATATTCACTCTTTCCCATTTGGATTTCACAACATTGCTGAAATTTAATAACTTCAGGAAAAAGGAGAGACTGACAGCAACACTAGCTAGGTTGTAGCATGAAATACTCAAATGGCCTGAATGTATTTATAAATGATGCTCAGCCCATTCTGCCACACACTGTGTTGACATCTACCTAATTTTAATTGGCAACAAGTGTAACATCCCCTTAAGGGACAAGGATGGAAAAAGAGGACACGGTGTTCTGACATTTCTTTAAATATGGGCCAATCTAAATGTATTAGCTTCATATTCATCATCAGTCTGGTCAAGTACACACACACATGCGCACACACTGCGGATCATAAAGAATTTTAGCTGAAGCGTGTCATCACCATATGCTCCTCTCTATGATACCATGTGTATATGTGTCGTGGTGTGTACTGCAAACGGTGGGGGGGGGGGGGTCCTCAGTTTGTTATGCAGATGAATGTGAATCTCTGTGTATGTGTCTCCTGTCTTTCAAATTAAGCGAAGAAAATCATGAGATATAACCATAAAAGTTATCACAGAGTGATAAAAAGACAGACATTTTCTTCCCAGGTGTAGTTTAGCTGGGTCAGATTTGATTAGAATTATTAATCTTAGAACCATGGTTACTAAGCAGAAGCCAAACAGCACACGATTGAATACAACACAAACCCACAAGTTCTTCTACCTGCCGCCCTTTTCAGTCACCCCCTTTTGCACCCTCTTACCTTACAATTAGTGTGTACACTGGTGGGTAATTATAATGCTAAGGTGTGTGTGTGTGTGTGTGTGTGTGTGTGTGTGAAAGTGATAAAGAGAGTGACTGATCAAATGACTCTGAATAAGTAAGTATGACCTTGTTTTGCTTTTACAGTTAAAAAGAATATGTGTATACAGTCGATGTAGACAGAGTACAGTTTTGCTTCCTAGTCTGAACCAGATTAGTCCAGACAAGGTATCAGGTTACAGGGACAGCTTCGAGCGATTTTGCTGCTTTAAGCTTCAGGCAAAAGCCAGGTGCAGTTATATTTTCAATTTTCATGTGATTTAATAAGACATTTCACTATTTTCTTCTCTCTATCTGTTGTTGCAGGGATTAACAGGTCTTTTATACCTCACATGATTTAATGTGGGGGCTTGCAGTGGTTATGTGCAAGATTCTTCTACCATAACCAGAGAGTGTAAGAATATCTCAAACATAAAGAGGTAGGATTTGGACATCTTTGCGATTACATCTTATATAAATGTTTTTATATAATAATTTCCACTGATAAAGCATGTGGACTGGCTATCCTCATGAGGTTAGTAACATGGCTATTCCTTCACTTTATGTCACACCAAACCAAAGAAATACTGTACAAAACAGTCATAGAGTTACATCCGCAGTTGATGATTGTGCTGATATTTGATGCAACTGTTCTGAAAAATAGTTGCTGGGCAATTAATCAAGGCTCAAATATTATTGCTGCTCTTGCACTTTTCTGGTGCCTTGACCTAGAGGACCATGTCTGTATATAAAACCGTGCTCAGGCATACCTTAAATAGTGCTGAACTCAAAAAAGACTGTCCCCAAAGTTGCAGACATTTTGCTGGCAGCAAATCCACTAGTGGAGTACGTGAAGCACACAGGTGTGGTTAGACAGCTGACAAAAACACTCCAACAAAGGGCAGGCACTCAGTTTAGCACTGTATTCCTCACCAAGCATTCACTCAATGCTGTCTACCCAGTCTTGTGCAAAGCTGGATAGTCAGGGTCAATGATGACAAGTTGCAAGATCAATGACGTATCGCCTCATGTTTTAGATTTCTCAGTTTTGGAGATATCGGCATCCTACTCTCATACGTGTTCATGATATGTCCGTCTTATTTAACAAATCAAAGCAAAGTTTTCTAGTTTCAAAACAAACAACCTAAAGTCACAACACTGGCCTCTTGGAAACTGTGATGGGCATTTTTCACTATTTTATGATATTCTATAGACTAAATGATTAATAAATCAAGATTAATAAGAGCTAAGATCAACAATAAGATAACATCTCAAAAGCTTGGTTTTTACTTGAATTTACTTGAAATTCCTACATGAGTTAATAGTTATACCACTGTCTTGTCGGGCTCTCAAAGGTAGATTTTTCGTCTTCGGAAAACCAGAGGAGGAAAGATGAAGAGATGTGAGCAGGGACTGCTGAAGAGTGATAAGCAGACAGAGATTCCATCCTGTGAATTCACTTAATTTATGGTCACATTTACAGTGGCAAAAGGCCCAGTGACACATACAAATTGTAGCCAGATAAAGTATGTACTGTATGTGTGTGCACAGACTTACACGTGCAGCCCCAAGGAAAAATCTGGCTGTGTCAGCCCCTCTCATTTTTTCTCTCCTCTACTTTCTCTTCATTTATCTGTCTGCAAATCTACTCCCTTGACACATCTCATAAACCTTTAAGTTTCTGTTTTTGAATTGCAGAGCTCACAGAAAAAGAAAATATATTTAGACATAAACAATAATATGTCCCTTTGGGTGAATAATTATATACATGATTCGGATATGACTATGCTGCTGTAACAGGCTTGGCAAAAAACATATCTTGTTTAATTAATTTTGAATTATTCTACTATGACTGTGGACACTGCAGTATGTTGCTGGTTCAGTGAAATTATCTCGAGGTCAACAATGAAAGCTGTCTGAGGGCAAAGAGACACTAGGCATGATGGAGCTCTGGAAATGACTCTGCAAAAGCTTACCTCTCTCTTTCTCTCTCCACTGTTTGACCTTGTGTACCCGCCCGTCTGGTTTGTTGTGTTAATACTTTGTTGTCAAAAGCCTTGTTAAGCAGACTGGAGTTTACATTTGCTAAATGTCTGATGATTGGAGATTTTATATAGCTATCTAGGAAGAAAAAAATACATTTTTAGACTTCATAAAGAGCTGATTTCCTTTTCTTCCATGTCTTAGTCCTGGTCCTTTCACTACACACCCTCCTCTCACACATCCCTTTTCTGACTTGATCGCAGGTGTTTCAAAAATGGTAAATTGTTTATTCAGCCTTGTCCCGACTCTCACATCCTTATCACGACCCTGTGGCACCGCCATTTAACTTGCTAAATTGCTATCTTGTTTAATTCCCGAGCAATTTTATCCCTCCATTTTCTTCTCTTTCTCTGTCTCATAGCTTATGAACTTCTCTCCCCCTCACGGTTCCTTTATCTGTGTATGTTTTTTTGTCAGTATTTTTCTTCTCATTTCTTGTGTTCTTCTTCTCCTGTTTGGTATAAATACCCGCACTGTTCACCCACCAAATATCTCTCTACCTCCACGACTTTATCTCATCCTCACTGTCATTTTTGTGGGACCCTCCCCTGCGGTGAGTGTGCTTTTTCCATCAATTTTCACCATGTTTAAACACCCATTTGCAAGCCATTATTAAATGATTGGAATCATGGGGTGTATGTGTATGAGTAGTGAAGGTTAGGTGGTGTGCAGCAGTGCCCAGATCACCTTGAGAATTCAATTATATCCCCATTCCATGTCGTTTAAAAGAACCGGCACTGACACACAACCCACCCATCTACACACACAGACACAGTCAGAGACACAGTCAGACACACACACACACACACACACACACATACCTGTGTTCTGTCTAGTATTGCAGACTCCAGTGCAGAGAAATTTCACTCAGTGGGATCGATCCCCGGACGAGCATTATTGGATTTCTCAGATGTGTTCCAACGCTCTTAAAGGTCACTGCTAGAATGAATGCCACCAACACTACAAAACCAAACAGGTCTATCTTTTTGTGTGTTTGTGTGTGTGTGCGCATGTGTCAGATGCAGTTTAAGAGGAAAACGGGTCAAGAAAGTGACTTGCTTTTTATTTTTTGCAAATTAAAGCATTGTTGGTAAATATTTTTCAGATATTTGTGAAAAATAAACCCCTATTTTTTTGGTAGCTAAAACAGATTTGTTTTACCTCTTGAGCAAACAAAAATTAGTAGTATTAGATGAAAAAGTGATTTTTAACTTTGACCTAAGGTCATTTGAGGATGAAAATCTGTAACCTGCAACCATTTCGGTCAGCGTTTCTGTGGGTGGAGGAACCAAAGAAGGAGAATTGCTCTTCCAGGAAACACTAGTAAAACTGGGTGAGAATTCCCTAGAAATAAAGGGGATCTCAATCTCTTTAACCCAAATAAAAGTTCATGGTTGCAAAAATTTCATCACATTTTGAGGTTATGGCTCCTAGTTGACCACAAACATGAAATAACCACAAATAAGAGCAAAAATTAGTTTTTTAGGTATAAAACTGAATTTAAGTGGGTTTATAGCCCAGTACATCTCTATGTTAGTGTGTTTCTCCTGTTTTGAATTCACTCACTGGGTTTCCCTTGCCATTGTGGTTACGTGAGTATGGATAGAAGGCGCCCAGCTGCATCCAGCGAAGACACATTTCATATTCAGCCTTGTTAAAGAACCCACATATGTCGGCCCCGGTCTGAAAGAGATTGACAGAGTATGAGCATGTGTATTTGTGAGACGGACGAAAAGAAAAAAATTGGGCAACAGGGTGTTAAAGGTGTGACTACGGTGAACACCCTCCAACGAAAGGAACTGGGGTCACACTATATTTGCAGGCATCATGTTACAAGCATCATGTTCCTGAAGCGTCCTTGAACAGGACACCACCAGAGAGAGAGATTTTGCAATGTGTCTAATCCTTTGGCTGGGCTGTGGGCATGCAAACGATTATATATGAATATATTGATCAATAAGGTGTCAGATTATAATGATTATTATTAGAAACTCTGTGGAGATCAAGGAGGACAGTAGGGCCAAGACATAAATAACGACAAAGAGACACAGGGGAATGAATCAAAGACAGAAAAAGTCAGGACAACAATAACTACTCAATTAATAAGAAATTTGTAAAGGTCATGACAGACAAGCACAAAGCTCCTTGATTGCGATGGCTCTTGTAATGACAAGCTTCACATTGTATCCTAAGATATCCTTTGATCAAAGGGTCTAGCAAACAAAATAACATCTCCCAGGCGGCTGTAATCTACTTAGAGAGGACAAGGTCACATCAATAAGATTATGTCTTGTCAAAACCAAGATCAGATGATGATACTTACGTAAGGGATGCCGAACAGGCTGAACTCCATCATGCCTGTAGAACAAAGGAAAATGGTGATATGTGCCAAATTAAAGATTCCTTTTTCTTTTCAGTGTTACACAGTTTGCAAGATTCCTGTTTTCATAAGTATGCAAGACTTTTATATTGTCAGATAACTGATTACAATTCAGACTACAGACATCAGCGATTGCATGTACCAAGTTTTAACCCAAAGAGCAATTTTACAGTATGTTTGCATATACCTATGATGGATTTGTAAAGCTGGTCCCAGCTGGCAGAGTTGTCACCCAGCCAATGTCCAGACCATTTTCCACTAGAGGGAAAAGTGGACCTCGTCACCACTATGCCTCTTTTACCTGTCACATCTAGCAGGGCACTGCATAGAATGAGAGAGAATGTCTTACATGTGGAAATAACACGCAGTAACAAGCAGAAATGTCTTCTACCACTTAAATAAAGTACATTAATTTTAGAAGCAAATTAACCAGTTAATTGTGATTGTTAAATCCAACATGGTTTTAAAATGAATTCATTCGTAAGCTAAACCACTTGGTCCAAAGTGCAGAGACTAACTCTGCACTCTGGCCTCCATGTGGTAAGAAGAGAATTTTAACACAGTGACTGATGAAGTTTCACAAAGTCCAATGAAGTTTAAAATTGGTGATTATTATCATATAGTCATGTTACAACCACATTTCTGTGGATAGCTTTAAGATTATCATATCTTCCTAAACATGTTTACTATGATATGTCCTGCTTTCCCTGTTCACTTCTCTATTCAACTACATCTAATATGTGTTCACATTATGTGGGATTGTGTTTATTAAGATAATATTTTATTCTCCTTAACCTAGTTTTGGCAACACAAATATTTCTTTGGCATCATGCAAATCTTTGTATTTAAAATCTCAAAAATTAAAAATTGAACATATCTCATCCGTGATGGTTCTTATGGATGTTTTTATACTGTGGCAAAATACTGTTAAATAAAAAAATAAAATAAAAAATAAAAAAAAACAATATCTGTCCTCCTACAGGGGATTTATTTACTGTTACAGCACAGACTAACACCATCTACTTTATAGGCACACAAATATGAATACATATCCACTTACTCGTAGGTAGGCTTGGTTTGTGACCAGCCGTAGAGACTATGGACGTCGTAGTGTCTGACTTTCTTTCCATCCCTGAGTATCTGCTCGCTGTTCATGCACAGAGTCTTATGGTTTAAGCCAAGATGTTTGGAATCCAAGGCTTTTGGGAGTTTGCACAAAAACACAACACACATCCACACAAAACACTTACATTAAATCCTTTAAAGGCATACGATTAATGTTGATGTCATAGCTTAAAATTCCTCTTTACAACATTAGCAAAAAACAAAAATTATACAAGTCTTACATGGCATATATGGAGGGTTCTCTAGAAGTGGATTTCCAAGACACTTTCCTCCAACTGTGCCATGGACAAAACTGGCAGGCTCATTCATGTCCTGCAGACAGATAATAGAATATGGAAATCGAAAAAAAAAAAAAAAAAAATTATAAAAAGAAAATCCAGCAGATTGAGAGTGGAATGCAAATAAGGTAGTTTTATTGGAATCGTCTCTTTCAGGTCACTCACAATCCAGAGGCCATCAAACTTTGTGGTATTCTCATAGAAATCCCGGATTTCTTGATGCCACCACGTTGCTGTTGTAGTGCGGAAGAAGTCGGGGAATGCAGTGTAAGCCCTGTAGAGCTGGAAATGGGACAGTCAAATGATCAGGAAATAAAATGCTGAATACTGAAAGATCTCATGAATTTTAATTTATTGTCTCCCACTGCATTTCCTTAATTATGGCGTAAGGGGCAATCTCACATACTGTGTGTAGTTAGATAGCTGGAATTTTTAGGCACACTTTCCAATATGTCAGAAGCTAGGAAGTAATATCTGTCACTGAGCTGAAAATGGAAAGTAGTGTACCTCGACTTGTTCATCCCAGTGCAGAGAGTCATCTACTATGACGTCAGGGTAATCTGGCCAGACCTGCGAAAAAAGATCATGAATCATTTTGCCACCCGTCTGCAGAAGTCATCACTGTGTCTGTTAGTTTCAGTCTCTTTTAATCAATACAATACAACGCTAGTGTGTTTTTCCACTTGTTTGTCTAGCTATCCATTCCATCTTACCTTCCCCCATACAATTTCATTACTGATGTTTTTGGGCCATTTGATGAAGACATCCGCTTCTTCACCTCTCACATAGGCAGGGTAATAACGCGTCTCATTGCCTGAGATGGCTGGATCCTGGAATTGAATTCAGTAGTAGAGCATAGCGAGTAATTCAGTAATTTAAAATTCAGCCATCACAAATATACTGTAAGCTTTAAAATTGCTGCATAATATTTACACGAGCCCCAACATTGCTGATTCTTGAGTGCAAAGTCATGTGACTGTATCAGTAGTTAATGATATAAGGTCATTACCAGAATGAGGATGAACCTCATGCCCTCTCCTCTCATGCGGTCAACCAGGGTAGGCAGGTTTTTAAACTCCGGATCCAGGACAAAGTTCAGCTGACGATCCATGTAGTCAATGTCTGCATACTGCACATCCTGTAGAAGATGCCAGTTAAAAAATAAAGTTCAACTATTTTTTTTATATTACAAATTTGAGAATGAGACCGAAATGTAAAGCAATACATAGCATTACTTTAAAGAGAAATATTTTCCTGTATTAAATTCAGGTCATGCTTTGAGTTATCAGAAAGGAACAGTCAAAGATATTTTTTTGTTTGCGCCTTCATGTCACTTTAGTCCTTGTTTACGGAGCTTCTAAGCCATGTTGAGGTAATTAGATTCTGAATGAATGAACGTCTGTTTTTCATAAAAAACAACTTTCTTGTCATTAGGTCTGGAAAAACAATTGCACATTTTGCTAAAAAGATGCCATATTCCTGCTTT
This sequence comes from Istiophorus platypterus, assembly GCA_016859345.1. NCBI lineage: Eukaryota > Metazoa > Chordata > Actinopteri > Istiophoriformes > Istiophoridae > Istiophorus > Istiophorus platypterus. Next base: position 17,881,806 of record CM029116.1, on the reverse strand, counting down.
TAAATATAGAAATCTGCTAAGTCTGCCCTCATTTGCTTTGGGTTCTTAACTCTTTTGAGAACAAAACTTCATTTACTTTAGCTGCCCCTGGTGTGTCCGTGGCAGTTTAGGGTTGGTCAGTCTGTAAAGCTAGCTGATGTGTAGCCTTTGTAAGAAGCTGCATTTTCTACTTCTTTCATTCCAGTTAATGATGCAGGATTCTTTATGGCTGGTGTCAGCTCTTTGCAGGTTAGGGCTTTGTGGAAGATTACTTGGGGATCACTTGATCATCATTGGAAATTCTTATGTTTTGTTTTGCATGATGAAGAGGATGGAATTCTTTCCTGTTTCAGCATGGGAGATCTTGACATGGTTAAGCAAAGTGCTCTCAAGGATGAACAGTACATTCTTTTTAGTTACGAACAAGGGTACTCATACCGTTATGCAAAAATGTTAACCCAATCTTTCACTGTCAGAGAGAATTGCTGGTTCTGGTATGAACTTGAAATGTCTAGATGCTGAGAAACCTACCATGGAATGGATATTAAATTAAATCAGTAGTCACATTTCATTAGGTTATATTGGATGCACCCTATGTAAAATGTCTCAGTTCTGTGCTTCATCCCAGTGGCTTTTATCTTATTTAGTTTAATGTAGTTATTGGATGTATGGGCAGATACTATGTTGGCTTTTGCGCAGTCTATTGAGTGCATGTCTCTGCACTATACATCGTAGAAGAAGAAGCTACCAGGTGGCGTTTGTTCGGATGAGAGCAAAGAAAATATTCCTTGTGCCACTGATTGAATGAAATGAGTGTCTTGGCAAAAGCAGGTAATCATAGTAGAATTTAATTGGACAAGATGTGTCAGTAGTGTGTTCTGTAATATTTTGTTACAGCAGATGACATTTATGAAGTTTCCATGCATGAGGTTTGATATTTTCTCTGACGAATAAACTTAAGCAGATGAATTGTTAAAAAAATAGTCATGATCTATTATTTTTTTTAAGCATGGAGACTGATTGACTGATGGTTATTTAAAGCTGACACTGTGTTGCCCTTTGTTTAGATTTGGTTCCCTGAATCCTGAATTCAACTTTGGATGGGAATATATGGGTTGAAAATTTGTATTTTCTTGTAGCATTTTTGGATTGCTGACAATATTCACTTTTTTACAAGACTGTAATCAGTCCTCCTTTGCTGTTCTTATCTTGAATTCTGACATCTTAGAAAGGGTCCTTGACAGGGCACTTACATATGGTATACCTGCTGCCCTCATTTCTTTGTAGAGATTTTCTATTTCTTTGTCGTTAGAGTACCCATAGCGACAGAGCTGGAACCCAAGAGACCAATAGGCAGGTAGAACAGGACGTCCAATCAGCTGTTAAGAAGAAAACAAACAAGGAAGTCAAAACACTTCAGCACTGAGAAAACTTGTTTTGCAGGAAAATGGGACAGTGTCCATAAAGTGTTTGTTTGAATGTGTGTGTGTGTTTAGATTGGCTAAATGAGAGAGCGCAATGAAGCGAGGAACTCCCAGCTGCTGCAGTCCATCAACAGCGGCCCAGGGCCAGTCACAAAACACACACACAATCACACAGAGGCACAGAAACACACACATGGATGCACATAGCTATAGACACAAACAAACCAGAGGTCCAGGAAGACTTACTGCAGTGTACTCCTGGACCACCATCTCAGGCGTAGGTCCCAGGACCATGTAGAAATCCAGGATGCCTCCCACAGTTCGGTAGGTTAAAGATGGAGTAGGCTGGAAAGTCACATCTGGACACGAAACAAATAAGACACTTATGTTCTGTAAAAATTCACATGATTGTATGTGTGAGTCTGTGTCTGTCTAAACCAACTGTGTTGATATGTACCTTTTAGTGCTTGAGGGGTGAGAACAAATACTGTACAGTACGAGCCCCTTTATGGAATTGCACTTTCTGAAAATATTATATTTAAATCTGGTTGGAATGCATTAAAATATAAGTATATCTTCAATATTTCATGAAGACAGTTGAATTAGTAATTAGTTTTGTTAATCTGGTGATGAAACAGATTTCGAAGGACATCAGAACCACGTGAGCAACACAACTCTGTCTTGAAAAGTGAGAATCACATAGCTATTGTAGTGTGTGTGTTTATATGCAGTGTATGGTAGTTTTTTCTGTGTTTTTGGAGTGTTTAGTGCTGTTCAAATTGCAAATATACACAAGTAGAGATGAGTGAAAAGGGCTCATAGCGCTGTGCTGGCCTTATGCTAGACTTCCATGTCAAAGCACATGTGCTCAAAACATGGAAAATGGTCTCACTCATTAATACATAAATTTCCACTGCATATGTAATTGAGTGTGATTATGTATATGTATATTTGAGGGTGGTTGGGTTCATTTGCAAAATATGCAAATATTATGGTGTATGTGCATGTGCTGGCGTTACATGTGGGTGAACAAGCATGTGTGTGACTGTATATTTGTGTTTTTGTGTGTTTCATCTCTCACCCATCGCATTGCTGTTTAGCAGCAGCACACCATGGGCATGGGCGGTGGTCTCAAGGCCCATATAAAAGGGATGCACTCCATAGCAATTCATCTTATACTGTGGCAGAGAGACAGAGAGCGGGAATCAGAGGGAAAGTGGGAGATGGTTGAATGTTGGTTGAAGAATTGGTCTATCCTGTGATTTGTACAAATATTTGCATTTTTTGCACTTTGGTTATTTGTGAACATTTTTCTTTACAGAGGACGTGGCATATCTCATTGTAGTCATGGGTATAACATAAAACTGCAACAAGCTTGCTTCTAGCACTGTCAACGTTCAACAGTTTTCTCAGAAGTAGAGAAAATGTTCCTACAACTGCAAATTAATGTGTACTGGCTAAAACATTTCAAACTAGGCTGTAAGGTGGAATTTGAAGACATCATTAGAGAGCTGGGAGGTTATTTGGGGATTTGAGGTGCTGAGGATGCTATAACAAAATCAGGCTGTCCTAAGTGTAGCATATAGAACATTGAAATTGATGGAAAATTGTAGCTCGGTTGTTACCATATTCAATTTGGCAACTAATTAACAGAGCAGAGCTTTTGGTGCTTTATCAAATGTTATGGTTTACGAGGCACGCCTGATGAATTTGTTTGTGTGCCTGACGGCAATCATTTAGTTTTTTGTTCCCGTCTTCTGTGACAGTTTATCACATATCAATTAACAACTATCTGTTGCCGATGTATGTTTACATTTGGCTTGCATAGATTTTCTGCATACACATACTTTAGTTTGCTACACTAATTATGCAAATGTAAAAATTTATTGTTCTATTTGGAGTGAGGTGACCGTCACAGTGTGGACTTTGAGTGTTCCTTTTGTAACTACTAAGAGGTTTCCACTGTTTTCTTCAGTGTTTGGATGAGGATGGGACTAGACAGACGAGGTGATGAGGAACAGAAAGAAAGGTGGCAGGGGACAGGAAATCTGCCACTTTCAGATGTCACCGTCCTGCAAGGAAAACTCATGGGCACGTCACTCTCCATCAGCCTCCTCCACCTCTGGTGCATAAGTAGTTGTTAAACTGTAATATAATGGCTCTGAGGACCAGCTCAATCTCTGTGTCTTTCTTGTTTGGATGTGTACTTTTCTTAGTGTGTTTGTGTGTGTGAATGTGTCGTTGTGGCCCTGCTACACAGTATGTCTGCTTAGCTCAAGAAGGAGAAAGGCCATCAGTTCTTCCAAGGTCTTCTAATAACAAGTGACAGCCAGTGACAGTGTTCTCTTGGCTCTCTCTCTCTCTCTCTCAGTCTTTTTTGACTTTCTTGACACATTGTAGGTACATTTACATGGACTTTTATGGACTGCCTATGGATCCTAAATAAAACAGGATATGGTTTAGGCAGTTTACGAGCTGCCTTATAAAACTTCCTATTTATTTTCTCCTTCGTGGTCTATAGTGCACAAACTAATTAATGAATGAAGGTATGCTTTTCCCTGATCTATCAAGTATTCAACCTCAAACCATATTTTTTTCCACCTTGCTGCACTTGTGTATCCTTATGTCTCTGTCTGTTCAGATTTTGAAAAAAAAAATGACAACAACAAAAAAATCCATGGGAACATCAGATAGTATGCATTGCATTGCATATCCATTGCGTAAAATTTGGTTGTTATTCTGAAATTATCTATTTTCTTTCTGTGTAATTATTGGTTAATTGTTCTTTTGTTTGTTTGTTAGTTGTGGAGAGGTCTTATAAATGAGTGAAACAATGTGTGAGAAAAAGAGTCAGACATCTTTCTGAGAAAGTTTTTTGGACTTTGTTGACAATTAACTGGATAAAGGTTTATGTATTGGTTTAGCAATTTAACTCCAGCTAAATCCCTAGCTAAATACATCACCTTTCAATTAAAAAAAGAAAAAAAAATAAAACTTTAAATTCATTTTAACATTGACTGAATTTCCAAACTTTTTTCTTTTCTAAATCTGGCAACCATTCTACCAGCCAGCTCCAACTATGACCTAATTTGTGATAAAATAATCCAAAAAAATAAACAATAAAAAAGTTTATAAAACAAACTCTTTTTAAAGTGTTGTCCTATCCCCTATAATGATAGTACATACAGTATATAAAAAGTAACGTCACAGTCCACTTCATTCTGTCTCATCTATAATTTTTTTCTCGTTTTCATATGCTAACACTATTCCTTCTTTTTTTCACCTAACTCCAATTCTCTCGCTCTCCAAGGGCCCCCATAATATTTGTCTGAACCCTGTGGAGCGGTCTTGACAGCTCAGCAATTAGGCTTGGTAACGCTGACGCAGATGAAAACCTCATTATGTCTGGCCTTGACACGGGTACGGAAACATGATGACATTCTATAACTGCGGTTCATATCAAGAGCACCACATCAAAGTGCCACTAGTGAGAGAAAGACAAGTTTACATACTGTGCAGGAAGGTTGTTTACAAGTCACCTCTGCAGTCTCTAGAGGGTATGATGTTAAAGACACTCAGTGCAGGGTGTTGTGTTAAATACGTCATAACAAGAACAAAAATGGTTTTGATAGAACATGCCTATGCTTAAAAAAGGCAAGAAAAACAAACTTTTGTTGTTGTATACTATAATTTAGTTCAGCGTCACATTTTTTTTTTTGTCCATGGACATCATTACTGCGAAACATTCCTTCAGGTAAATTATTTTCTAGTATCAATAATGTATCCAGTGCTTAGTGATATAACAGCTGAACTCTTTATTCTTTTTGAAAAGTGTGTGCATGTGTGTCGGGTTGCCCTATTTGCTTCAATGTCATACTTACGCCAGGAGGCTGGTCCTTGGAGAACATACCCCAGGTGTGATAGTTGAGGTCATGCTTATAGGTGGGATGCTCTGTCTCTCCAAAGCCATAGACAAACTGTGACGCCAGTTGAGTAGACACTTGGATGAACATGTCTGAGAAGGTAAAACCTGGCACAGAGGAGTCCCAACTGAGGAATATGACAGAGGATTAAATAAGCAAGAGAGGGAAAGAGGAGGGGAGAGGGAATTCTTGTCAAAGGGTTTTACTCACAATATGTTTGACATAAATAAGCATAATAACGTGTAGGAACTGCAGGCATCCCTTCAACGTACTTCATATTTTTAATTAGTAAAATTTCAACTGACACTTCTAAAAAACACGGAAGGCTTAACTACAAAATAATGTCATCCTTGCTTAAAGATATACTTTGAAAATACTCTCCAATGCTTGACTGCTTCATGTGGCATCATCAAGACTGCTAAAAAAGAGGAAACCACTTTAGGCGCTGATGCAGTGATACTTTCCCAAGCATGTATGATCAAGTAACAATGCCATGTTGTTACTTTTATATCACAGGGGAAATGTAGTGCGTGGGGATAGCTAAAATGTTTTTTTTATCCAATGTCTCACTTGATTGCTCCATAATAGGTGCATCGATATTGCCTAAAATTGGCTAGTCATTGAGTTCTCTATAGTGGCCACTTTGAAGATCAATGGGAATGGATTGCATTGTGCTTATGGTAACAAAATGAAGCATGGAAATGCATATTCATTTACCTTAATGATTATGACAGTACAGAATTTATTTAACCAGGAAAAGCCTCACTAAGGTAGAGATAGTTCATTTCAACATTGTGCGGAAAATATGTAAAAAAAATTAAATAAATTATTGAGACTAACATGTCTAAATTTCAGGAAAAAACAATCAAGTTGTACAGGTCAAACTCATGCTCACATCTTGGTTCCCGTGCTTTTCCTTATGACCTGGATGCCGAATGGGCTGTTGGTAATAAGGACCTTGTAAAGCCTCTTGTTCTCGTCAGTCTCAGGAACAGCAGGAACTGACAGCGGCACTGGGACCTCATAACGATCTGTGGCTGGGTCCCAGATCTGGACAGGGAAGGTGATATTAGTGTGTCAGTGAATCTGTGTGCGCATTTATGTGGAGAAGGCAAGCAGGATGGGGGCACTAAAGAGAAGACAGACAGAGCAAAAACACCGTCACGCAAGAGAACGGACCACTACTAGCACAAACAGATAAATACATACCTTGAATTGCAGCATTTCACTGCTGTGGTAACGGATCTCAACTTGGAGTGTGTCAATGTCTGGTGACTCTGAGCGACCACTGCTCCTGTAGTTCTTGTTCCGAGTAATATTAACTGTCATGCCTGAGTTTGTTTCATTGAATGCCGTAACAGTGTATCCATAGTCTTTTGGATAGGAGCACCATGGAACATGTTCCATGGTGCTTGGCTGGGTAGGGAAAGGCAGGAAAACACAGGGATTTTCTGAATATAGAAATCAAGTGTATACAGTAAGTTAGTGGAAACATCAGTAGAGTCATTCCTCACCTCCCAGATGCAACCTCTGGCCTTGCACACAGCCTCATTAGAATTTTCCTCTGGATGGCAGTCAAATCGCTGGAGCTCTTCTGCCACTAGTTCCCACTGCACCAGGTAGGATTCCCCCAGGGTTAAGGAGAGGCCACTCAGGTACAGAACCTGTGTATGTGATGAAGCACACAGGAAGAAAAGGTGGGGGATATAGTTATTATTACTCCAAGGATGCCACTGTGGTAAAGTTCTTCCCAAACTGCGCAAGTAAGCACAGACATGCTTGCTTGAAACAGAATGTGTGCTTGACGTTGCGTGTGCTATCAATTAAGACACAGCTGTTAATTTCCCTTGCTGTTTCAACAGCCTCTGTTGGAAATTATGAGTCACTCTCTCAACACATCTTGGCGAGCTCCATTGGCTGAAGTCACTACAGTCACCATTTGATGGATCCTAAGCCTGTGTGGACAGTCATGTCTTTTTCATGGGTCCTTTTGTTTTTGGAATTATGTCTCAGCAACACTTTAGTGTAAAATGCGAAATTTCATTATTCATATTTGGAAGGAAAAAAAAGCAACTGCAAAGCAGGAATGGGCAGAAGGAAATGTAAAGAAACTGGGAAGAAAGGGAAGGAAGACAATACCATGATGAAGCAGAGAAAGAAAGAAAGACAAGGATAAAGGGCAAAGGGACTGTGAGGGAGGCCATTTCCATTCACCACACAACTACAATATAGAGGAAAGAAAGGCCATATAGTGCACAATAAATCGTTTAAAAAAAAAAAAAAGTAAACGCTATCAAGTCAAAGAATGAAATAAAATACAGAGAGCCAATGTGTCTCATGTATTGTAAAGTACTGTTCTATTTGAGCATATGTCGATTTAATGATGTTTGGTGGTTGTGAGCTGTATTCAAGGCCCAGTCCGACTAGGTACATAAAGACTGATGGACATGACAAGCCAGAGTTTAGGTTTAACAACACATTTACCCTTCACCCCCAGGAAATGATTACTGCTGAGAGTCATTTGATAAATGCAACCAGCAAGACCTTGAGAATCTACACAGGCACAACTACAGCTTGAGCCACATACACACAAACGGGTGCACACGCAAATATACACAAGCACACAGAGCAGACGTCTATGGTATTACTTAATGGAAACCCCTTGACAAACCTCTTGCCTTTTCTCATAACCCTGGGCATCTATTGTAGCATCCTTGCTCTTAGACATTCTTTATCCCTATTTCTTTGTCTTTTTAACAACCACACACACGCATGCACACACACACGCATGCACACACACAGAGTTTTTGTGATCCTCATCTGACATAAATTGTTGTTATTTCTTATACTTAGAAGCTAACCTTGGGATGTACAATAATGGTTTCATTCCTGGCCTCATTGAAGTAAATAGCAGATGCCTACAAGGGTAGTCGCTGCAGAACATATCCACCCTCCATCTGCCAAGAAGAGTGTTCTCGACAAAATACTTAGAAATCTGTATTGGTGTTTTTCATTTTAATGACTATGTAGTTCCTATCATTTCAGTATTTATGAATTCATTCTAATACAACCCATAAACAATAGATTGCTTTCACTTCACACAATCTGTCATTCCCAATGATCAACTTAATATCAGGAATGCAGATTGAAAGCCAACATTTATTTTGAGTCATGTTTATTGCCAGCTGATGAATGCAAGTATAATACTCAATCTCTGTCAAGCTCTGTTCTGGTCTCCGTCAATTTCTGAGGGATATATCTGGATCCCTAGCAGATAAATGCTCCCCTTTGTTTACTAGCTAATAACTAACTTTTTGGCTGTCTACTTTTTGGTGCTGACCATGAGAGTATGGTGGGTTTATCAGAACATTTTTCTCTGCTCCTGGAAAGAAGGCTGCGAGACACCAAAATATAGAGCTGAAAGATTCTAAAACACTTCGTATAGCTCAGGGGGAAAAGCACAATAAAGTTATAATTATCTGTATGTTCACACATAGTTAGTATACATAGTTATTTAATCCATTGTTAATAACTCATATACATACTCACATCCTAGAAATTGACATAAAAAGTAAAGATTGCCTTTTTTAATTTTGCATCTGTGTGTGGCAATGTCTTTGAGCATTGTGTGTTTACCTTCTTGTCTCCTTGGTACTGTATGTTGTTGTTCGGCACCACTGTGGTAGAGCTCCTATGAGTTCCATTGCCAACATGAGTCACAGAGATGGAGAAAGGAGAGTAAGGCACCCCGAGGACAGTGATGTTCTCAAACTTAAGGTTGTTTGGGTCCTTGTAGCCAGCATGGGTTACCTGCATTGCCAGTACTCCCTATAAGGCAGAGGACATACAATAAAGAGCCTAATTCAAATGCATTAAAGTAATTGCATGCTCTCAAATTATAAATGCCGTTATTAAATAATTATTGCTATTAACATATAATGTAATCCTTTTCTGATGATTTGAAGGGATAGTGGGACAGAGTGATAGATAAGAATCCATTCTAATGTACGTAACAGTCCCAGTCTAAGTCACTAGCGGTTATCAAGTATACTTGTTAGGCAACCAGCTTATAAACTCCCTGAACTCATGTCCATCAGTCAAAAGCTGTTCTTATAGATTTCTTGTCTTTTAACCCCCCACCCAAGTGTAATGCTAATGTGCAGGAAGAACATCACTGGCATACATTAAACATGAAAGGAAATCGTCAGAACTGTGTAAAGCAGTAACATGGGATGCTTGATCAAACAAAGCCTCAGCAGCGTAACATGGATCAATCATGCTTGGTGTTCTGGGCAGGGAAAGTCGAAAGTCTCTGGTGGTTGTGAACTTTGAACTTGAGTTTAAATCAGAATGAATATGTGGGCTGGATTTGAAAGATGGTGTAAGTACATGCAAATGAAACTTACATCAACAACAGAGAAGTTGTAGTGGATATGGTTGCCTGTTTTAACTGTTTCTGTAAAAAGAGAAGAACAGATGTTAATGTTTGTCCCCTCAGTTTGACACCTGAAATGCAGTCAAACAGTAGAGTAACTGACCCTCACTTGTTAGATTGTGTGAGCTGAGTGACGGTGTTTCCACAGTTACAATGAGTCTTGTAATTATTTGTATTTGAAAAGATATCAGCTTCCATTTGATTCTCGTAAAAGAACGTCTGTAATGAGTGGTAATAACAAGGTGCAGCTGATCCTATCTCACACTCACCAACACATCTGTACACATACAAACAGGCACAAGATGAGAAAAAGCAACAATACCTCGGGAATCTCCATCATCCCAGAATAGCTCCCCAGCTGCCTGGTTGTTATCGTCAAGAGCAACGATCAAGCCCATGGGGTTACGCCGACTAGAATTCAACAAATCATCTGGCTATTAAATGCATCTGTTCAAACATTTACATTTGAAATAGACACAGTTTTTTGGAATTATTGTTTGATGTCCTTGTGTGTGCAACACATGAGTCTGTGTGCCTGAATGTGTATACCTGTATGTGGTGGTGACATCAGGTCTCTGTGTAGGGAGGATTGCACCACCTCTGATGTGTAAACCAAGCTTGTCCCCTGGTAGATGCAAATCAACAAGCTTTCTGCGGTCTGCCAGCCGTTCCATCTGATCAGTAGGACAACAGAAACTATTAACTCCCATAAAATTCCTCCATTTGATGCTCTGTGGGGAAGACAGTCTCTGTCACACCCCCTAGTCCTGGGCTTGTGTGAAATTGCTATTTCTAAAATGGAGTTTGACTTTTTCTGAAGCTCCTGTGTGAATGGATCTGTGATTAGTCGGAGTCTGCAGTGTTTAATGGATTCGAAACTACTCTGCAATCAAATACATTGAACACAGGATACTATATTACCTCTAGAGTTACAACAGCACAGTAAACCCATAGATATTAGTGATGTCTTGTGGCCCTCTCAGCAATAAATTCCGCTCTTCAAAATAACAGGTACTTGAACCTGATTGCACAAGTTGCATAAAGTTTCACTGCATATGCTTACCAATAATTCAGACGTGTTTTGGTTTGTAGCAGACTCAATCTTCACACAACTATATGATTACATTGTTTTTACATTGTCTCCTGATTCTATCCATCCAAAGCATTTTGGAATCCCCATCCCTGCAACAGCTGTTAATACAGTCTTGTTCAGTCTTTTCTACTCACTCTGACTTTTCGGTTGTAAAAGTTTAAGAGTTACCTTTCAAATGAGGCCAGGGTTATGACTGTTGTGAAAAGGACTGAGGAACCATATTCTTTTTAATTTGAAAATCTTACAGAAAACAGTGACTAAGTCATCTCAGAAGGATATGAAATGTGTTATTTTTGATATTCTAATAATATAATGTAAGACTTAGCTGTTTTGCTAAGAACATTTTTTTTTTAAGAAGAGCAGACAAAGTTCTCCACAAATCTCTCTTTCGTTCTCTTTCTCTCTTTCTCTGTGCCCCTTCCACTCATTTCTCACAGGGCCCAAATAGAGCACGGTTAATTTCTGATCCCCTGAGGAATGAATCCTCAGACCAGCCTAAAATAATTTAAAACTCTCTTCTCTCCATCTCCTCTCATTCTTCTTCTACCTACTTCCCTCTATGCGTCCTGTTATTCTCTCTTGTGGTGCTCTAATTTTTTTTTTTTTTTTGTCCCATCTTCCTCTGTTCCAATTGAGTGTGTGCATGTGTGTGTGTGCATGCGTGTGCGTGTGCGTGTGTGTGTGTGTGTGTGTGTGTGTGTGTGTGTGTGTGTGTGTGTGTGTGTGTGTGTGTGTGTGTGTGTGAGAGTGTGTGTCTCTGTGTGTGCACCATTTTATTCTGTACAGTAGAGTATGGGCGTGTGTGTGGGCCTGAGTTAGTGGAGCGTCTATAAGCAATTTCAGATCTTATCACCCCCTCATTGTGTGCCTTAAGGAGGTCTTGTCTTGCCTTGTCTTCTCTTCTTCTTATTCCTGCTGGCCAATCCTCCCATCCTCCAATTCTTCTACACACAGCAATTGTCATCAGTCCTTTTTGTTCTTCTCATCTCCTCTCTTGTCCCTGTTTTTCAACTCTCTCCCATCTCATGTACTGTCCTTTTCTCTTCTTTCTGTTTATCAGCTCCCAATCTGTCTGCTTCCATTCCCTTATCCTGCTGTTTTTCTCAGTAATTCTTTCCTCTTGTTTTTCATGGTCATTTTCGCTACATCAATACCCCCCAAACCACCCTCCCATCCTTCCACCCTCCTACCCAGATAATCACAGGGGACCAACCGGGACAGGGGGCCGGCGGCAAGACAGCCAATCTAATCGTTCATCTGATCAGTGGGCGCTTTACATCGCCACTGTGATGCCCAAATAAGGTCCCAAAGGAACTCAACACCTCTTTTATCTCTCTGTCAGGGAGATAGTCTCTCTCCTCTCTTTTCTGTCCCCTCTTTCACTCTATCTTTGTCCTCACTCTTGTTCTGTCTTATCGCTCTTGTCTCTCAGTCTCTAACAAAGAACTCAAGGCAAAGACTTCCATGTGATACACGTTCCTTGCATGTGTTCATTCCACTAATGTAACATTATACTGATAAGCCCCCGTGGAATCATTTTTTGTTGACGCCTGGTATTTATGTTACCAATTAAGTAGGTACACTTGTAGAATCTCATGCATTCTAATACAATAACCCTGTTTAGTTTATATACTGTCAGACACTTGTTGATTCAACTCTGGTAATTTTCTTTTTCAATGTGGTTCTAATTCAGATCACTTCATACTGAAAAATGTTTAAAAATTCTTTCTCCTTAATGGCTGTAAAGGAAATAGATATATATAAGAAACATCCATGCTATGCAGTGCAATCAAAACATAAACCCAGTTTCTCACATTGCCTGTAAGACAGAATTTTAATGGGTTTCATGATTCATAAAATAAATCCTACTCACTAATGCTATGTGCATTTTACTTGGAGAACCTTCTGTATTTTGTAGGTAAAGTACTTCTTTATCTCTAAAAGAAAATATTCCAGCGCCTATAAACTATAAGAGATTAAGTGTCTGCAATGACTGTTGTGTGTATATGACTTAATGTATAACAACAGTAATTACCAGATGGAATTATCAGAATAAAAATAATCACACTATTGATAATTTCTCTTGTGGCATGCCTGAAGGGGGAAGGGAGCCTTTAGAGGAAGCCATGTTAAAACGATCAGGGAATGTTCTTACCGTCTCATAGTCATACCATACAGCATCTGGTACATATGCCGACACGTTTTCCACATTCTGCAGAAAACAAGAACAATGATTTAATTATTGGTTTTTGCCATTAAATTACACTGTATATGCCATTGATTAGTGGAGCAGGCATCAAAAGGTGTCAGCTTTGTGTTTTGTGTGAAGCCATGCCTGTGTTTGAAATTTGTTTGCAATCAGTAACACCTACTTTAGCTCATCGTACCAATCCAGACACTTTAATCTTACAAGGCTGAACATGAGGAGAGAAGCTACAATACACCACAAAGGAATCATGGATATTTCTTGCTCCTATAAATCACTGCAATTTAATAATAAATAAGAAGAAGATAAAATGTTCCCATCAAGGGAAGTTATTTTAAAACTGATATGAAGTTTCCACAAAGCCCTTGTGACATTTCACTCCACAGTGCTATGATGCAACAGATGATAGAAAAGACAGCATCAAGCCACAACTGATAGGTGACAGGCTTTGATGGCTTAAGGTGGCAGATGGACAGGAGCAATCAATAGAAGAGCACCAAGCCTTTGATAGCGTTGTCACTTCCATGCTCTCTCTGACAGGGCAGAACAGTGGGAGAGAGAGAGATAAACACAAAGAGCACAGCGAAAGAAAGAAAGAAAGAACTACAGGTCCCTCTCAAAAAAAAAAAACAACAAAAAAAACAAAACAAATTTTGAAATACACTATGTCAGCTATGTAGGCCTAGGCTGTCTGTCAAGGCACCGATGCCACCAACATCTTGCTTCCTATCCCTCTCTCTTCAGCTGCATGTCCTATTTTGTGGCCCTTAGAGATCTGTCATTAGGAACAAGAAAGGGGGGGTGGCAGGAAGACAAGAAAAAACTAGAGTTCACCCTGTGATGGGATCACACCAGCTGTGACGCCTGTCAACATGTTGACATTCCAACCCATGAGTACTCAGTAGCCACTACTACATTATTACATGAGTAGTCAGCAGTCTTTTAGACATCAGTACATTAATATTTGATAGTCACGGATCAGACAACACCCATCTATGAACTCTACCATCATTTTGATCACATCTTCACATCATTTTCTTGACCGTATATTGCACAATACCAGCCAATCTGTTGTATCTTTTAATTAACGGGTAAGAGAATCGGGAGCAGAAGATAATTAGGCAGAGGTAAATAAGAGCAAATTTTAAAATAAAGAAGTACATGTGAAAAAATAAAGAGACTAAATTATGACATAGACATATTGCTTGAATAGTCTGTTAACTAAATTAAATTACTTAATGTCCTTTTTTAGGGGCCAAATTTGCAGTTTAAGGCAGATCACCTGTCACAACACTGCACAGCCTGTGGGATGACAGCCTGGGGAAATGGATGCTCCCCTTTACCTCGTTTTCTTGTGCCTGAGTTGCTCATGGTGCCGATCACTCAACCCTGCTGACTAATGCGGAGGGACTGCAGGACTTAGCATGGTTGCTATCTGTGATTGAAAGGGACAAGGCATGAGTTCTGTATCCTCATTTAGGTTACTGAGGCTCAGTTAGCCATAAGGTAAGACTTGATCAGGTAGGCCAAAGATGCATACTGGCAGAATGATCAGATGGTAGCTGAGGTAGATGAGAGGGGCAGAGAGCGGCACAGAGAGAGAGAAGGGAGAGAGAGAGAGAGAGAGAGAGGGAGAAAGGGAGAAAGGGAGATGGGATGAAATGAAATGGGATCACAAGGGTGATTTGACAGCAGCTGATTAAGAGAATGCAGATGAGATAAGGGAGCCAATGTCTGATGAAAGGATAAGCTAAAAAGAAAGGGAGTAATGGGCAAGAGGAGGGAGAGTGGAATCATGGATGAAGACCAGAGGGGATGACAGAGAGAGAGTGTAGATCTCCCCACAATTTCACAGAGATCAAGGTTAAAGCATCGACTGATCTGAATGATAGAGCAAGAACTCATTAGAGAAAGGGAGAGGCAGGCGGACAGAGGGATAAATAGAGAGAGACAGAGAGAGATGAGAATAATGAAAAAGGGAAAATGAAGGTAGGATGTGAAAGGCTGGTAAAGATCAGCCCATGACCCTACTCAAGTGAGTGACACTATCTCTTCATGTAGCCCTTTACAACCCGATGCATCTGGATCAGATAGTAGGCGCTCTGTTCTCAGTTCTTGCCTTCTCCTTGGCTCAAACCACAGCACTGCAGCAGGGAGCCCTCTTTGACTGTATTGGCTATATTATTCCATCAATGTGCATCAAATGTAGTTTTTTGATTTCTAAAGTGTATTTCCTTGATATTTTTCTGCCTACCATGAACTTTAGTATTTAGAAATGGGAAGGGAGTTTTAGAATGGGGTCTCGTCAGTACTGATCAAGTAGCATGGAGCACCTATGTTGTTTTGCTTGGGTTTGGTAAAACCCCAGATCTGGGACATGAATAAATGTCTCTCAAAACGTCACAAACTCTGTTTGCAGATGATATGTTGGCTGATTTGCTTTTAAATTTGAACTTCTTTGAGGAGAGAAGATAATAGCTTGTATTTTTCACTCCAACTCTAAATGTGATTGTAGTGTGAGTGACTGCTTTCAAATACAGAGCTGTAAGAATATGCAATGAGAGATTAATTGAGAATTGTAGGGCTGAATTCATCCATGTGACCCAAGAAGATTCCAGACCCGCCAACATTTGATCTTATTCCTAAACAAGTGTATCTAACGTACTGTAAATTAATTCACGACATTTCTGCACCATCAAAAGCAAGGTCCTAATTATCCTCCTTGAAGATACAATTCTAAATCAGACATTTCAGTTTATTCAATTATCAGGGCACTTTACACAGGGAACATTGCTTTTAAAGAGAAAGAAAAGTAGTGGTTGGTCATAACTGATGCCAGCCTCTAATACACCCACTGATAATGGATTTATTTTTATCCTAGGCTGATTCCAACTACACCACACTCCCTCTGGCCTTAAAGGGACCCAAAGTAAGTGCACTATTTACTGATATTTGCATTTATCTTGTTTGTCTTTTGATACGGAAAAATAACAAACTGCACAATCACCTTATGGCTCTTCCTCTTCCCTGCCCTGAGGACACATCAAACCTTGAGGCACAACAAGCATAAACACTCCACTTCTTGTAACAGAAACTTTTCCACAATCTCACTTAATAAAGTTACTTTATCCAAAGCCCCAGTATGAATCCACTTCACTTTCCACTGTTCTGTAATTCACAAGAGGACATGCCAAATTGCTTATTAATCAGGCCACTTTGACATAACCGCAGTCACTGCGTTTGCACACATACACATTTTCACACACACACCAAACACACACACACACACACAGGTGCATACATATACACACATACTCAGACAAACATGCACAAACACACGCATACACACTTCTATCTACACTTCTAATCTGCGAGTAATGAGGTCAGTGCTCTCATTAGAGCTGAGAGAAAAGAGGGAGGATATGAAAGAGAGAAGAAAGAGGGATGAGAGGAGGGGAGGGCAACAAAGAAAATCCCATGTCATGTTTTCCCAGTGGAGGTCAGGGTGTGTATGTGTGTGTGTGTGTGAGTAACTCATCTGCATCATCTGATTTGCAGAATACTGCTGTAAATGATAGTTTCTGTGTCTAGACATGATACACTGCGTGCAGTTACTGGTACATTTTGGATGAGCATATGTATTTGAAAGATCAGAGAATGTTAAAATATGTATGTGTGTGTACCTGCCTAAAGAGATCAGGGATGCAAACTCTTCCTCATCTATTAAATCACCCTTAAATATCCACTTTTTGAAAAACAATCTTTTGAGCGATTCCATTTATGTGTTCCGTTTTATGGATTTTAGTTTGTTTCACTCTCTTTATACTTTAAATGTCTGTTTTGATTGTAAAACACGTTGTCACTGTGTTTCTGAAAGGTGCTATACAAATAAAGTTTCTCGGTGTGTTTGCTGACCGGGTCCAGTACAGGTGTGATGAGCAGGTGTTTTCCCCAGAGGAACTGGCGGTCCACTGTCCAGGTGACATTGTCGGAGTAGAACCTTGGGAATGGCAAAAAAGAGAGTAGAATAAATATATATATATATATTTATTTTTTTTATTTATTTATTTTTCCTATCAGGTTCTGATTAACTAAAACATAATTCAGATTCATAATTTAGATTTACTGTGTAAAACCATAATGTCCTACTTTGCTCAGCCAGTAGACACCTTTCTGTATATTGCCACCTATGACGACCTTTAGGGCAATGTTTTGGTATGCTTAACTTTATATCAACACTTTTTTTACCCACATCATTTATAATTTATTCACCATTTCTTGTTAATATAGCAAAGCTAAATTTAATATTCTGCATGCATACAAAGTCACCCTTGCTGGTACATGGAATAAGGACAACAATATTTTTCATTAAGTTCTAAATAAAGTCTTGAAGTTTCTATTCTATGGGTTGGCATCAGATGGTCACCAACAGTGTTTGGCTCATCCAAAACCGTGTGGTTTGTAACATCCAATAATATCTGTCCACGTGTACGACAGAGATATTATAACCTGACGCTGCTGGCATCACTGTAAGCAAATGTGAGAAAATGTGAGTAGCTTCCCATTCTATCTATCTCATTATGGAAAACTCAATCAAGGAGTAAATAATGGCAGATGTCAGGACAGAGGCTGAGTTTTCTGGTGGTTGCTATTGGACAATGACCACGCCCCTGATCCCAGGGGGGGGGGGCTGTGCTATGTTTAAATTCACTGCTGGTGACATCACAGGTTTTGGCTCAGTATGAGTTGTGTGTGCATGTCAATGCCAGTTAGTTAGCCATAGCTGCATTGCCGGCTGTTTCTCAGTGTAACCTGGCTGCTGTGCTATTTTGTTCAGGATTCAGTTTGTGATGAGCATGAATTATTAGCATTTATGGCTTCTGCATGCTTGCAGGTAAAGTGCTGCCAGGTGTTCAGTTTTGTTATGCCTTTGAATCTGTGTGTATTCATTTGAAATATCTGTTTGCAACCTCTGTATTCATTCACAATTTACATGTACTGATTTACATTGGTATTAACCCGATTAAAAAAAAAAAAATAATAATAATAAGTTCATACCTTACTGATTATGTCCAAAGCGGTAATTTGAGCTATAATGAGGGCTGAATTGGTTTTGGGTTTTTTTCCACTTTGTTACTGATTGTTGTTGTCTGTTACCTTATTAACTCATGCAGGCTATTTAGCAGATTGCTAGAGAATATTTTCCTCCAACCTTTGGGTTTCATAAGATACAATCTACACCTAAACTCCTGCTCATTGCTAGGAGGCTTGACTTGCATTATAGCATTGTGTATTTCTCTACCTAGTCTCGGGACATAGTTGTAGACTATGTTAGGATCTCTAAATGTGCATCTGAGATGCACTATCTTAGCTACTTTGCAGATGAGAGAGATTTTGTGAGAACCAAAGGGGCAGTGCAACATGTCATTGCTTCACACAAGTCAGGAACATTAGAGTTTAGAATATTTCCCTTGATTCTGGATACTATTATTATCTGCCACATGTTCTTCTTAGGGGAGTCAAGATGTTGCCTTAGCTACTCTCAAGAGAGGCTTTGCAGAGCAAGTTCAAACATGCTTTTGCATAGATTCAGGATGGTGGATGACTAATGGTACTGATGTTTAGTGGGTCCAATGCAATCCCTGCTAAAAACTATTAAGAAGGGAGCAGCAATTTTGTTTTGGAGAATTGGCTCCCTAGGCAGCATCCTTGCCACTGCTCAGATTCATTGAGAGCACCCTCAAACAGCAAAAACACTGTAACTGTTTATATGCTAACAAAGGTCAAGTTTCCCTGATTGAAATGAAGCACAGCCTTAGTTCAGAGAGAGCACTGAAGTTAAACTGATTGGTAACATCTATTTTGGAATATGCTTTACAATGATTGGCTAATTCATAGCTGTGCAGCTAGTAATATCATATTCAAGCAGGGATTCCAAGTAGAATCCATTCGAAGTAGCTATGTTTGTGTTTTATTAAAAAAAATTGCAACCATTTGTAATTACTAAACTGTTGTCATGAGGGGACATACTCATGCAGGACAGGACGTGCAACAGTCTCCCCTGTGGTGTGGGCTTTGTAGAAGAGTGTGTAGAGGTAAGGCAGAAGTGTGTAGCGTATCCTCAGGTAATGTTTAGAGCTCTCCACCAGCAGTGACTGAGGGCCAAATGCAGCTGGATCCTGGGGCTGGAGACACAAAGATGGATTAAAGAGATGGGGTTGGCAAACGAGAGAAAAGGAGGATGAGAAAAAATAAAGATTTGCCTTTTATTCACAAGGGGAAAGAAAGAGACAGAGATGAGATGATGAAAGAAAACTTGTTTGAATGAGGAAATTATGAAATTGAAGGAATATTGAGGGAAGTAGAAAGACAGACTTGAAGCAAGAGGAAGGAAAGGTGTGAAGAGGGTGGTGAGGGCAAATGAGAAGCTGAGGGGAAAAAAGTGGGAGGAAGAAAACAAGGAGCTTTTTTCAACATCACCAAATTATTTATGATGAAAGAGCGGACATTAACCTTTATTTATAATTATAAAAATAAAAAATTATCTTTACATAAAAGCAGAGTTTGCAAGGAAAATGAGCGAAAGAGAACTGAAGATAAATAAACAAAGGGGAAAAGTGTGTGATAAAGAAACAGTAGTATGATTTAATTTCTATGATAGAGGAGAATGAGAGGGTGATTAGCTGCTAACAGGCCGTGCTCCTCTCGTCTTGCTAATCATTTATGCCCTCAGAACCTCTGAGAATGTGATGAGAACTGTGTGTGTGTGTGTGTGTTGGGACTGGTCTGCATGGCTGTGTGATGAGAGCCATGATTAGGGCAAAGCAAAGGTCACACATTAGTTGTCTCGTTTAGTGGAAATCATACTCTTCAAATTCATCATCATCAGGTCCCTGTCCTCCAGCTCCAAAACACTCATAAACACATACACAAATGCACACACACACACACACACACACACACACACACACACACACACACACACACACACACACACACACACACACACAAATAGACATTCACAGACAATTTCATACTAACCCTCCCCTTCTCTACCTCAGTGCTGTGCTATTTTTGCAGCAATGATGAGTACACAAATATCAAATGAAGAATAATGCAGGAGAGATATGCATGGGACCATGGTGAGAGTGATATTGTAAAGGATAATGATGTTTTTTTTTTTTTGCCAAAACCAAAAACACAAGAGTGATATTTTCTTACTGCGATCCTGCATACTACTTTATCAGAGTTTGGGCCGATGCTAGTGGTTCTGTACTGCTCTATTGTTTTGGGGAAGTTCACACTCTAATGTATTAAATTCACCAATAACGCTGGTTAGTCTGAGATACATTTAAAAGTGAAGAATACTGTTGAAAAATACCAACAATAATAAATCATAACGTCTGACTTGCTCGCCCAATTACGTAAGCTAAGCAGCTAAACAGGGTTATGTTAGACTGAAAAAGAAACTCAGCACTAGAGTGGCTCCTAACGAATAATTTCCATGCCGATTAAATGGTAATTTAAATTAGACTAGTCTAAAAATAACAAAACAGTCAGAAGACAGTCAAAATTGAGTCCAATTTAATCTGGAATTAAGTGGGATCACAGTGTCTGTGGCTTAACATGTCATATTGGTTTGCTGAGTGTGGCTAATGTTAGCAGTTCCAGCACCAGCCTTCCTTTCCCTGGAGATTAACGCCTACATTCCTGGGATGAATGCGGTCACGCATTGGTCTGGGCAAGTCGCAATATGCCAGTTAATTCTGATACACCTTACCTACAACTTAATTTTTCATTTTCTGGATCAAAATACTGCCAAACTGTGCTGCTTTTTTGAATTATCGTCTTTCACACTCTCCACCTTGTTGGTTTACAACATCCAGACTTTAGGGCGGGGGGGGGGGTAGCCTGCTGTGTACTGGCACTGCGTTTGGTGGGCAGCTGTGTATCAACTAAAACAGTTAAACAGCATTTTACATTAATAACATATCAATAATTAGTTTAGTAGACTAGTATTTCTGGTGCCAACAGCTGTGGGTAGCAACATTTAATTGAATAATTACATCCCCTAAGTATCACACCCGTTGTCAACCAAAAACTCAAGGCAAATCAAGAAACAAGGAAAGACATATGATACACATGCAACCAGACCCACAGTTAGAATTGAAGAGTCGGTGCTGTGTGATTGGGGAGAAATAGCACTACACATTCAAAGGTTAGTCAAGGGTCATAAGCCATATGGCACATCATAGAATGGTAATTTAACATAATTTAGCATTAACTTTATCGTTTACTAGAGTGTAAAATCTCATCCTGTTTAATAAGTATCAGTCTGGCACTGAGCTTCTGAGCTCTGTATTACTTCAGGCTCAAATGTTCCAATACCAACAGCTATGATGATTTTTATCAACTAAAATTCCCAGTGTTACACCCAAACCAGATTTCCCACTGCTCCCTTTTTATAACACATATATGTTACTGCTGGTGTGTAGACAATCTCAATGGATATGAAAGTAGTTTCTATTTTTAACCAGTTGGAGTGTGTAGCACTTATACTATGAAACAAGAGAGTATACCCTGCAGCACTTCAGACAAAACATTGGCCGTGTGATGCTTCAGTCTAAAGCTGACAGTCTAATATAAGAATTGCAGAATGAAATGCCTTCACAGTACCTTATTGTCCTTAGCATTGTGGTTCCTACTGAAGGGATAGAAAGCTCCCACTTGCATCCAGCGACGACACAGCTCTTCATTGGAGTCGTCAAAGAATCCGCAGATGTCGGCTCCGATCTGAAACACATAAGGCGATGACAGCTTGACATTTAGACAGAACCCTGAGTATATTTCTACCAGTTTTTAAATGTTATATTCATTGTATTGGAACCATATAGTTGGCAATACCATTTCTCATATTCTAAGAAAAGGTGACATTGTAGATTCCAGTTGTAGATCATGTGATGAAAATAGAGTAAAGCATCTTTATATTATAAATGTCAATCCAGGCACCTTCAGAAAGGAAATAAACAATTGACTTTAAAGCCAACAAATCTCCTGTGGTAGTAAAAAAGTGGCACCAGTGTGATAACTGTCCACATATTTGTCTCTTAAAATGTCTTTCATGATGTCTCTTCACTTCGGTCAAGATCTTATTGGCAGACAGTAGATGTGGGCAGTGATCTGTATTTACATTAATTGCACAGTGGAGTCCTAGAAAAAGACTTCAGTCAAAGGCCAGTCCATAGAGACTGCTTGCTTTCTGCTGTTTACTACTGGCCACATTTTGCAACAGACTCAATGGAAATGAATCGATCCAAATCCCATTTCTCCTGCACTCTCTCTTTCTCTCTCTTCTTGTGTAAGTGTGAGTGTGTGTATCTGTGTGTGTGTGCGTGTGTGTGCGTGTGTGTGCGTGTGCGCGTGTGTGCGCGTGTGTGTGTGTGTGTGTGTGTGTGTGTGTGTGTGTGTGTGTACTGAGGAGCCTAAAATCTGCCTGACACAGTCCCACCAGGATGTAGCTGACATCTATAAGACCACCTGACGTGCACACCTGGCAGAGTGCATGTCTTTCTTTGCATCTGCCTGTGACTCCCTGTTGTTTCTTCACCACTGTTTGCAGTCTGTGCACTACAGATCACGTAAATACTCTGCATAGAGTACACTTGGGTACTCACAAGCAATGTGTTTACTCGCATCTTTGTGTTTTAAACATGGTGGTGTTCCTGTAAATATAACCAGTGTTCTTCCAAACATTTTAACAGATCTCATTCCAGGCGCACATTTTCTTGCCTGCCCCTCTGTCTCTATGCTTACGCCTAAACATAGATCTCAATTAGCAGATGTATCCTCTTTAAAAAGGCAAAAGAGGGAAATGTATGAATGCCAGAAGTGAATGTTGAGATCTTTTTGAATGATAAAATTGTTCTATATACCTAATATTAACATTTCTGTCTCCTCCATTAAGACTGTTTGAGGGGCCGTTTGAGGCCTCATGTGATATGTACCAATGTCAGTGGCTACTTGCCAAAAAGATTTCTCCTGAAATACAAAAGCTTGAAAGGAGTTCTAAATTGAAATCTTATAACTGAATTTCCTGATGTGATATTTAAATCTGGTTCAGGTGAAAAAAACTGAAAAGATTAATGGTGCAACCAGGTAGAAATTCTTTTTCTTGTTTCTTTCTTTTTTCTCCTTTCAAACTCTAACTTTAAGCATAATATGAACAGTATTTGCCCTTCTGTGAAGATTTGCTACTCACATAGGGAACCCCAAAGAGCCCAAACTCTAACATGCCAGGGATGGCCCATTTTATGTCGTTCCAGTTGGCAGCATTGTCCCCTAGCCAGTGACCCGCATATTTTCCCACACCAGGGAAGGAGGAGCGGGTCAACATCAGGGTACGGTTTCCTCCGAACACACGCTGCAGAGCTCTGTGGGAATGAGAGGATGCACCAATGGAGAGATGCAGAACAAGAGCAGTGAGAAAGGGAGAGAAAAAGGTCATTAAGATAAAAAAGGACATGGAGACATAAAGAGCAAGACTCAAATGGCAAAAGGGAGACAAGTATATCACACACACATACACAAATGTATATATTCTCACAGAGTAAGAGCAAGATAGAGTATTGGGACAAAGCCAGAGATAGTCGTACTTTTCCTTCCCCATTGTACATTATTATTTTGTTTGATGAGGGAAATCGAAGCGGCATTGATTTCCATGACAATACAAAACACTGATGATGTCTGCAAAATGTGTCCCCTGCCAATAACATTTATTTTAATTGTGGACAGAGGGAAAAATTAGACAAAAGATGAGCTTGCTTTAATACTGTCACCATTAGTGTGTAATAGAGTTCTGGCAACTGATGCCAACTTTAGCGTTGTGTGAAATATCTAGCTGATAGTTTGGAAACTATTGAATTGATATACTACAAGAAAAATTTGACTGCAGTTTATATTTCTGTGTCATTTAAGTGGTTTGTGTTTTGTCCAGCCCTTGCTCATGTGGGCTTCCACAGATTTAGTCATTTAGGTAGCTGTACTATTTTGATAGTCTTTGAAGGACAAATTTTCATGTGCTCTGGTGAATCTCCTCTGCTACACTCTTTTCAAATTGTTCTGTGCCTGTTTGCGATTTTTGGATCGAAACAGATTATATAAACTAATTTTACCCAAAGTTCCACCTCACTAATTACATATCATCACCTCTATCATTTATGTGATACCTAAGGACAGTTAAACAGACAAGGCAAACTTTATGTAGCATACTTAATGTAGCTAATAGACTTAACAGCCATTAACATACTTGGAAATAGGATATGAAAAAGCTGGTGTGCCACCTGCACACTAAATACACGTGGGCATAGAATGGCTACATTTTTAGGTATAACAGGCCAATTTTTGTAATCAAGCTTGTGTGTGTGTGTGTGTGTGTGTGTGTGTGTGTATGTGTGTGTGTGTGTATGTGTGTGTGTGTGTGTGTGTGTGTGTGTGCATTCAGCTAGCAGATATCCATGATCCATATAATTGCCCATTTGGTATATTGACAATACTAACTTATGAGTAGCCTGTCTATATATCTATACATAAATAAAGCATAAAGCAGGTTAAATAAACTTTAACCTGTATTATGCTTCAACAGTTGCCCTATATGAATGATTATACCCTCTACTGACACTGATGCCCCTGTGTAGGCTTGTGTAAGTAATGGGCCCCTCAAACTGTTTCAGAGCCAGACCCAGATGAGAAATTTGTTCTCTCACCCTGGGAGCCGGGCTCATTAAAAAATATTTCTGCATTGATCACATGGGATCCAACTTGCAAATGGTGTGCAAAAGTCACAGGCTATGATTTAGCAGAGGGCATAAGTCACTGCACTGCACTGAACTGACAGATTACTCGGTTGCACTTTTGCATGCCAGCTCCATAATTCTTTTACAGGGCCTCTTCTCAATAACCTCTGATTCTGCGACACTTGATTTTAAAGATTTTGTGTTTTGACATCACAATTCCTCATTGCGCTGACAAGGTGGCAGCCGGTTGGCCTCTATACTATAGCACAATTTGGTTTAACTCCTTATATCACTGATTGTGGATATACTCACTTTTCAGTTGCTAGCACCATAGAGTAGCCATACAGACTGTGGACATCATAGTGGGTCCCCCAGGCCTGCTTGGCATCCATACACAGAGTCTTACTGTACATCAACTCATCAAGAATCTCTGGGGAAGAGAAAAGATGAAGGAGGTAGAGAGGTTAAGTTGAGATGGGGTATGGATTGAATACAAAATATTGGATGCAGTGACGGAAGGAGAGAGATGGGAGGAAAAGGAAGGAGGGGACAAAGAGACCAAGACAGACAATGATATATACAGCAATCGGAAGTGGAAACAATGAGGAAATGAAAAAAGAGCAGTTGGGGAAGAGGATGACTAAGGAAGAGTGCAATAAAAAGTTGGCATCACGGGAGCATGCCTTTTCCAGTTATGATCTTTCTGTCTGGGACACAGTCAGAATAAATGACATGGCTGAAGAGTCATTTTCAGAATTCCTCACCAGGGACCCACTAGTTTAGATGAGTTTTCCTCTGGACCTGAAGTTACTTTATGAGCTATTGTGGATTATT
The DNA here is from genome assembly GCA_016859345.1 of Istiophorus platypterus. Classification (NCBI taxonomy): domain Eukaryota; kingdom Metazoa; phylum Chordata; class Actinopteri; order Istiophoriformes; family Istiophoridae; genus Istiophorus; species Istiophorus platypterus. Next base: position 17,856,120 of record CM029116.1, on the reverse strand, counting down.
TATAAACTTGTTCTCAGCATTCGGGCTGCAAGCTGCAAGCCTGTGGCGTTCTCAGTTTCTTTGTATTGTGATAACCTTAAGCATACAAGGTAGAGACTGTTTTAAAAAAATGTAGATTTATAACTGGTTTGTAAGTAAAGGCAAACTAACAATGCTGCCATGACAAAGTATTGAGACTCAACAATGTCTCTAAAGGAAAACACTTATATCAGCTACTAAAACTGTACAAGAAAAGCAAGTATTAAGTATGATTATGGCTCAGGACATTAAAAAAAAGTGTCTTACTTGGAGTGTAGGGAGGGTGGTTGAGGTTATTGTCGGCACAGCCCTTGCTCGATCCTTTTTTGAAATTAGCCACTTCATTCATGTCCTGCAAGTGCATCAGGTCATAATTATGGTAAAACACAATCATAAGTTTAAACTAATCATTTTAACTAATAATTACAATCATTCATGACATGCCACACGTGTTGTGAATCCAGAACTCTTCCACTAAGTGTTGAAAGGAGATTTATTCGCATCCAACATCTCATTTTTTTCCTGATAAACTTTAGTAAAATGACCTGGGTTGACTTAGGTATTTGATGTGAGATGAGGAATTATGTGTATTGCAGCACACAGCCCGTGTAATGAGTCAGCCAACTCCAAATTTTCAGCTGAGGAATCATTACCCGCATAAAATAAATTTCAGCCTGTTTTTGTGTTAACCTGTGTTCGGTGCTCTTCATTGCCCTTAACGTTCAACCCACAGTGAAGTAATTACCAGTGAGAATTACACAAATGTAAGGTAGCTGCCCCTATGATCATGGGATTGGCTGCAGACTAATGTCAGTTTCAGAATTTTTGGTTAGTGAACAGTTAATCAGTGAATACACACCTTCATTTTACGTATCTAAAATTTTACTTACAATCCAGAGGGCATCATGTTTGATCTCCCTGGAGAATCGCTCATACTCATCAACCCACCAGTCGATACAGTTTTGGCTGGTGTAGTCTGGAAACACTGTCTCTCCTGGCCACACCTGAAAGGGAGAGAATATGAGATGCATGTGTTCACAAGAACTATTTAATAGTTTTGGAATAAAACTCTGAGAGCATTAGTTTGGCATCACTGTTGGAGCTTCCATGCTGACAGTATTCACTTCAGGTTCTGTTTTGATGAGTACAATGTTATACCTCCTTGACAGGACCGTATCAAAAATTGTATTTTCTTCCTTTTATTTCAGGTTTAATAGAATCAAAAGATTGGTGTTGATCTATAGAAGAAGCTAGCCTACATAACACTGTATGTCTAAAAACATGATGGGGCATGATCAGCTAAGATGGTGTAGGTGTGGTGAGCTCCACAGCAGCAAAATCTGGGCCTATGGAAATGTCAGAGAAACAGCTTAGAGATGTGAAAATGACAAAGAAAAAAGAAGAAAAGTGAGATGAAATAAGGGAGGGGGTGGAATTGATGAGAGAGAGAGAAAGAGAGAGAAAGAGAGAGAGAGAGAGATTGCAAATGAAAAAGGGAATAGAGAGTGGACAAGTTGAGGAAGAGAACAGAGGATAGGCGAAATCGATAATGTAATAGAAATCTCTAGACGTGACTGTGTATTAGAAGTCGTCCTTAATGACATGTGTTGAGAAAAATGATTAATCCGCAGAGAAAGGCGAAGACTTTGTGTGCTGTGTCTGTGCATTTCTGATTGTGAACCCTTCTATAGAGCACAGTAGATATTAAATCTCAAGGTTGCTCCACTATAGCTATCTTTTACATTTATTTCCGCTGCCAATAACTTTACAACCCAGTTTGTAGCAAAGATGTGAATCATCTTCATGTACAATAACATGCACATAACCACACATACATACAAAATAGATTTACAGGCAAATTTTTTCGGCAGGTGGTCATAACACCAAGGTCAGCGCATATTGATAGTATCCCACATTTTCTATCGTTCTTCCTTCTTTTAATTCTAGATTTTGTCTGTCTGCTGCTGGCATTTGTAGCTGCATATCTCCCTATATCTTTTTGTCTGTTTCTCAGTTTTTATGCTCTTCTGACTGTCAGTCTGCCTATCTATGTCATTACCAGTGTGCCTTCTCCTACCTGTCGGTATCAGTCCCTCTGCCTGCCTCTTCTTCAAAGTAACTTTCTACCTTCCATTTTGTCTGTCCCTTTTTTGTATTTACATGATAATCTGTCTTTTTTTCGCTTGTCTCTCACTACAGCTGACTTCCAGTGTACCACTATGTCACTCTACCACTCACTTCTTGTACATTTCCCTCTAATCTGTTGTGTCTGTCTGCATGCCTGCACCTGCATTTTCCTCTGCCCATGTTTCTGCCTCTCATCCCTACCTTAAAACCCACATTGACTCCCTTTTTTTTTTTTACTCCTTGCTGCTGTGTTTACTCCTATCCATTTTTGTCTCTTTGCGCTGAACATTTTTGCTCAGAACACAATATGTGAGGGAGGTCTTACTATGATTTTACTTGCACGTTGAAACATATGGGCCAAAAGAAAAAGCTTTTATCCTTATCTTTGCAAGCAATTGGCTGTCTTAAAAGAAGAATAAATACCAGCCTGTTGATGTATCTCCTTTATCACTGGCACAGCTCCCGCAAAGGTCATTTTGCAAAGAGTCCAATGTTTTCATAACCAAGACACATACATTCATATGGAAATAAACCAGAATTAATTATAATTATACACATTCATGCATAGACATAAAGTGCAAACAACCAAGAATGGATTCTCATTAGGAGAAATTGATATACATACTGTAGATGCACATTCAGACTGACTTTTTTCCCCTCTCTCTCTCTTTCACACCCCCCCCCCGCCACACACACACACACACACAGACATACACACACTTGCATACCTAATCTGTGACACTGTGATGCAGAACATTTTCAGATTAAACAGTAATATGGGATCAATACAGATGTCTGAAGTGTTATAAAAATCTACATACTATCACAAGCAACACTATAAAAGCGTGGGGACCCCAGCCCCCCAAATACAAACACCCCTGTTTGCAGGGGAGAACTTTTTAAACCTGTCTTTTGTGCGTAAGAGGATCCAAAATAACATACCAGAAACTTGGACTTCCGTTAGGGAATATTAGGGTTTGATGGAAACTGTAAAGAGCTAATCTCACATACACGTGTACACACAGTGTAAATTAATACTTATTCTGCATTAAAAATCCTATAGAGCAAAGACTCAAGCACCCAAGGGCAAAGCATGTAGCAGACCCTTAGTGCAGATTGATTTCAGCAAGGACCTACATAGAGTACATTCATATAAGAATCTGGTCTCACTAACTTTATGATGTTAATTCCATTAATTCCTGCAGGTTCTTTTATTGCTTTTTCACGTTCCAAATGTATAAGTCTACCTCAGCCAAATAATGGTTTATCAGGCTCAATACTTGTATTACATAGATTATTGGGATTTAATTATACTGCCATGTGGCTGTTATCATTTTGAGTATCACTTTCACAAAAGCTAGACTTTGACCTTGTATCTTTGTACCTCCACAACAATATTGCACAATGCAATACACAATTTGTGCTTAGGTCCAAGCATGCTATTGAAACACTTCCACATGCATGTCCTACCTATTAACTGGAACAGAAGCATAGAATTATAACAGTATGTACCCTTGAATCCCTCCACACTGCTTTTATAAAATTTACTTACATCCCCACTGATTTTTTTTCCCCTTAACCTTAACAGTCCTAACCTAATTTTTATCTGAAAGTAACCATATCATAGTTGCCATGCCATATTGTGGGGAGTAGTTGTCAACAGTAAAACTGTTCAATGAATATAATGGGAGATTTGGAAGAATTTTCCAGTATAAATTCACAGTATAATCTACTTATATATAGTGTACCAGAGTCTAAATATCCTAGAGCAAGTCTCAGCACAAGTTTGTGCAGACTACTGCTTAGGGATTCTAGCTGACTGAATATGTTTTGTCAATTACATTATACACATAATCCATAAACTGTAGTATATAAAATGTCCATGTATTTGGCAGTTTGTCAGATGCTAGAATAGGTTCATCTTTCAGTAATCATGCCATGCTAAACTTCTTTAAATTATGGTTGTTGAAAGCACACTAAGTGGAACAGCAAGTTAACCTCTCAAAGCAATCTATATACTTTTTGCTTTGAATCATAAAGGGGCTGTACTTATGGCACTAGAAAACATCTGGTCCATCAACCACTCAGAGCACTTTTCAATGTATGTTTCATCCACCAATTCACAGGGTTTAGTGTCTTGCTCAAGGACACTTTGACTCGCTCTCTGGAGCAGCTCTCTTTCATCCGCCCAGGAACCTTTCGGTTACCGGACACTGCTCAACCCCCTGTTCCTACCACCCTTTACAGTGTATGAATCCATAATAATACACAATGACTAACCCCTTTCTTACACGTAACACCTGTGGGTGACTGGTGGTGTGCAACATTAAGCTTGACGCATATAGATCTGTGACAAGCCATACAGACATGGGACTTGCGTAGGGTCGAGGCTTGGTATAAAAAGGTCATCACCATCTGGAGAAGGGAAATCTTTGCTTGAACAGACATAAGAAACTAATTAAGAGGCCACTAAGTGTATTACTTCCTCTGTATTCATACCTCAATTCTCTCCTGCATCCAAATTCAACTTACCTCTCCTAACAAAGGAGTTTTCCCATCCGACTCAGTGACCCAGGCATTCTTCTCATTCCCACGCTCATAGGGGCCATATGAAGCGTTCCCCACTCTCTTACTGGTAGCTATTGCAGGATCCTGGGGACAAAAGATTACACACATAAGAATATTAAAGAACAGAAATTGTCTTCCAAATTACCTGCTAATGAACATTAATTTATTGCATTGATGGCAAACTATGCAGTCTGTAGTTCATTTGCAACAGTTTTTAGATTTCTGTGATAGAAATTTCAGTTTGTTGGTGTAGCTTACCCACAAAACAAATATAATTTAAAAAACATAATCTGGGTTCATGTCGAAGTGACACATAATAATGTTGTAATATTCTGGATTTTATTAGACTGACAAAACATAAATTGGCAATGTATTTGAGCTCTCCCTGGGTAAGCTTGTCATTAACAAAATCAGTGAGTTGACCCGGAGGTTGCTTATAGCTGGAATATATCAACCCAACACCACATCACCAAGATTTGGCCTGTAATACAAGAAATCTACCAAGTTCAGGAATGCAAGGAACACTACCAAAAGCTGTTTTGTAGCAGCACTGTAGCGTCTAAAGTTGAATTTGTCCAATAATGCATCAAACGCTTTCTTACCAGGATGAGGATGTATCTCTGCCCCTTCTCATGGAGGTATTCAGCAAACTGAGGCAGTTCATTGAACATGACTTTATCATAGGTGAAATCTTTCTTATCCTCCATGTAGTCTATGTCAGTATACTGAATGTCCTGCATGGGGAGAAGAACAGACTGTCTGTATGGGCACTTCATGTACATGTAGTATCTATGATTACTATGCGGTTTAGGAAAAAAAAAGGTTTCAAATTAAGAAATTTGAAATGTCCAAAAAGTATCTACTTCTCAGTCTTGCTATATGAACAGCAATACGGCGAAGTTTACTTCAGGTTACAGGTTAGGTGTCAATCCTTAATTGGTTAAATGTTTGGATGGCTCCCATGTATTAAAATTACATTTGCAGTTGCATGACTCATTCAAAATGACTAATAATGCCTCTTAAATGTACCAACTCATACTTCTGCTTTTTCAGAACCTTGACACTCAAATTGAGCATTTTCAGTCTGATTTTAATGCCGCCCCCTAAAACAGTATATTACCTCTCAGAAGAGCTAAGCCTACTAGTAAGCATTTGCCCTGTTAGCTGCACAAAAAAAAAAAAAAAATCATCAATGTAACTGCTAAGTTGCCTGTCGAATTGCCTTTGTTGGACATTTGCAGACATGATGCAAGTGCAAACAACAATATGCTGCTAAACCTTGGAAGGAAAATGGGAATGTTAATACTTTTTTATGCCAGGGTGTGACTTCATGCTTTCTCTCTGTCTTTTTGTGTCTGCCAAAATGCACTTCATATAGATAAAGCAGATGGTTTGGAAGGCCCTGCCAGATCCTTCATCTAATGGTAATCAGCTCCAGACATATTAGGGGGAATGTGATAATGCCCTCTGTGGTCTATCTAATGGTTATCAAATGTGTCCCCGAGTATAGCAAGAGAGGAAGCAGCAGCATCTTAATGTCTTTGGATAGGAAAGAGAGATTGGCGATTATCAGGGTGAAATATTAAGATGGGTTGGAAATTTGTTTGTATTTTATCCTTAGATAAGACAGAGTTCAAACAGAGTCTGTGAGTGGTGCAATTACTGCTGAGCTGTGATATAGTTAAAGTGTTTTATGGGGATATATAATGATTAGGATTAGGAGTTTACCTTAGTAATTAAGGAGCAAAAAGTACATCAAATACCAGTGCTCTGTGTGGAAGTTACTCTCAGCAGGCCCAGGCAAAGATAAGCAATAAGGCTCATTCCCAAGAAAATGTCAACCAGAACTGGTATTTCTCAAGTGTCTCAGAAGGGAAGAGGTGTTGGAGTAGTTTTAACATTCAGATCAGGATGAATGAGATAATGAAAGGAACTCGGTCGATTGATCTTTGATCAGCACTAACATTCAGTGACGCTTGAAAAATAGTGGTCCCGGGATTGAACCTATAGAGCACAGCAGACTCTTCATTATTTGACAGAAAGCTGGATTACCCGGTCTAAGCTAAAGGCCATCCCTATCACTCTGACTGTCTGTCGAACTCCTGCTTCAACCCTCATATCACGCCTCCACAGATAGTGTAATGGTTAAGGCTTTTGCCTCTGGAACCACACAGTAGTGCATGAGTGGTTCAAATTTAACAAGGGGCGCACAATTTTCTCCACTCGCCCGCTCCAATTTTCTCCACTTGCCCGCTCCACCCACCCTCCACTACGGTCGCAACGAAAGAAATCCCCCCAATACACATACTATGCATGGTCATTACATGATTTTACACTCATTGTCTCAAAAATGCATATTTTATTCCTGTGAAACCTCCTTAGTAACTGACTTAGAAAATACAGACTAATATCAAGAAAACCATGACAGGTGTTTTCATTTCCCAGACTGTAATTGTTTTATAAAGATCTCATGCTTCTGACACTTTGGGTGTATTTTGTCACAGATGTGTGAATGGAGAACTTTCAAACCCACCTTACATCTAGTCTGATGAATTTATTTTGCATTTTTAATGAGATGATGAACACAGTGCAAACAAAATGTGACAAGAATTTATATGCTCAAGATTACCAACATAGAGCTGGATATTGAGTGTGAAGGTAACAAAAAAGCAGAGACATTTATGCACT